>JABEVY010000030.1:0-181290 GCA_013364935.1 Fusarium anthophilum | reverse complement strand
ACTCACTCACTCACTCACTCACAAGAGCATCGCTAACCTGCGTAGTTACTGTCTTCAATGGCTCTTCACTCTTCCTCTTGAGATCATCGCTGGCGCATTCACAATCACTTACTGGAACGAAGACATCTCCAAATCCGTTTTTGTTGCTATTTTCCTAGCAGCCATTTTCATCATCAACTTGTTTGGTGTCAAAGCGTATGGTGAAGCTGAATTCGTCTTCTCCATCATCAAGGTCACTGCGATCGTAGCTTTCATGTAAGGCTTCCCCACTACTCTCTCAGAATCTAAGCAGTTCAGCGACTGACAAGCATAAGCCTCCTTGGAATTGTTATCAACATAGGAGGCGAACCTACCTCTGGCTACATCGGAGGCCGCTACTGGATCGACCCCGGTTTATTCAATAACGGCTTCAAAGGCTTCTGTTCCGTCCTCGTAACATCATGCTTCTCCTTCACCGGCACCGAACTCATCGGCCTCGCAGCCGCAGAAACAGCCAATCCTCGCAAATCCCTCCCCAGCGCCATCAAGCAGGTCTTCTGGCGCATCACCCTCTTTTACATCGTAGCCCTGATGCTCGTCAGCCTTCTTGTTCCTCACGACGACCCGAGAATCTTGGACGCCAGCTCCTCTAACTCTGCGGCATCACCTTTTGTCGTCGCTATCGAAACTGCTGGAACCACTGTGCTGCCCAGTGTTATGAATGCTGTTATTCTGATCGCTGTTATCAGCGTTGGCAACTCTTCCGTCTTTGGTTCGTCGCGAACACTCGCTGCTCTTGCTGATCAGTCTATGGCACCGGCTATCTTCTCCTATGTTGATAAGCAGGGTCGACCTTTGGCTGCTATCATCTTTTCTTGCTGTATTGGACTTTTGGCTTTTATCGCTGATCTGAAGGCTCATGATGTCGTCTTCAACTGGTTGCTGTCCATCAGCTCTCTTGCAACCCTCTTCACCTGGGGCAGCATCTGTCTTACTCACATCCGCTTCCGCAACGCATGGGCACATGCGGCACATACCCTCGAGCAACTACCATTCCGCTCACGGCCCGGCACATACGGCTCCTGGTTTGCTCTGGCTGGCTACGTTCTTGTCTTATTGAGTCAAGTCTGGGTAGCCGTTGATCCTGTTGATCACAAGCAGAACGAGAGCACAAACGACATTGTGCAGAATATTTTCCTTAACCTCATGGCTGTTCCCATTGTCCTGATCATGTACCTTGGACACAAGCTTTGGTACAGGACAAACTTTGTGGCTTTGGATGATATTGATATCCAGACTGGACGACGTTATTATCGTGTTCATTTGATGAGTGATCAGGAAAGGGAGGCGCGTGTCACCTGGCCTTTGTGGAAGAGGGCTTACCGGTATTTCTGTTAATGAAGCGTTTTCTCTTTTCGTATTCTTCTGGCTTGGATATGAGTTACCAGATCAGCTTTTCTGAGAAGGCATAATTAAGGAATTTTATGACAGTGACCAACTAGATTCTGTCCAACTACTGGCCTTGTGTCTTTGATGTTGTAGTTGTTATCATTGCAGCCCATAGCCTAACGAATAATGATGCTTCGAGGCATATTGACTTCCAATGTGGCCCATACTCACAAGACATCGACGAGATATATAAATCGCCACTGCGGCTCAATAACCTTGCTAACCGGCCAAGCCCATCAACCGTAAGGCTGACTGCCGAACCTGAACTTAATTTTGGTCCGATCAAAAGTCCATTACTTTGGTTGCAGTGCACGAAAACTAATGTATGCAAATCCGGCGCTTGCAGGAATGAAACAGTTCTGTTTGAATGATACCTGCTTGAAGTGGGGATAGGACTGAAAATGCACGAGGTGTTGCAGGGGTTACTCAACGACATTTGAGTTTATAGGGCCTTGCTATTTTTATCAGATCATGGAAATAGACTTGACTAGGGTTCAAGTATCACCGTTCCATTGCAGAACCGAGATGTTAAAACCGCTCGAGTGTAAGCGAGTCGTCTGAACTTGTAAGGTAATAATTGCGAGCTTGAGTCCACTTGGTGATCAATGCGAAAGAGGATGCGGGCTTGTCTCAAATGTTGATCTTGGTAACGAGGTGCATACAAATATCTACATCTATTCCTTCACCACTTAAGTATTGTTTGTTTTCCTAATTGATGCTTTTAAATTTTAAATAACTAATTTCCTGTGATATTCTCGTATGTCAAATCTAAAACCTCCCAGCGAAGGGAGTCCCTGCTTCCCAATCTCCGAACGAACTGCGACGCTTGCGGTTGTACATCTGGGGATAACATCGCCACGTCTTGCTATTGTGCTGGCGATGTTTGTAGCGAGGACATGGCTGAGAGTAAGACAGGTTTGGAGGCCGAGTTGGGAAGACTACAGCATGACTATTGGAGTCGTAAGTTGAACTATCACCATCACGAGGCTTATCACTGACGGTGTCATTCACAGTGTGCTGCTGTTGTCGATTTCAGGTTCCTCATACCGCAGATGCACACATCACCACGACTACTCACTGAACCCGTAGTGACTTGGCCACGGCAATACACATTTCTTGCAATTCCCATCTGGGCATTGCCATGGTATTTATCAAAGTCAGCATCGCAATGATGATGCATCGAATCCAGCCAACTGTATTATAGTGGCGCATCTTTTGCTTCTTCATAATGGACATCTTGATAGCCCACGGAGTCGCAAACACATTCTTCATCCTTCTTCAATGCCGATCTCTCGAAGCATCTTGGGATGCACCAGTGCTGGAAACAGCACAAGGAGCAAGCTGCCTTCCCCAACCTGGCATTCACATCATGTCCAGCATTGGGTCTGGTATCAACATTGAAACAGACATTATGCTATCGTTAGCACAGACGCTCTTCCTCTGGAAGCTCAAAGACCGCTGAAAGAGAAGTTCCTCGTTGGCGCACTTATGGGTCTGGGCATGTTTGCGAGCGTCGCTTCCATCGTGAAAGCAACCCTTGTCAAAGAAACCGGCATGGCGAAGGATGCATGGGCACTCACAAACTCCATCGCCACCTGGACAGCCCTGAGCAAATCCTTATCATGATCGCATCCTCTGCGCCATTTCTCAAGCCCCTCGTTCAAAGTGCTTTGCACAGAATGGGCTGGACGCTATCAGGTACGTCAGCCGGTCGCTCAGGCTACGGAAGTCGGTATCACAACGTTGGATAGAGCGCAAGACAGTCACGAATGGTGAACAAGTCGGCGATAAACTCGAGAAGGGATATCTACGGGGGAGATGAGGAGCCTTTTGCTGCAGGGGACAGCAACGATGCCATTCCTTTGGAGGGAAAGGTGTATGAAGTGGGTAAGCCAAGAAACGAACGAATTATCACGACAATGCGCACGACGCAGGGATCTTTGACGACGGGATCGTGGGCGGAGAGGGGAAGTGAAGACAGGGAGCTTACGCCAGCCATGCAGTGTAATTTGACTAATAATCACCCTTTCAATTTACCCAGAACCAACATGCAAATGTACCTCCAGACACTTTTGACCTGTAGATGATCATTGACCGTTACAGTATAGTGGAGCTAGCAAAAGAAGAATCGGATCATCAGGGAATCACTCAAGCGAAGCTAGCCTGCAGATTGTGTAGATTCTGCGGCGCGGGTAGTGGAAATCCGCCGGCCTTGGGATCTAGGGGAGGAAAGAAAACTCAGGACCTTAATCCTAAATGACAAAAAGATTTAGGTAACTTAGCATATCCTTTGCTGAGTATTTTTTTTTGGGACCCTCTATTTTAGTATGAGTTTTCTTGCCCCCCGAGGGGTTTCAAATTTATCTCGTCGGTAATGGGTGATCCCTGAGGTTCCGAGCAGGGAATCCCACGGAGTCTTTTGTTGGGCGTTCAACCAGCGTACCCGTAGCAGCATCTACAATGTCACACTGCAGGTACTCTTCGGTAACGAGGTCCAGTTTCGCAAACCATGTGGACTGAGGCGGAAAAGTCAAAACATACAAAGGAGCGTTCCTGTTCCTTTCTCTTGTCGATCATTCGTCTCGAACCTTCTGAATGACTACTTGCATCAGATACTCTCCCTGCATTTTGCTGCGCGGTTTTCTTTAGGTTTACGCCATGGTTGCTGTCACGTTTGTGGACTGCTGTCCTCCTTGCAGGCGTGGCTGTTTCTGAAGCAAAGAGCTGCAAGAAGCCTGTTCTTAGAAGGGAATGGCACGTAACGCACTCTGTCTGGTTAATGAATTTCTGATTCGTGGTAGGCGCTCTCTTAGTATCAAGGAGAGAGATCAGTACATCAAAGCTCAGAAGTGCCTGATGGAGAAACCTGCTCAGTCTTCTACTACCGATGTCCCCGGTGCTCGAAGCCGATGGGACGACTTCTTGGGCACGCACATCATCAACGCCGATGACGTACATTTCACAGTATGTCCCCACGTCATTAGATTACTGTTTCACTCCCTGACCTAGCCAGGGCGGATTCTACCCCTCCCACCGTCTGCTTATGTACTCCTATGAACAAGAGCTTCAGATATGTGGCTGGAAAGGTGGTATCCCCTACTGGGACTGGACACTCGACGCCGCAGACCCCGACAACGACACCTCCGTGTTTGCCAACTCGCCTATTCTTGACAATAAGCACGGCTTCAGTGGGAACGGAGCTTGGATGCCTGGAAACTTCTCTAAACCCGAGTCTGGTCTACCTGCGAATCCTTCCTGGGATGTTCCTGATCGCTCTAGAGGTAATTGTATCAAGAGCAGGCCGTTTGCAGGACTCAAGTCCAACACGGGACCTGGAAACGGCACGACTTATAACCCTAACTGTATTCGACGAGACTTTGCGCCGTTGAGGTTTAGGGATATGAGTGGTCTTGCTGCTGTTGAGGACTGGAAGCAGCAGGTTGATTTTGGACACTTTGATCGTCTTATGCAGAGCACTACTCACTCTGGCGGACATTGGGGTGTTGGCGGGTTGTACGGTACCATGACTGATAAGTGGCAGAGCCGTAAGTGATTTCTCCCTCTCATCATCCCCCATGCTTGATGTACTGACTCTGACAGCCGCTGATCCTCTATTCTGGGTCCATCATGCCAACGTTGATCGCTTCTGGTGGTCATGGCAAGCTCGCGATCTCAAGAAGCGTGAGAAAGACATTTCTGGGCCTCTCGTCAACTTTGACTACAACAATGAGGCTGCTGACAACGTTACTCTCAATCATGGCATCTTTATTGGTGAGACCGTCAAGCTCAAGGCCAAGACCAAAGATGTCATGCATATCAAGAACGGTCTCTTTTGCTACGAGTATGAGGAAATCTATTAGCTGCTTACACGAGGTATGAGACTTGTGGTGACCTAGACATTCTTGACACTAGCTGTCCGGCAATTTATTATCCATTGGCACTAGCTACCCGTTCAATTGCCTGTGATTACCTTCGTACTCTCGTATTCAGGATAGCTCCGACTTATTTCGGAGCTTACGATGGCTTGTCCTGATCAACGCTATGCAATCCCCTCTTTTGGTGAACCTTTTCGGACACCTTAGGTAATTATGCCCGCTGACGTGCGTGTTGCACCGTTTGGAATCACCAGTAGATGCGCCTAATTTGATCACGTAATTGCTTGATTCCAAACGCTGACTGCAGCCGAGATTCTGCCGCGAGAAGGGCGCTGTAATCTATGATTCAGTATAAATGTTTTGGAGTCGTCGTGTCGTTATCCGTTTCATCGCCAACAATATACAGCAGCAATTGACTTACTTTGAATCAACACTTATCTACGCCCAGCTCTTTCAGCAACAATGTCCTCAGACTCAGTCGTTTACCACTACCTTGCCATTGGCAAGCTTGGCCGTGGAGAAGTTGTCAAGTGAGTATTATGTCGCGCATCTCACCGCGCATTGGGGTAACCAGGTGACTAACCAATTGATAGGCTGTTCTTGAAGGATGCTGGCATTGACTTCGAGGAGAAGCGTTACAAATACCCTGACACCTGGCCAGAGACCAGCCAGAAGCTGAAAGAACAAGGCATCACCCGCACTGGAAGCCTTCCTTCTCTGGAGTACAAGGGTCTCATTCTCACTCAGGTTTGTGACCTCACAGTTGAATTGTGAAACAAGACTGACACATTTGACAGCACATTCCAACTCTTCGTTTTATCGCTCGCGACCTTGGAAAGTACGACGGCCAGACAAATGAAGACAAGTACCTGGTAGATGCCGTCTCCGACATCTACGTCGATTGGAGAGTATGAGAATCAATTCCACGATCCATCGTGCAAGCTCTAACTAAATTGCAGTCCCAATGGGTTGCCAACCTCAAAGGAGCAACCGATGAGTACAAGAACGAATACCTCCCCAAGTACTACGACCTCATTGCCAAGTACTACTCTGACCGCAAGGGCCCTTACCTTCTCGGTGACGAAGTCAGCTACACCGACTTTGCGATCTACCAGTCCATCGACAACGATACACGAACCAAGACCATCCCTGTACGTTAGCTCTATCTGGCCTCTTTTGTAATATTCCGCTAATACTAATGGTGCGCTAGAGTAAAATACCTGATGTCCTTCTCAAGTTCAAGGAGGTTTTCGAGGCTCGACCCAATATTGCCGAGTACATCAAGTCAGAGTAAGACGAGCCGTGGCCTCTGTGAGTGAAGGAATCTTCCGGGGGCACTCAAGTTTACGGATAGAATACAAATCAATTTGTCTCTTGGTTTTCGTTCATCGCCTGTGAAAATGGTAGCAACGTGGCCCCATTCAGTTTCAGCCTTGAAATCAGCCCTTGGCAGTTGCCGCCTTATCCGCCAGCTACACTAACGCCAGCTGACATTCAGCCCTCCAGTAAGACTGAGAATATTTCATGCAACAAATCCCCGCATTGTAAAATAGCTAAACCACAAGGTCCCCTTCTTTTGCACTGTCCAAGAAGCACAAGATAAGATGAGTGAAAATACCCCCAAGCTTTGCTCGGCCTGCGCCGTCATCAATTTCGACAAGCTCTTCTTTCCAGACCCTGTCCCATTCAATCCCAGCCACAGAATGCCCCCTGGTCCTTGCCTGGGGACACTTCAGGAAATCTTGGATCGCTCAGAAAAATGCGATGTCTGCAGCCTCATCATCGAAGCCCATCGCCAACGGTATAAACGAACGTCCGACGGCCGCTCCACGGATCGCTCAAAATTCAGAATCCAAGTCCCCGGTGAGGAGCCTGAAATCCATGGGCAAGTCAAGACACACGGGCTGCGACTCTCAGTCAACGATGAGCCTATCAAATGTTTCCTTGAACCTAAAAGTTTCTCCTCGTACAGGATTTGGCCGGATTCAGAAGATGATCCTGAACCGATGTATGGAGGCGTGAATCGGGTTCTGCTCAGGCTAGAGCCACGTCCCTGGCTGGCTATATTCACGAGCTCGATCACTTTGCAAGCCGTTTGGCCGCCGAAAGAGAGCAAGACCGCAAGCAATGATATTCCACTTGAAGCTACAGGTCGGATGATCGCGTCTCTGCTGGATATCTCAATTCCTCGGCGCTGGATCAAGCAATGCGAAGACCAGCATGGAGAAAAGTGTCAGAAACCAAAGTGGCTAAGCGATAGCGACACTGAATGGCTCGAGAGATGCCGAGTAATTGATGTCAAGGAACATAGAATCGTTGATCTGCTTCCAACCATGCGCTACGTTGCTCTCAGCTATGTTTGGGGATCGAGCGAAAAGGCGATACAATCGCGTCTCGAGAGACGGTTAACTCGTAACAATATGTCACGACTTCAGCAGCCCAACGGTCTTGGCGAGATCTACATGCCTCAAACCATCAAAGATGCAATGCATGTCACGGAACAGGTCGGCGAGAGGTTCATCTGGGTTGATGCCCTGTGTATCGTGCAAGATGACCCTGTAGATGTTGGGCGTCAGACCGCACGGATGGACCTCATCTACTCCAAGGCACTCTTCACGATATTGGCTGCCTGCGGTGAAGATGCGACTTCCGGACTCGCAGGACTCCCTAGTAATCCACGAGATGTGTTTCAGCGGCAAGTCAAGGTCTCATCAAGCGGGCTACATATCACCCCGCTCGTCACTCTAACCGAAGATGACACTCTCCAATTTTCGACATGGAACTCCAGAGGCTGGACGTTTCAAGAGCGACTTCTTTCTAGGCGCTCACTCATATTTACCAACAAGCAAGTTTACTGGTGCTGCGGTAGTAAAACGTGGGAGGAAGAATCACTTCTCGACATCAACCCTAGATCGACGGCTTTCGTCAGTACTCATTCATTTGCATGTTACGACGAATGGGACGACAATGTATCCAAGTTCTCTTTGGATAGCTTCGATATGTACATCACACAATTCTCTGAGCGAAAGTTCACTTACCCTTCTGATGCCCTACCTGCCTTTCTTGGAATAATTCGTCGGTTTGATCATTTGAACAATGAGAAGATTCACTGGGGTCTGAACGCTAGCACGTTTGAT
Source organism: Fusarium anthophilum (assembly GCA_013364935.1). NCBI lineage: Eukaryota > Fungi > Ascomycota > Sordariomycetes > Hypocreales > Nectriaceae > Fusarium > Fusarium anthophilum. The sequence goes on along the minus strand of JABEVY010000030.1, from coordinate 172,850 downwards.
CAAGCGCTTACATGGAAGTATGGGCAGGATAGACGAGATGAGAATTATACGTATGTTTCTGGCGGACTGACACGCAGCGTACCATATCCTAGCTGGTCCTGGCTCGGTTGGACCGGGTTCATCGGGAGTTTTTCGGGTCTTCGCATCAATCAAGATTACAGTAAAAGGGGAGTCGGAGAGATGAAGTCGCTCCTGGCGTTCTACTCGCTGATGAGTGATGGTAGTGTTTCTCTGATCAAGGGCACTTCGGTCAGGAGAGTGAATGACTACGGGAAAAAAGACGACGCCGTGTCTACATCTGCTGAGAAGTCTAGTTACAACTGGATCGGCGACACGAAAGCAGCTGGTCCGATAAAGATGGATCATATCTCTCTGGCTTCGGAATTGGAGTCACTATCAGTCGAACAATCTCATCAACCAGAGCGCTATGACACAGGGCGGATAGTGTTCTGCACAAGCCACGCCAACGTCTCCATTCAAATCACTAACCGAGACGGCATACACATGGAGACGTCCGACGGACTAGTCAGGCTCAACTTGGAACTTTCACCGCCATTCAAGAAGAAATCTTACGATCTTTTTGAAGCAGCGTTAAATAAAGACAGTGATCCCGGTGAGAGCAAGGTGATGAACTTCTTGAGAAGGAAACCCGTTTCAACAGGTCATACGATTAGTCTCATTGTCATTTCGAGGTACTGTGGGTTTGATCAGGGTGATGATGAGGTGGTGAAGCTGAACGTCATGGCTGTTGAGGAGAAGGTGCCTGGGTCGGGAGTATGGAGTCGGATTGGTCTTGGTGTAATGAAGGAGGAGGACTGGGTGAAGTTGGATATTGATTGGAGAATGGTAATTCTTGAGTAGATTGTTTGTCTGATATACCAGTAGTTTGAAAATCCATATTGTTCATGTTTGACCGGCCCCACGGAGGCCCGGGTCCGAAGTCCCGGTGAGCATCGCCACAAGTAGCCGAAACGGGCAACGTCAGTTCGACTCATCGTATCAAAGACCTTGTAGGGATATATAAAGTCATATTCCATGCCCTCACTACACCCCAGCCTAGTCTCAAAAGCCAACGACCTTTTGGAATTATATCAGAGCCAAAATCTCGACAGTGCATAATCGATCATGGCAGACACAAGTGTTGTTGACAGCGATCAGCAACAGTCACTTCGAGTCGCACAGACTCCGTCATTCTGTAGACTATGCAACATCGAGCTGCGAGGACTAGATACGTGGAAAACCCATGTCAAAAGTGACGGGCAGTGAGTATCTCTTCTTCTACCAAAATACAAGCAAAAGCTGACCATCACTTGAAGTGTCCAAAAGCTACAAGAGAAAGTCCATGGTATTACAGTGTCATCAACATCAAATCTTTCTTCTAAATTGTCTTCGTCTTCAAGACAGACAACAGATGAGTTTGAAGACGATGTCCTGGAGTCCGAAAGTGACGCTGAAGAGGATGATTTGGAGGAAGACCAGGAACTCGTGGCGACGGAGTTCGTCCCCGGTCACTGCCTCTTCTGCACCAAAGACTCTTCAACTTTAGACGAGAGCATGAAACATATGCTTACAGCACACGGCTTCAATATCCCCTTCCAAGAATTCTTAGCAGTCGACATCGAAACCCTAGTATCCTATTTTCACTTCGTCACCAACACTTACAGAGAATGCATCTGGTGCGGCACTCGTCGGAGTACAGTGGAAGGTATTCAGCACCATATGTTGGCTAAAGGCCACTGCCGCTTCGATATTTCACCAGAGACAGAAGAATTCTACGAGATACCGCAATACGAAGATGCTTTAGGGGGTAGAAAGCAGGATACTAGTGATCCGGTGAGACTACCTTCTGGGAGAATCATCTCCCATCGCAAGCATGAAGAACCTCGTGCTCCTCGTCGGGAGGTAGCAGATCAGAAACGTTTAGAACCTTCAGCGCCTGTAGAACCGGGTATGGAGATTGCGCATCGACGGGCGGTCAATGGAAGTCGAGAAGTTGTGCAAGCTAATGCGGCTATTCTCGCTGCGCAGCTCTCGAGGCTTAAGGTCACCAGCGACAGAGCAGCGCAAAGGGAGGAGAAGCGATGGAGAGGACGACTTGAGCGAGCGAATAATTTCTTTGCAATGAAGAGATTTAGGTTGGATGCCGCGGACAGTCGAATGGGCCGCCAATTCTGATGCCAGTATCATCAATTGACTGTATTGGACAATGAAATGTTCGACACGCTACTTTGCCCTCTGCAGTGCCGCGGCGTAGACATGCAAGTGTCTTTGCATATCAAACGCCCATAATCTCCACCAATAACGTGGTCCATGGGCAATTCAGGCTCAGCCTACTTCCCTCTGCGTCATCTTACAGCACTCGGTGGTAAGGCATTCTGTGAGGCCGGTTTACCCCGAATGCGATGCAAGGTAAGACTACACGTCAATATACTCTCAAACCCCTCATCTTCTTCAACAGTCAATAGATACTTTTATTCAGTGCCATTTTTGATTGCTGGATCTGTGAACATCAGCACCATGTCGCGATCTCAGGTATCGAATCCAGCTGCTGGTCCTAGCAAAGACCTCAGCAGAAAACCCAGACCGACTGCCTTCGCACCCGACATGGACAAACCTAGAGTATACAGCCTTGCGAGAATGCGAGAAATTGACGATTGGAAGAATGAACTATTTTTCACGTATCGGAGCTTTTCCTACAATGGAGTTGGTATGCTCAACTCTATGATGACACCACGTACGCTTGCTTTCTGGATTGTTTGCTGACTGCAGCAGAAGTTGAGATGAAAACTTTCTTCGTGAAGGAATATGACGAAATGGAAACTTTTCTTGCCGCCATTGATGATGGGAACATCCATATTCTGTTCGCGCTTATCCCTGATCAATCATTGGGGATCAACCCAAAGGCCTTTCTTCTAACCGTCTTGCAGCAAAGCAACCGCGCATACTGTCCATTTGTTCTATACCAGCGACTTTCGTGAGATATGTCAAAGCCTTGGTTTCGCTCCTTGGATCTCGATAGAGTCAGACTACAACGTCCTCAGAGGACTGGGACGGCGGGTCTATGATTCGCATTATGGTATGACAACCATACACTCTAATGGGCGTACTACGAGAGAGGGAGGCTGACTTGATGAGATAGATATCTGGTTCAATCTCCCAATAGTAAATCTACGCATGGGCGATGACTATGACCCCGTTATCGAGTACAACCAAGAGCTCCCTACGCTCAGATTCGAGACAGAACTGGGATCTAGCCATATGTTTGCAGATTCAGCGTTTTTCTACCTGAGCCTCAACACCAAGAGTAAACAGGCGCGTATTGTATACTCAAGCACCATACCAGCTGATGAGAGAATGATTGCAATATCAGAGAGTTCAAGGAATTTGGGCCTTCGGGATGATCCCTTCTCTTTTCTCACTTGTGCGCTGAGTTCTATCCTGCAAGAGCAGGGGGCGAACGCACATCCTTTTTCCGCAGCTATCAGTGAAATGGTAAGTCATCCCCTCATTATCATACGGATATCTAACATAATTATCTAGGAGCACTATAGCAACTCTCTCAAATACGAGATTGTAGAGGAGGAAGAGACAAAAGTCAAGGAGACGGCGATCCAACTCAAGATCTGCCTCCCATATATGGAGAAGATCTTGGAGTTCGTCGAATGCATGATTCAAATTATTGAGGATACAATTAGTGAGCACAGAGAGTGCAGAGATTTACTACCAATACCTCAACATCACTACCTCCATGTAAAGAAGAATCTCCAGACTCTCCGCTCACAAGCAATTTCTTTCAAGAGTTATCAAGAGACGCGTATAAGAAGAGTGAACATCTGCTTGTCAACGGTACGGCTCGCTATATTTCCCCTTGCTGTTTGACATGCGTTTCGCTAACCAGGCCTTGTTGACAAAGCTTTCATCTATGCTGAGCCTCAGAACAAAATGCGCCATCAAGGCTAGCACCGAGGCAACGACGAGGTTGACTAAAGCGAACCGGGAAGATAGCATCAGAATGAATGAGATTGGGGTCGCCATGAAGCTTGATAGTGAGGCCATGATTGCCATTGCCAAGCTCACCATGTTTTATCTCCCCTTGACATTTGTGGCGGTAAGACCGTTTTGTCTGGAATACAGACTTGATAAAGAGATACTAACGACAGCAACACAGACTATTTTCAGTATGGGAATTTTCAACTTTGACTTTGACAACGGCAAGAATGGACGTCTTGTCATGTCCAGCCAGTGGTGGATGTACATCATATTTGCCATTCCTCTCACTCTGGGAACGTTTTACTGGTTCAGAGCAGTTACAAGGTCACATAAACAGGCAAGCCAAAAGGCTGAACGAGAAGCCAGGCAGCCTGAATGAGGCACGTTTTCTCTTCCTCCATGTGTAGCGTGTACTTTGGGGTAGCTCGAGAAATAGAACATGCATTGTTTTTACGTACATCAAACTTTTTATACGCCAGTGAATGAAAGCCATTCATTCAAGCTGGTGGGTAACTGAGTGGCTCCTCTTCACTTTAACGTCTAGCCTGGCCCCAGGGAGTAAGAAAAACATCTGGGGCCAGACTGAGACGACAAAAATAGCTGGTCTAAGAGTCACTACAATTATCCCCACCGTACCTCAGTGTTTTTGTCGCTAAGAGTAACGGCCCCAAGCTTTCTTACGACCCCTCCCCTGGTGCTATCGATCGTGAAGTGAGGTTCCACCCATCAGGTCCCCGCCAGTGAAGAAAAAAAAAGTTTCAAGAAAATTTTGACGCGATTGAACGAGCAATTGAGTGAAGCACTGTAGAATTAATGCATTGAAGATATTCCCAAATGGTTCAGTGAACTGCGTGATTGATGGTGACGACATTGATTGCCTTAGGCACCTCATTCCTCAAAATGGCACAGCTTGTGTAGCTCTTGCCCGATGTAGAGAGCTCTGCGCTGCCTATGACGACACTAAAGTAACCACCACCAAATATTCCTGTGACCCCTCTATTTACCTTCTCCCAACAACAACCACTTCACTCAATCAATCCATCAAAAAACACAATCAATCTCTCAATCCAACTTCAAACTCACGCTCACCGCAATCATGTCCCGCATCCCAACCTCCACCTCGGTCCTCGAGTCCGCCGTCATCGAAGCCCCCTTCAGCGACGTCTGGCACCTGATCAAGCTCCAAGACTTCTCCAAGTTCTACTCCGCCCTCTCCTCCAGCGAGTGGGTGAAGGGCGCATCCCCCGACACCGACATCGTCAAGTGGACCTTCAAGGACGGTACTGTTCTTGAGGTCAAGCAGGAGGAGCACTCGTCCATCGACCACTACATCACCTACAGCGTCATCTCGTCGCAGCCCGCGCTCAGCTACACCTCTGTCGTCAGCACTGTGCGCGCCTACCCCGTCACCTCGGGCAAGTACGAGGGCGCTACTTTCGTCACCTGGAGCGGAAACTTCTCGAGCGATGCTGATGCCGGTGTCATTGAGGATGCTAAGTTCAAGCGCCGTGAGGCTTTGGCTGACCTCGCCAAGGCCGTTGCCAAGAAGTAAATGATGGGAATATGGGAAGCAAGGATTAAAAGAAAACGAAGGGTATCAGAACAATGTCTTTGGATGGGCGGAGCAGGGTTATCACATGTCGCTGTAACTAATTAGCCCGCCGTCGTCAATCACATCAATTGTCAAGCTGTGCTCACATGGAAATGCCACCCAAAACCCAAACTTGACCCTAAACTTAAGCCTAAGGAAGCTTATGATAACACTATTTTAAGCCTCTGCCAAGATCCTCACGATTTACGCCTGTCTTGCAATGCTTCGACTCTCAACTGGTCTTGGATTGTACTGAGCTGTAGAATGATCAAACTGTGTCGCATGGTACAGTGATGTACCAACAGCGTTGTACGAAAGGCTGCGGCAACCAACCATTGAAAACCGCATGGCACAACCAAAATTCATCGCAAAATATGTTTTCTGATTCACGTTTCACAACATCGCACCAGGACTGGACCCTGAATATCGCACACAAAAGATTTGCGCTGGATTTTCAGGGTCTGGAGAACAGACCCATTCTTGGCGGATAGCTTCAGGGTAGGACTGATCGGGTACCTGAGATTTTAAACACCATGAATCAGATCATCTTCAATTCTAGAACAATTTGAAACAGCGAATCCGCTTTAGTTACGGAATCAGCGGGATTCATCTGCATGTATCAACTCCGAGTATAGAAATAAATGGCTCATTTTTAATACAGCGACGTTGCGCAATAGTGACACTCCCTGGAGACCTTTTGTACTCCGTACATGGGATCTCAAACACGAGATAAGAATCTCACCTTGCAGTGCAACCGGCTTCTTCGGATGCAATGTCGTCCATACAAGCAATACAGGGTCCATTGGACAAGTGAGTCTCTACCATAGCGTGATTGGATCAATGAAACTAGAGAGGAATGAATGAAGTGCCCCTTGAGTGAAAATTTGAAGCTTGAAAGTTAATTGAACTCTAAATTCCAACGTCCGAGACCCCGATTCTCGACACTTTGTATTCACCGATGCCGATCAACATTCTGTGAAACCTTCGCGTATTTGGCGTATTCATCTTGCTCGTATCTTATCTACGCGTATTAATTCGTCCGCGCGTTCGCTAAGCCCGTCTCTCGTCAGCCAGAATGAATTTAAATGGTGCCACACAAAGTCGGTCAGATTTTAATCACTCCAACGGCGTTTCATTGATTCTCCGTCTTCCGTCGTGGGATTCGGCACGGTAATCTCGTCGGGTCCGATCCTTCGACAGGTCCCACATTCAATTCCGTCAAGCGCATAAAAAGGGATGGTCAAAACTCCACCACAATTTCACATTCTCCGCACCGCTAGACGAGGCGAGCATGGGTGCAAGCCTTGTTTGGAGGTGAGCACGTGAGCATGTCGTCTTGTGGGATATCGTAAAGTGGGGGGTTCAAGAGGAAGTGTGCGTGTACATGCGTATTGATTGACATTATTCTAGATTAACATTAATTAATTTGTTCATTGCGATGTGTTGCTATGGGATATCGTTATGTGATGATAGAGTAAAGCATGCTGAGTGTCATTTATTTTCCTCCCCGGTTACCGGTCGTAGGGAAGGGCTTCTCCAGCTTGACACACCAGAGGAACAGATCCTCCAAGGGCAAAAGACCAAGCAAGAGGCGGTTCGAGAGCCAAGCAACCAGAACAACTCCCGTAGCAGCAAGAGCATCAAGCCAGTAGTGATTCGCCGTAGCAACAATGATGGTTAACACAAACGCCGGGTACACGATGCTCAGCACCACGAAGAACACCTGCCAAGCCTTGCTCATGCGCTTCTCGCGGGGGGCGAGGCGTCGACGGAAGAGGCCAGAGTGGTACAGGAGGACAGTGCCGATGCAGAACGAGTACCCAAAGTGAAGCGAGGGGAACGCGGCGAGCTGGTTGAAGAACTTGTTGGTGGCGTAGATCGACTCGGCGTCTTCGCGGCGGACCGTGTCGAAGAAACCGTATTCTTCGGGGAGGAGACGAGGCGGCATGCATGGGTACGTTGTGAAGACGACGAAGCTGAAGAGGTTGGTGAGCGTCATCATGCGACGAGCCTCTGCGAACTGGGCGTGCGTCGGCGCGGCGTAGTAATACCATGCAAGGAAGCTGAAGCTTGTTAGCCATGTTTCGTCACAAGAGGGGTAGTACCAGCGACAACGAACCTGACAGTGACGGGGATGTGAATAAGGGAGTAAGCGCGGTTCAAGACGGTCAGCATCGTCTGGTGATCGTTCCTGAAGAAGCTCTGGACATCAATCTCGCGCAGAGGAAACATCCAGCTGAACGGACCCTCATGCTCAAACCACAAGACCGCCTTTCCATGGTTCTCCGCCGTCTGCCAGACGCCATCTGTGGCGGCGATAAGCTCACTCGCCGACTTGACGCCGACGTAGAAGAGCAGGTTGACCGCCCAGTAGAACATCTCAACGAGGAACGGAAACTTTTGTATGAAGCGCGAGTGATAGTATTTCGCGTACCGACTCGAGTTGGGCGTGTGAACCACAGTACCGCAGCACGTTCGTTTCTTGGGCGGGTGCGTATCAGTAGGCGACGCTGCGTCGGCGAGGTTCAGACGCTCCGTCTCGTCGTGGACGTCCTCCTCGTCCCATGGCTCCAGCTTCGATTGGCCGAGGAGACCTTGGTCGGCGCTCTTTGACGAAGGGATGATGGAGAAGTTTCGGAGGCGGTTGAAGTAGCATGAGGCGACCATAACACCAACAATAAACTACACGTGCCGGCAAAAAGAGGCCATAGCATTAGACTTCTGCCCGCTGTGGGAGTTTATTAAGGGACAGAGATACGTACGATTGGCTCCACGACGGCGTGGTAGGCAAACTGCGGCTCACCCAAATCTTGTTCATTCTGTTGAGTTTGCGCTTGAGCCATGATGTCCTCTACTGCGGCACGTGCCGACCTGCAAAAAATAAATAAAGAAAGACTTGAGGAAAAATAGAGTATCTCAGAAAAAAGAAGCTTAAAGGCTGTCACGACAAATAGGTTGGGTCGGGTGAGTCGATAGATGTAAAAAAATAAGTTTACGTTAAAAGATAAATAAAGAACGAGCTTCGGAAGACGCGGAGAATAATGGACAGGGGGAAGATTTGCTCCCCGGGTTAAAACAGGGATTTGATTTGGGATCAGGATTTCTGATCACAGCTACCGACCGCTGAATCGCACGCACTGGGCTACGGAATTAAAAGAAGACAGAGCGTTACCTTGGGCGTTAGGGGGGGATGGATAAGCTTGGCGGGTTGGAGCGCTGTGTTATTACGTGTCTTGGCTGTGAATCTGTGAGGCAGCCCCTGAAGGGCCAGCACCAATTGGCAATTGGTCACTTGGGCCATGCATCTTTGGTGACGTAGATGATCCAGTTCCACAGAGGCTAAATTTTAGATTGGAAGGGGGGCAGCAGATGACAGAAACTGTAGAGCATGAGGCCACTATAAACTCAGCGCAAAACGTACCCGCTGAAATTGTCAGAGGGGGGAACGGAGTGGGGTGATGGTCAGCCAATCCCGTCGTCCGCGGACCCCCTAATCATCCTCGGATTTTTCGTTCTCGCTTTTGGTTTTAGGGGGCCTGCTCCACTGATAATGAAAGGGTCACCCCCCCCCTTTGGTGCACTGCAACTGTACTGCCACTGTCCCTGCGGCGCAATCCACCATCTTTTTTGCAGCGTCAGATTTAATCTCAGCCCCAAAACAATTCAATCTTTCTTTCCACTCCTTCAAAAGCGCACGCAACGCCAAGCCGCTTCGCCGGTCCCCATTCCCTCCCTCTCTTTTCTTCTTCTTCAATACTTTTTTAATATTCACCCCAAACATGTCATCCTCACCGATTCTCGGTCCCGAACGAAAAAACTCCTACGATGAAGAACGTCTCGAATGGGCGACGCCCTCTGTGCCAAAGAAGTACCTCCGCCTGCCACGACTGCGCCGCTCGACCGTGATCCTCCTCCTCATCGATTTCCTCATTGTCGCTGTTCTCGTCCATGCGTTTTACCCGCTCATCACGCTGCTGCGTCGGAATGAGGAGCTGTTCGGTGCGAGATTAACGTTGCCCCTGAATGATACCTCGTTTGGCGAGGATGTCCCCGCGCAGAGGACGATACCGAGGATTTTTCACCAGACGAGCGCGAACGAGACTATCCCTGAGGCTTGGCAGGGTTTGGTAAAGAGTTGTCGGGACACTTACTCGGAGTTTGAGTACAAGGTTTGTTTGAGTTCCTGGTGGTTTGTTTGAGGAGATGGGATGCTAATTATCGCAGCACTGGACGGATGCAAAGGCTCGTGATTTTATCTCGGAAGAGTACCCTTGGTTCCTTGACACTTGGGATACGTTCCCCTTCAACATTCAGCGCGCTGATGCTATTCGATACTTTGTCCTTCACCACTATGGCGGTATCTATCTCGACATGGACACGCTCTGCAACGCGACCATCCCCCTGCACCAAATCGAGGCCGACGGCAGCAAGCACCACGCCGTCTTTAAGAGCACAACACCCACCGGCGTCTCCAACGACATGATGATTACCTCGGCGCACCATCCCGCCTTCACAAAAGCCCTCTCCCGAATCCAACTCTACAACGACATAACCCGCCCTTGGGCGCACATCCTTCCTCACGTGGCAGTCATGGTATCAGCCGGACCGCTCTTCCTCACCATGGCGCTGAAGAACTATCTGCTCGAACAACCCTCGTTGCCTGAGACGACGGTGCAGGTGATCAATGCGACCGAGCTTGAACCTTATTTGACTGATTACGAGGGTGCGTCGTGGCACCACGGCGATACGAAGGCGATAATGTGGTTGGGTGATCACCCGTGGGTTTGGTACATGCTCGGTGCGGTTGGGCTGAGCGGAGGGTTGTATTTGATCAACATGCTCATGATGAAGTGCTGGACGCGGTTTTTTGACAAGGCTTCTAGTGATGAGGCCAAGGACGCTATTAAACTCACGTAGACGGGGTTATGCTTAATTACATACGACTATAATATTTGTAATGCCAGCGATGTTTCTTCACGTCTGTGATGCCCTTGAATATCGTGCGACTGCTTGTCTGGGCTTCAACAATGCTCAATCTCAACATTGATGCTCATTCTGACCGCCCCATTCAAGACACGCCAGCCTCGTGGCTTATCTCAACACGTCAGTGCGTTGACCAGTCCCTCATATTTAAATCTGACGGTCCCCAAAGTCAGTCAATGCAACACTGCATGAGTTCATCAGCCGACATACGCGCGTCCAAGTTAATCTTTGGTCCAGACCGTTCCGTGCCGCGGAGCAACTTTGTGGGATGACGTCGGCGTAGTCCTCGGAGGAGAGTGACCCCGCAAAGCAGGTTGGGCTAAGCTGTTCTGGAAGTTGTGACAGGTTTCTTGCATGTTATTGGTGTTTTGATGGAGCTTTGTATGCAGTGCTCTCGATTGGTGCGGTCATGAGGAGCGATGGTTGCCTGGACTGGCTGAATTAATGTTGAGTCGGCCTTGATTGCTTGCGTCGTGAAGAAAGTCAAGAGGACCAATGTTTGGTCTTTTGAGATGCAGCGCGATGCCAACCTCACTCATTTCGAGATGGACTGATACGCAGAGTACAATACCAGGTCCAACAAATAATGACTTTTATTACCCGCCATGCTTTCTAGCCAACAATTCCGACAGCCAATCGCTGCCATGACTTTCCAGCCTTTTACAATACATATCCTACACTGTATCATCTACTGAGACCCAGTCTCCGACGCCTCACCCTCCAATTCCTTCTTCTCCTTCTCTTTCTTCTCAATAGTCGTTTGTTTCTCCCACATAGCATGGTATCGTCCTCCCTGAGCTAAGAGCTCATTATGTGTTCCACGCTCGACGATCTTGCCCTTGTGAAGAACGATGATCTGGTCTGATGTTGTGATGGTGGAGAGGCGGTGGCTGAAGACTGTTAGTCAATGTTTGGGGAAAGGTTGGGGAGACTTACGCGATTGTGATGGTTGTGCGGCCTTCGGTGACGCGCTCGAGAGCATCTTGGATCTGACGCTCTGTGTGTGAGTCGAGAGAGGCGGTTGCTTCGTCGAGGAGAAGGATACGGGCGTCTTTGAGAATGGCGCGGGCGATGGCGATCTACAAATGTCAGTGACCAGTCCACAATGCTTATCGACGACCGTAACTTACTCTTTGGCGTTCACCTCCCGATAACTTCAAACCTCGTTCTCCAACCTTGGTCTCATACCCATCCGGGAAGTTGAGAATGCGCTCATGAATGTTCGCCGCCTCACATGCCTTGTAAACATCTTCCTCCGTCGCATCTGGTCTCGCATACAAAAGATTGTACATGATGGTTGCGTTGAACAGAACCGTGTCTTGAGGAACAACACCGATGTTGCTACGAAGACTCTCAAGCTTGAGATCTCGAAGGTCGTTGCCGTCAATGGTGATAGAGCCGTCTGTAACGTCGTAGAAGCGGAAGAGGAGCTTGAGAGAGGTAGACTTTCCACTACCTGATTCTCCGACAATAGCGGTCTTTGTGCCTGGGGCAACAGTGAAGTTGATGCCGTCGAGGACGGGATCGCCTTTCTTGACTTGATACGCGAACTTGACATCGTTGAAGGAGACTTCGCCCTTGGGTGAGGGCAGCGGGATAGCATCGGGCTTCTCAACCACGCCAGGTGTTTCTTTGAACTGTTTCCATTAATATACCCAGTTTTCGCTGAGGAGAGAGTACTCACGATATCAAGCAGACGCTCAGCTTCAATCAAGTTATTCTGAAGCATGGTATAGTATGTTCCAAAAAAGTTCAAAGGACCCTGAAGTTGAACAAAGTAATTGATCAGACTCACAAACTCACCAACGGTCTGCTCCCCGATTGAAATCTTGTACGCCGACACCGAAACAAGCAACGCCGTTCCAAGAGTGAAAATCGAACTCTGTGTGAGATTCAACCCGTTCAACGACCACTGCACCAATCTTTCTGCGCGCTGGAAAACAGTCACATGCTCTCTAAACCGCGCCGTCTCACGCGCAACAGCACAATTATGCTGGACCGTCTCATAGGCCACGATAGCATCCGTCTTGACAGCTTCCATCTCTCGAGTCTTGATGGTCATGTCTCTTCGTTGCTTTCCTCGGTACTTGGCGACGTAGATTGTCAAAAAGATGTATGACCACATGATGAAGAACACAATAATGGTGTAAAAAGCATCATATTTCACAAAGAAAATCACACCAGCGACGAAAATGTCAAACACCATGGGAAAGACCTGAAAGCAGAAACTCTCAAGGAAGGTGTTGATGGAAGCGCCGCGGCTCAGGGCGCTGGTGACTTCGCCGACTTTCTTGTTGAGGTGGAACTCCATTGATAAGCTGAGGACGTGCTCAAACGCAGCGGAGGAGAGACGACGGAAGAGAGATTGAGATACGGGCAGCCAGAGGAGGGACCGCGCGGCGCCGAGAACGCCCTGGTTGCCTTGGAGAGCGCGGTATACGACGTAGAGGATGATTTCTTTGTAGGGAAGTTTGCCTTCGCCGAGGCTGTCGACGAGGGTGCCGAGCTGGAGGGGCCCGAGGACGTTGACGGTGCGTTGGCAGATGAGGAGGATGATGCAGACTAGTACGATGGCTTGGTAGACGGGTGAGCCCTTTGGCCTATGACTGTTAGTGATTGTGCCGAGTTTGAGGAAAGGGACTTACCAGAGGTAGGGAAACAAGACTCGGAATCCAGCAAAGTAATCCAGCCATCCTGTCCCAGAAACCTGTGTCCTTCTGGGCTCAGCAGCCGTAGGCTGGATGCTTCCATATCCCTCCGCTGCCCCATTCCCATTCTCAAGAAGTCCCCGTCTCTCCTCCGGCAAAGACTTTGGTTCTAAGGCCTTAGTCTTGTACTCTCTCAAACCCAACGCTCCGATCATGAGCGCCAGAACAAGAACCCTCGCAGCTCCGAGAATGTTGAGAGTGTCGACAAAGCCAGGTGATACTCGAAGTTTCGGCTCAACGGCTGAAAGAGCAGCTGCGATGACAATCTCTGCAAGCGCACCGACACACCATGCTGAAAGGTGAGCAGAGTTCGGATTCCACGGTCCCTCAGGGTCTGGAAGAAGGCCAGCGACGTAGTAGAGTAGCACTCCAACGAAAGATGCCTGAAATTGGTTAGTTACCCATCATGTAAGAGAGGAATGGGAAACGTACGAGATATGCGCTAAACGCAAAGACAACACTGCCCTTCACACCATCCTGATCTGCAAAAACCTCCCTCGTAGCATACACCACGCTCGCAATCAACAATCCCGAAAGCACAACCTGCAGAACCCAAATACACCGCGAGTAAAACTTTCGAATCTTGTCGATGTGCTGTTTTAGATCACTGTCCAACGCGACTTTACGCGTCGTGCTGCCATGGCGGGTTATGTAGAACTGAGCGGATTGGACGCCGAGGAGCGTGACGAAGAGGGCGATGGGATAGGCGTAGAAGCCGATCTTCAATCCGAGCTCTGCCTTTGCCATGGCTGGGTGTGATTTTGTGATGGGTGTGAGCTTGGGGGAGTGAGTTGAGGATGATGTCAAGGGATCGGGGTTTTGATGTTCCGAGGGAGACGGGATTAGTCAGCGGATTTATCAGCGATGTCGAGATTGTTGTTTGTCTCACTAAATCATTCTTTGGAGTGAAGTTTGTCGTTTGGGGGAAGATTCATTTAGGTTTGGTGTTTGTTATTGCTTGTGCTCTGTATTATCGTACTTCTATCGTAGCTGGGGCATACTTGTCGATAGCCATCTCCAAGTCTCTGAACGCCTCCCGCCATGCATACCATTTCCGGACACATAAATCAGCCAGTGGCGATTTGAGATTCTGGTCAAGAGCCATCTTGTGTGTAGAAACACTGGTCGCCTCAGACCTTGACTTGTTCGGGTATGCTGTAAGTAAGGCGACTGCTTGAGGCGGGGTGATGGGAACCAGGCTATGCTGTTGGTTCCATATTGTGACAATTGTGCAGCTTGACGTGTCAATCGTTAACTGACCCGTAGGCTTACTGTCTGCCGAAAGTAGAAATCCGAGGACACCCATCTGTTGCAGTGCGTCGATAGTGTCATTTTAAAGCAGGCTGTGATGAGGTCTCAAATAACAAGCCCAATGGTACAACAAGGCATAGAGGTATTAGATGCACTGGAAATAAATAAATTGAACCATCTCCTGCTCTTCAAAATTGGACAGAATCATCTTTAGTCTTTTGAATTATTTCCCTACCCAGTATGGAACCTCTCGGTGCTTTCGCCAGTGTTGTCACCATCGTAGGGTTAATGACACAGACAGCCAAGTTCGTCAGATCCCTCCAAGGAATCACCTCCGACGACGGCTACGTCTCTAAGGAGATTAAAAGAATGGCAAGCGGAATCCAGGCATCGGCTATCAGTATAGACGTGTCTTTAAGGGCGCTTAAAGGCTATGCATCAACGCTTGCCAAAATGCAGCGAGCACCGTCAGAAGTCCTACAGTACATTATCGACAATAAATCCATAGACGTTATTGTCTCTGGCACAGAATCCATCAGAAGGCAAATGAGGGACACATCACGGGACCTCAACGATACGAAAAATCGATCCAAAATCTTGAGAAAGATCAATTGGCTTTTGCTAGATAAAATGGAAGTGGAATCGTTATTTCCCGAAATGCAAGTCGTCGCGTCTTGTCTCAACCTCGTTTGTCCAATCATAGGACTGGAGATAAATCGATACCTAATCAATAAATCCTCCGGCGAGGTGGCGGAGTATCTGAAGCAGGAGATGTAAGTACAAGACTCACCTCTTTTGAGCGACAAAGCGTCTGACGCCTATAAGAAAGTCCCTGAAAGGCCAGTTAAAGCTAGTCGAGAAACAGTATGAAAATGTCATGACGGAGCTGTGGTCAAGTATGAACGGAGAGTCAGACTTTGAAGCTGCGACGAAATCACTCTTCTACTTGTCACAGAGTATACGACGCGCTCCTTCGACACCTCAACCTGACAGAGCACCTGCTGGTCGAAGGTCACCTGTCCCAGGAGAAACATTTATGAGCCCGGCCCCCTCTAAAACACCACAGCCTTCCCCGGGATCAAGGCGTCCAAGGCCTCATAGTGTTCTAGTGCCTCGCGAAGTCCCATCGGAGGTAACACGGCATGCCTCCAGTAGCACTGAGTCTTCTCGACCTCACTCAGCCGCTCCATCATCACCGCCACAGACTCCAGACACACCTCTGACTCCGCGAACCCCTGATGCGCCCAAGCCACTGAGAATAAACACCTCGACTCGTGAGAGTGAGTCGCGCAGGGAAACCGGCCAGGCAATTCCGTGCATAATCAACCCACGAGCCCACGGGAAAGCTAGCCGCGTTTCAATAGCCAAAAGCAATCATCGTGTCTTTCTTAATTATATCTCAGTCAAAACAGCGAATCAATTTGGCCTTAAAATCCAGAACCTGGACCCCAAAGAGCCATATCCCACGCCTGACGACGGGCACGAAATGGTAATGCCAGGGCCGGTGATCGGTAAGGTTACAGGTGTAGAGTGGAGTAGACCAGGTTGGATAAACGGCATACCTATCGAGTTCCTGGTCAAAGATTGCTACCACGGTAGCAAGCGAGAAGATATCGTGCTTGGGACGATATTTTGCCGCCGACTTGGACGCGCTGAGAGAGGCAGAGAATGACAGAGGAGAGGAGTCCTAGCTGACAGCTCCTTGCACATTTCCTTTGTTCAACCCAAAGATCAAATCAAAGAGCAATAGTAACTTCCGGAAGAGATACATGGGGGATGTTGTTTGAACAAGCAGGCATAACACCCCGAAGCAAAGGGCGTTAACTTATGAAATACAGTGTTTGACACTTGCTGCCACTTAGTATGACAAAGAGACAGTGCCATCACTCATTCGTTTGGACAGGTTGTGGGGCTTGTTAGTGTGTAACTCGACCAGCTGCCAGCAGTGGTAGTCACTCCAGGTGAGCAAGACTTCTGACAGTAACAAGGTGTTAAAGTCCCTAAAGTAATCTAAGGCCCACTAAATCTACACTAAGTTATGCTAAATTTACCTAAGTCTTATGGTCCCTTAGAAGAGACATCCTGAGTCTTGGGCTACCTCCCCCCCTCAATCACAACTTCTGATCTCTCATCTCACAACATCTCTCCATTTCACATCGAACCGCAGCTGCGCCGCCATGGCCGTTCAGAGCGCGCAGAGCAAAGCGCTCGTCAAGTGAGTACCACTATCTTTAGATCTGATCAAGCTATTGACCGCTCCTCAGTCTTCTCAGAACAGGCGACTACTCCGATCTCACGATTACGTGTAGCAAAGATCAATGCCGCGTCCACAAGGCAATCATTTGCCCACGATCTAAATTCTTCAAGGCCGCGTGTGATGGCAACTTCAAGGTTTGTGCCTTCGAGATAGGCTCGTGACGAGACCGAGGCTGACTTTCGTAGGAAGCACAGACAAGCACAATCGATCTGCCCGACGACGATCCGGTTGCTGTGCGCATGATGATTGACTATCTTTATCGTGATACGTATTTGCCGACTGGGGTTATTCACCGAGATGGCCCTATCGATGCTCATCTCTCCGACACCGAATACGACGAGCAAGAGAAGCAGGAGATGGAGCTCTATGGAGTAACCTTCGTCGGTAACAAGAGGGTGAAGCGGCTTACTGCACTGCCGGAGAATCCGATTGCTCCTATTCCTCACCCTCTGCCCTTTCAATTCGTTCCAGCCACTCCTCCTCCTCCTCCGCCACCCGTCGCTTCCCAACAATCAGGAAGAGGACGTGGCCAGAGCCGACGAGGACGTGGTTCCCTCCCAGGTTTCGGCTCCGCTCCAGCACAGAATGGGTTTCAAGCTTCGCCTACTCAATCATCGTCCACACCCAGCTCATTGCCTTTTGGATCAACTGCGCTAGCGCCAACTCCGCCTCCCCCTCCGCAGCCGTCTGCTCCTCAGCAATGCATTCCTGGCAAAAACCTGCATCTCCACGCTAAAGTCTACGCCCTCGGAGAAAAGTACGGCATACAGCCACTCAAGACAATAGCACTTCGCAAGTTCAACTCTGAAGTCTATTTTCATCTTAACAGCAACGACTTCTTACAGGCAATCAGAGAAGCATATACCTCGACTATTGAAACGGACCGTCCTCTCCGTGATGCAGTGGTCGCGATCTTGAGAAGTAATAAGGATCTGCTGAAAAAGGACTCTGTGAAGGAAGTCCTCAAGGATACTGGTTTGGGTTTGAGTTTTGATCTTGTGATGGAACTTGCATCGGAGTGAAAGGAGGATCACTGGTCTAAAGTCATTCTAAGATACACTAAGTTTACCTAAGTAATGTCATAACTCAGGTAAGGTAGTATAGAGATCAAACCCATGGTGCACATCATGTTTCTTCACTTTCAAGCAAACTAGCAACGCGTGCTCTCTGAGCCATGTCTTTCTTATCCTTTGCATCTAGCAAAAACGCATCTTGAACTAAAAGACATTGCAATCTTCACTTCATCAGAGACTCCTACTGGACTGGCAAACCTCCGTGCAATTCTTCCATATGCATTGTCATAGAACTAGCCAAAATTGTGCAGCCTAAACAGTTCATCATTCATAGTCCAAACTCACTCACGGTTTTGTCAAAACCAGGATGTTGCCTATCATGCCTTGTGCAAACATGGTAACAACAACAAAGTATCGAGATTCGGCCAGGCAGTAACAACAATTGTGTGTTGTCACCATCACTGCCTATATAAGCAAACATGTCTTCTATAAAAGGAACGCCTCCTCCTTCTCACTCTTCGTCTTCCACGATCGTCAGTAGATGCTTCTGCAAGTTCCTATCTGTCGCCAAGACCTCTGCGACAGCCCTCTGCGTCAAGATCCGGAGAACTCGCTCACACAAAAAGAGGAACAAGGCCCTTGACCCATAATGTCTTTTCGAAGAGTTGCGTTCTTTGACCACGTCGAAGATCAGGTAACAGCGCTTGGAAAGTGAGTATCCCCCTATCACACCTGGTCAAAAGCTTCGGTAATAACGCAGAGCCTAGCCTCCTCAAAACCGGTGACTATTCCGACTTTGTCATCATCTGTGGCAAGGCGCGTCACAAAGTCCGCAAGGCAATCATCTGCCCTCGATCTGACTTCTTCAAAGCAGCATGCATGAGTGGATTCAAGGTAACTTTCCACTAATCTACTAGTGAACCCTTACTTACTTGGTACAGGAAGCTCAGACTGGCGAGGTCGAACTGCCCGATGATGAACCGTTGGCCGTGAGCATGATGATCGAGTATCTCTATCATCAAACATACACTATCCCCCACGACGCGGAATTTGGCCCGGAATACCATCTGTCCCATATAGTTCCTTCCAAGCCATCAACAGCACCGTTGAACAGAGCTTGTTATTCTTCTAGTAGCAACTCCTCTATCTCGCAGTCTCCTCTACATATACTGCAGACTGCTGCTGCCTCCATCCCTCGAGAAGCACTAGGTCCATACGTCTTCATCGTCCCTTACGTGGCTCTTAGAGTTCACTACAAAGTCTATGCACTAGGCGAAAAGTACGGCATTCCTGGTCTCAAAGCCCTAGCTGCTCAAAATTTCGAAACTGAGTGTGAAGATGTGTTCAGTAGCAGCAAGGTTCAACGCCTTGGGGACCTGATACATGAGATGAGGGAGGCATACGCCTGCACCGCCGAAGGTGATAGTCCTCTTCGCGACGCTGTTGTCAGAGTACTGAAGTCAAAGCCGATCATATTTGAGAGGGAGGATGTGAAGGAGTTTCTGAAGGAAGAAGGCTTGGCCTATGATATGGTAATGAGCTGTGTGCAGGATATTCTGAACAGAAGGGAGGACGACTGGTCCGAAGTTGTATAGATTCCTAGTGAAGTCAAGACCCCCAAACTCTCAGATTTACAGTCTGTGGCGAATCTTTGAACCTTGCCTGACTCCTCATTCCCTGCGACATGTACAGCAGAACATCCATCGCAAAGTCAGTAGCCCTCATGACCTCCCGCACTACATCATAATCCAACAGCAAGATATCCTGCTCAATCATCTTGACAACCACATCCCTCAAACCCCTGTCTTCGCTGACTGTCGAAGTGTAAACCTCCCCCACCGCCTCCGCAAAGTCGTCGACCCCAGCATTGCCACTCTGGATTTCGCTCTCAAAGGCGCCCTTGGCTGCCTTCTTAAGACCTTGCATCCCATACTTCTCCCCCAGCGCATACACTTTTGCATGTAGGCAGAGTTGCGAAGAGATGGGAGACTCTTCGGACTGTCCGCCTCCCCATTCAAGCTCTTTGAGCTGTTTTATTCTTTTCCGTCCGATAAATTCTGCCCCAAAGAGCTTCATTCGATACCGTGCCTCAGCGTCGTATTCTGTATCAGATAGTTCTGCCTCCACATCGTCTTCATAGTCCGGTATCCGGGTTCTTGAAAGGTTGTAGTCGATATTGTATAGATAACGAATCATCTTTCGTACGGCAGCGGGATCATCGTCTGGGAGGTTGATCTCTCCATCGGATTCCTACGATATGGCTGTAAGCTTCCCGACTCACGACCTGCAAATAGTGGTTTTATTTGTATTACCTTGTACATGCCAGTGCAGGCGACTTTGAAGAATTTAGACCCGGTGCAAAGGACGAGTTTGTGCACACGATGCCGGGTGTTGCCGCAAATGATGGTTAGGTCGGAAAGCTCACCGGTTTCGAGCATGCTGTTCCATAAATCAGCCAGAGAAAATATTATCAGACAAATATCTAATATTACCCGGGAAGGCTCTGTACACACTCGTTGCTCCTCTCGCTTGTGTTGAAGAGTGGTGGTTGGCCGCCATTTAGTCTGTAGTCCATAGGGTCCCCCATGGTGGAAAGGTTGACGCATGCACGGCAGATTCGCCCGTGTAATAGGCCCTTAGATATATGTTTTGATAAGACTTCTGCTTACTGAGTCTAAATAATAGACTTTAGGCAAGAAACTGCATTTTGTGATGTTACACCCTTGAGGCTGAAGTCTAATCGGTTGAAGGTTTCGTTCACTTGAGGATGGGCCAAGTTAATTGATGATGTCAGAGTTTATTCATTGAAAGAACCAATCTACAGGCCTAAGCTATACTAAGCTTACCTAAAATATTTATCAATGGTCTAAACTCTTCATCTTTTTGGTCGAAGTCTGTGGGGAAAGGGTGACTGTGAGGACGACTTGTACCGGGTTCGGTGAGTCTGGCAACTCTGTCCTTCCAAATTAATGTAACACCATAGAGGCCACCGTCAAGCCTGGCAGTTCTGTCATATTTCCATGGGAAAAACTGAATGTTGAGCTCCTCATCATCCGACGTTTCAGAGACAAGAGGCTGCTAAGGATAGTCGAGATGCAACTCGGAGGTGACGTTGCAAAGTCTGCGATGAAAGACTAGAGGTAAACTCTAACCCCCCCTGCGCGATGGATCGCTGCGGTCTTCATAAGAAGATCATATCCCAATTCAGTGTTTTTGACGAGATATTCGAAGGCTTCGTCCTCCAATAGGTCCATGTTTTCCTCCACAGTACTGGCAACGACATCTCGCATACCACGATCCTCATCAATCGTGGAGGTATAGACTTCCTCAACTGCGAGCCGAAAATCCTCGGTATGGGCATATGCTTTGGCGAGTTTCTCAAACTTGGTGAGCGCGATGAGCTTCAACCCCGGAATTCCGTATTTCTCTCCCAGAGCATAGACCTTGGCGAACAGGCAGAGGTTTGAAGAAGGGCCAATCTGCACTCCGAGCTTCGGAACCATGCCCTTGACCCGTCGATTCCCAACGAATCTATGTCCTTGGGATTCTAGGAATTGCTTCAACTCGTCGTCGTGCTGAGTTGTTGAGAGTTCTTCTTCAAGAAAGTTTTCGTCCTCTGGAACGAACTCGTATCCCACAAGGTCGAGGTTGTAGAGATAATAGATCATGTCACGGACTGCGTGAGGATCATCTTCTGGGAGGTCGATTCTACCCTCCAAAGCCTCCTGTGCTCATCATCAGTCTTATGTACAAGCCACGGAGAGAACTTTGACCAACCTTGAAATGTCCATTACAAGCGACCGTGAAAAAGGACGATCGCGGGCATATGATAGCCTTATGGACCTTGTGGACGTCGTCCCCACAGGTAATGGTGAGGTCGGAATACATCCCGGTTTCGTAGAGCCTGACATAGAAATTAGTAATTTGTTTGAATCATACATCCATGAAGCAACTCACTTCCAAAGAGAAGAGCCGAGCATTTCGTAATGCTGGTCTTTAGGGTTGGACGCCATCATGGGTGAGGATTTGATAACCTTGATATGAGGGAGAGTGGTGCTGGGTGCTGGGTGCTGGGTGCGATGTGGTTGAAGAAAGGTAAAGAGTTTACCAGGAAGAGTTTGACGGGACAAAACATTAGGGATCCGTTTTCCATATGGCAGTGGACAGTACCTAGTGAGACAAGCTGAGGTACCATGGCAGTGATGGCCACTGGAGGTTGTTGTGCGAATGCGGACAATGGCAACCTATCATAACTGACTTACCTTGGACTTGACACTGGAAATGAATGTGCGCATGCTGAACGCCAATGGAACTGGCTATCTCGCTCTCTGATACTATGATAAGTTTAGTTCCTCGGACTAGACTCACCCCTTTCATGAGTTTACTTCTCTAGACGAGCCTTCCCCCCTCTCCCTATGCTACGTTTCATACCACTCCGGCGTGCACTGTGGCATTAGCAGTGCCTATCGGTTCTTCCTCTCGCTGGTCTGCCTACTCTTACGTCGGAGACTCCTCATGTCGCTCTCGGGCTTTCTTATGTACGCTTTGTCTGCCAGACTCGCCCGCAGAATCTGTGTTAAGCGTGTGTTTTCCAGACTCTGCAGGTGTTCACCAGAACCGTTACAATTAGCGTTTACAGTCAGGGCAGCACACCCACTCAAGTCAATACCACATACTGAACAATACCGTAAGAGTAGCTTTAAATGTTCATTTATTCCTACTCAATGTAATGTAATGCCATTCAACCCGTCTCCTGTCTTTCACCGCACTCATTCTTATCGCATAATAACCTGCAGGCTCTTTGCTACCTTAGCATACGCGAAATCTCTCGCCTCAGGCCTGAACATCCTCGGGTTCGTAGTCTTATCGCATCCATGAGCCCCCTCGATCCTAACGATCTCAACATCACGACCAGCCCGCTCCAACTTCTTTCCGAAAACTTCAATCTCAGGCGTGAAGACATCGCCAGAACAAGCAACAAGCATAACATGCTTTGGGAAAGAGGTTCCCTCAGCATACATAGGCGATGCTTTGGGTGACTTGCGGTCTTCAACGCGCGGCACGTACGCTTCAGTGAGAAGATGCTGAAAAGACACGGGAATAGGTCGAATGGGCTCCGAGACCGTCTTCTCTTCCGGCGGGATGGAGAAGTCAACGCCTGGATAGAAAGCGTATACCGCTCTGATGTTCATTTTGAACTCACGCCTGAGTTCAGATGATGCAACAAGCGCTAGGTTTCCTCCAGAGCTGAACCCCGATAAGGCAACTTTGTCAAGATCAAACATTTGTCCCTGACTCTCAACCCATCTGAAAGTATCTTCAGCGTCCTCTACAGCTCCAGGAAGAGGGTATTCGGGTGCTTTTCGGTAATCAGCATCGAGAACTAGGACATTGTTCTCTGTGGCTAATTTCTCGCAGAAGTGATGGTCCATGCCGAGATTCGGGAGGGTATAAGCGCCGCCGTGCCAATTGATTACGAGGCCGTATTTCTTATTGTCGGTGTAATTGTTTGGGTAGTAGATCCAAGCGTTGATGAAGCGATTGAGGTCACGGGAGGGAATGCGGATGGGCTTGCGGATGCATGTTGGTGAGGGCGTGAAGTGAGGACGCGTGAAGATGTAGTTTATAAGACGGATGAAAGTGACGATTGCTTTGAGGCGTATGTACTGCCAAAATGTGTGATCTGCCATTGTTGCTGCAGCGTGTGAAAGAATGGTTAATCAATACGATTTGGGGGATTCATGAGGCTCTGCGTTTCTCTTATGACGTTGGCTGAGATCGCCCTTTTATGATACGCCCGGATTGCCGATGAACCCATGATTGGCTGGTCAACAACTCCACTGGTGCTGACCGGCAGTGAGTCATCTGGCGAGCGAATCTTTAAACCAATACGCCAATACGACCAGTTCACAACTGTAAATTGCATGCATAGTGTTTTTGAACTGAATAATCATGACATTCTAGTCTCTATAATATTAACATAAATGGTTATACACTCGTTTCCATAAAGGCCATTTCCGCTTTGCCTGCTCCTCCTCCTCATTCCAAACATGGAGATATCTTCTCCCTGTATTAATATCTATATCCTTATCTCTCACCACCTTCGTCCCCACCCAAATTTTATGCGTAAAATAGAACAAAAAGATAATAGGAATCGCCAAAATCTGCAGAAAGAAGTTCTTGTACCGTTCCGCCGTTGTGAGGGGATCTGCGCCTTCCGCTTGAATCGGCGATATGGCAACCCATATCTGAAGAACCAAAACAGTTCCGTAAGCTGCGAGTGCAACCCACGATCCCCAAACTCCGACCTGTGACCGAAAGGCGAGTTGGGAAACGTTGTATCCTGATAGCTGCCATGCTCTTCGAAAGCGAATATGGCAAACACAAATGGAACTCCATGTGAAGAGGGTGCTGAGCCCGCTGATCGCAAGGAGCCAGTTGAAGATCTCGTTATGGATCTTCGAATTGGCGGTGAATGCTAGTAAACCTAGTAAACCGCAGCAAATAATCGCGACGAGAGGTCGTCCAGTTCGATCAATGTACGCAAACATCTTCGGCGCAAGTGACTGTTCCGCCAACGCCGCCAACGTCCGTGACGCCGCATACACAGCTGTATTCCCAACACTAATCAGCGATATCAGAATAACAGCATTCATGATATCCGGCAAAACATCCGAGCCGCTCATCTCAATGGCTATCACGAACGGACTAGCCGCTGCATCAGAACCATACTTGGCCCCCAGCAACCTCGGCTCATTATACGGCACTAGCAAACCAATGAGTAAAATTGAGAGGATGTAAAATAGAGAAATCCTCCAAAAGACTTGTTTTACCGCTGCAGGGATGGACTTTTTCGGATTGCTTGTTTCGGCCGCTGCGAGCCCGACCATTTCTGTGCCGCCGAAGGAGAAAGTTGCTGTTACTAAAACGCTCGCGAATCCTTTGAAGCTGTTATGAAAGGCGCCGGGGTTGTGCCACCGTGTGAAACCGATGTAGTCTCCTTCTGGGGAACCTGCGATATTGATGATTATACCGAGAAGACTGACTTTGTTAGATGAAATTGAAGGAGGGGGTGAGTTGAGGGGTTGTTACATGAAGCCTACGATAGCTGTGATTTTGACGGCTGAGAAGATAAACTCGGCTTCGCCATAGGCTTTCACCCCGAGTAGATTGATACCGAGGATGAGAATGAAGAAGAGGACGATGAAAATACTCTTGCTTGCATTGGGGTTCCAGTAATTCGTCGTAAATGCCCCTGCAATGATCTCAAGCGGTAGCACGATAAGATACTGCAGCGTATAACTATCCCAAGTCAGTCTCATCTCATCTCATCTCACTCATTCGCCTTCACTTACTTCCAACCCATCGCAAATCCCCAACTCGGATCCAAAAACCTCGTCGAATAATTCGCAAACGATCCTCCGACCGGAAACGCAACACTCAACTCCCCCAGCGCCTGCATCGTAAAGAACTGCATAGCGCCCATGGTGATAAACGCCAACAGCAGCGAGACCGGTCCCCCGCGATACAGCGCAACACCCGACGCGACAAAAAGACCCGTTCCGATAGATCCACCAAACGCAATCATCTGCAAGTGCCGATTCTTCAATTCTCGTGCTAGCGCTGTGTTGGCAGAATTATAATTCGCTTTCTTCATGTTGAACAGCCGCCCGTTGAAGGCGTAGCTGTTGTAGCTGCTGAGACTATCATTTTCACCATGTCGCGCTGGGGCGCGGGAGAAGCTTGTCATGAGACGGCTCCATGCTGAAGAGTCGTCGACTTGTGGTTCGGGGCTTCGGGATTTTGGTGATGGCGGGAGGGCTTGCATCTCGAACTCGCGTTGGTATGCCATGTTCGAGATGAAGCTGCAAGCTGAGAAGATACAAGCAAGCTCAAACTTGCTGATCATGAAGATTTCCCCCAGGAGGTTTGAGTGGCATGCACGTGCCTTGTCGCCACAGGGCGTGCTATTCCCGTACCGGACTAGATCGGCACTCCGGGACAGGACAGGGGAGGGATATCGCGGGTCTAGCGAATCGCTGACGTTCCGCTACGCACGATGCAGACGGTGTCTCCGTTTGACGGGCCGCAGGTTCAGGGGAATTGAGCGGTTTTGTGATGGGGAGAAGTTAACAAGGAACCGTAACGATAACGCGTTGGGTGCATGAGTCGTGTCCGTAAGCCACGTAAAGTTTATTGAGCTGCATTCCTGGCTTTTGGCCCCTGTTTTATCTGACTAATGGAATTAGCGGTAGCGGAAAGAAGGCCGTGGCAGGGATTGACCTTGGCTGGGAGATAATGACGATGCCGAAAGTTGGGATGATTTGGGGATGCGACGCTGCGGACTTGTGAGTGATTGCCGGTCCGTGAGTGCAACGTTTCCTCACTGTGAGATGCTGCAATCATTTAAATGTATCAAGGTACCGCGGAACGTCTAGTCTTGAATAACTCAAGATTCACAGAGTCAGAACCCAGGAACTAAGGCTCAGCTGTCACCCAAATAGTTTCAGCCACTGCATACCCGGAAATTCATGACAGCGCTTTATGCACCAGTGGCTTCGCGTAGAACTTCCACGGCCTGAGACGTTGAGAGAAACCTTATTAAATTGAGAGTGGGCTAATTAAACGTTAATAAGCGGAGGTGCCGGGCCAAGACTCAATCGGCATTCTCGATTCCCATCGCGATTCCGCGAGTTGTTTGAGTGCTGAATCCCGTCTTATTTCCTTACAGCCCCTGAATCTATCCGGGATCCGGACAAGTCTTCGATACTTGACACCGTCTTGGAGAGTTACGTGGCACAGTAATCTCTATTCGGAGGCTAGACTGTGCAGGCCCAAGCACTGGCGCATTCATCACAGACTGAACACTGGCATTTCTCACAATGTATATATTTCTCTATGCCAAGGAATACTCAAAGTTTACTTCAACCTATCCAAGAAAGCTATTAATTGCTTTGTCGATACAACTCCCAGCACCTTCGCTGTATCTTCCTCAGTAACGACCAGATAACTAATGCCCAGCTTTCCAAATAGCTCCGCAGCATACTCAAGAGGTGCTCTCGATGAGAGGGTGAGAGTGCTTTTATCGATCGCCTCCGCAAGAGTCCCTTCAAGAACGTTTATCTCACCAGACTCTTCAACACCATCAGTTTTCTCAATCATCTGTAAAGCTTGCTCCAGTTTATATTGCGAGATATAACCGTGACAGAGTCCCTTATCGTTAACCAACACAAGTCCAGAGTCGCTCAGGCCGCTGCTCTGAAGATGAGAGAGCTTGTGTTGGAGTACTGATGTGAAGACACGATAGTCCGGGCCGACAGACACAATAGCGTCGTCCGTGGCATCTCCCGAAGGAAGAAGAGCGTCGACCATCGCACTGCCCTCATTGTCTCTGAACTCTCTGACCTTGGTAATTGCACCCTCAGCCTCCAAGAAGGGATGTCCTTGAAGATGCTGAGCAAGATCGTAAACACCATCGGCACTGATTGCATCAGCCACCCACTTCGCAGTCAGGATAGCGATCATGAAAGGCGGAATGAAGTTGACCTCTCCTGTAAGCTCAAACATGATGACAGCTAGACTGACAGTCATTCTGCTGACCCCGGCTAGGAAGGCTGCTGACCCGACCATGGCGAAGATCCCCGGTGAGATGTTGGGGATGAGTTGCCCGATCATTCGACCGAAGAGCGCGCCTGCATCCATCGCGGGGATGATAATTCCAGATGGGACCTTGCAGCCGAATGTAATGGTCGTCAAAAAGAGCTTGACGAATGTCCCGGAGACCAACCATGCGTAGTACGTACCCTTGCCAGCAGCTTGGGCCTCCTGCTGGCAGATCCAGTCCTCGTTAACTTGATTGCAGTCAACAAGTAATCGCTGCATGACAATATCCCCAGTTTCCCTAATCAACATATTCGGAAACTGAAGAACTGCAGTGATCAACGTCACAAGAGCCAACTCAAAGACAGGGTTGTTCTTGATGAGCGAAATCTTTCGGAATGACTTGGACCAGAGGAAGTTGGCTCTGCAGAATACTCCACCAAATACACCGCCGCAGACGCCGAGAATGACGAAGACAAAATAGTGAAGAGCATCGTAGTTGACGCCGTAGTTCGTCTCAAACAGAACAAGTTTACCGGTACCCGTAGGGTTGAGTTCCTTGAGAACAGCCGCCGCCACCACTGAGCAAAGACAGCTTCGCCAAAGCACTCGACGAGGAAAGTAAGTGCTGATCTCCTCGTAGCTGAACAGAACACCTCCAATCGGAGCTCCGAAAGCGACAGATAAACCTGCTGAACATGCAATGCTGAGCATCTCCCTCAGTTTCCGTTGGTTACTCGCGTACTTGGGGATGCAGATGGTGATAAGATACCCAACACAAGCTGAGATGTGTACAAACGGACCTTCTTTTCCCAGACACATGCCCGTTGCGACTGCGAAGATTGATCCGATGGCTTTGACGATAAGGACTTTGAGATCGAAGAGATGAGGGATGCAGAAGCCGGACAGTACAGTCTTTATCTCAGGGATGCCGCTTCCTGCTGCCATGTACATAACCTTTCCGCCTGCGCTCACAGACGATTGTTCTTTCTCCGGAGCGACGGTAGTGAGGTTCGTCTTCGTAGTCGCGGTGACGCTCCCAGCGATGATACCAAAGGCCAGAGCAAGGCCGACATAGATGGCGTATGCATGCACGTAGCTTTCTGTCCACGACTTCCAGTTCTGACAGTTTGTCTCTGACGCACAACAAGCTCGGTGACTTAGAAATATGTTGTCGGTGCAGTGACCATCTTTGAGATCTGCTAAAACCTCAACGCTGACGTCTACGAATGCCGCGATGGAGGCAGTGAAAAGACCGATGAGGAAAGCTGCGACCCAGCCCTGAGAAGCGTCCCATAGCTTGGCGATGCGATAGCGTATTCCTCGTCGAGAATAGAGACTTGAGGTGTCGCGTCGATGACTATCTTGCACGAGGTCTTGGAGCCAGTCGATGGTATGGTAGTCATTATATGGTAAACTGTCCTGCTGTGGGGCACTTTTTGTCGATAGGGGGGCCTTGATGCCGCGTTTGTGGGATGGTATCAAGGGAGTAGTCTCCGTCGCTTTGACAGGCATCGAGTCAGAAGCCATTTCGAGAGGGATGGCTAGAACAATACGGATTAGGCGATAGAATGACTGGGAACGCCATTCTATAAGAGTCATGCACTACCTATCCGTGGAAATACAAATGAGAACTCGATATCAGATTCTGTACATCTACCGGAAAAGTAAAGTACAGATCTCGAACCTGTGACGTCAATGCATTGCATCTCCGGGCTGAACACAGCCCTCCAGGGTCTTGTGATAAGGTTGCAGCACTAACTGACCTGTCGCTTCTGTACCGGACGTGTTCCATTGGTGAACTCCAGAGCGGGAAGATGCCCAGATCGGCTACCAGCTAATCTTCCCAGGCGGCATAGGCGAGAGCTCAAACTAACTGTAATGCCTGCACGGATTCAACTTTCGATTGAAAGGCCATTGCTGATTCGATGCATGCCTGTGAAGCTGTATGGCAGGAGTCTAGAACATTGAGCAGAGATAAGCAGACACACCAAAACCGCCACTATCTCCAATTCTCACATGCAACAAAGATAAGAACCCCGGAGATGGTTCAAGATCCCATCTTTGACAGATGTTCAATAATCGCTTGGAAAGAAAACTCAAACGGCCATATGTCAAAAATTGGGCTCCGCGGAGATATATGTAAGCATTTATCCTGTGCGACGCTCAGTATAGGACTTTTCGCTGATCGATGTCCTCGTGAGCGGAGAGAATGTCGTGCTCACCCCGCATAACATGGCACATGGCCTGCTCCTAGACACAGTGGCAGATAATGACTAGCGCCAGTGTCAGATAAGCCCAAATGGAAACCAGGCCCTGCCTTGAGACATCTGACATCGCCGTAGCAATAAGGTCCCTCTTCCTTCGATAATATTAATTCTGGCACCTTAGTTAGAGACATGCAAGCGCCTCTCACCTTTGACGTATATTACCTGTTCCAGCAGTCTACAGTTCAACTTTGTGGCTCGCAAGCACTTACGTAGTTGTTTGGTCACTGGGACAACAGCGGATTGAAGAAGTATTAACTCTTGATAGACAAAGGGATGGGATTTTGCGGAATCACAAGTATTTGCTGTTACTAGAGTATTCGGGTTAGTGTCTGTCATCTGGGCTGAGTGTTGATGCTTTGGGATTGCTTCTCGACGGCCCTTCAAGGTTCTAGGGTATGGCGTTTATTCTATGGCAAAAACCATACATAAGATGAAATTCTCCGGCTGTATTTCTCGATGAAGGTTGAATGTAGGTAAATAAATCAGCAAACGTATCGCAGAATTAGCCAAACCAAGTGAGAAATCAAAGAAAAAGAGACATATTTGCACTCAATGAGTACTTGGGATAAGATCCGATCCTTATTAGGCAAAACATAAATGGCTATTTTAGCCATGCTGGGAGTTGGCATATCCTTTAGAAACCCACCTGCAATCGGCGACTAACAGAGAAGATGATTGGATTTTAACGTAAGGGGACGACCGGAGGAGAATTGCTACAGAGAGGAATGTCCTTGTGTTGGATGCTAATTACGAGAGGTAAATACCACTACCTCTTTTAGTTGCCTTAAATATATGCTCGCGATTGTAGATACCGGGTGATTAGTATAAATTCGACTTTAGTTATGGTCTAATGTTTTCTTGCGGCAGAACTACGCATTTAAACCGAGTTTTGCTTTCCCTTCCAGGAGCGCCGTGGACACTGAAGCAAATACGGCTCATTGATGTGACGACAACACAATAACATCAATCACTTAATATCAGAAACTTCCAGCAGTCTCTAGGTGATTTTTTAATTTATTTATGGAGCTAGTGAGAAGTAATTTCCCGAAGTTTCTAGAAATCTGACATCCTGCCAATCAACCTCACGCTTCTCAGCCTCCAAGGATCAACATCCCAAGGCAGAAGTCCACCCTTAGATCGAGTAAAAACGCATAAGAACAATCAACAAGACCATTAACACTTATATTTCAAATCACACTCCCTCTTTCAGTCATTCTAAGCACCATCACTCCATATTTGACAATGTCTTCCCTTCCCTTCAGCGCTCCGCCCTGGCCCGTCCCCGCGTCAGCAAATCTTACATCATCCACTATTTCCGTTCCCGACGGTGAGATTGAGCGGCTCAAGACACTCCTCAAGCTGTCGCCCATTCCAGAAGCGAACATTTGGAACTCGCGTGAGGATGGTGCTTTTGGTCTTCCCAGAGATACTTTGACAGAGTTGGTTGAGTATTGGGCGAATGACTACGATTGGAAGAAGTGGGAGGCTACTCTCAATTCAATCCCGCAGTTTGACATCACTGTCACTGATGACGATTCGGAAGACTACAAGATCAACTTCTTGGCTTTGTTCTCCAAGAACCCATCTGCTGTCCCCATCTTGTTTCTTCATAGCTGGCCTGGCTCTGTTGTTGAATACCTCCCCATCCTCCAGAAACTCAAATCTGAGTACACTCCTGAGTTTCTACCCTATCACATCATCGTTCCTCACCATATCGGATTTGGTTTCTCTGATGCACCGCCCCTGGACAAGCCATTCAACCACATCGATAATGCCCGCCTTATGTCCAAGATGATGAATTCTCTGGGCTTTGGCAAGACAGGGTACATGACCCAGGGAGGTGATTTGGGCGGCTGGACCGCACCTGTCATTGCAAACCTCGATCCTGCATGCAAGCTAGTTCATATGAGTATGCTCAACATCTCGCCTCCTGCAGGTGAAGATGTGGAGGAAGGTATCAAGGCCGGCAAGTATACTCCCGACGAGATGGCAGCATTCGGCAGAATGGCAGACTTTCAAAAGAAAGAAACAGCCTTCATCCAACTCGATGGCACCAAACCAGCTACAGCAGGCTATATCTTCGGCAGCAACCCCATTGCCCTCCTCGCCTGGATCGGCGACAAGATGCACCGCTGGTCCGACAATACGCCCTCCAAAGACCTCATCCTAACAAACACAGCGCTCTACTGGTTCACAGGCTGCTACCATACCTCCATTTACCTTCACCTCACAGTCCTTGAGGATCATGAGCTCATGATGAATGCTTGGAAGAGCCTTAAAGTACCGCTTGGGCACTCAGCGTTCAAGAAGGAACTTGTCACGGCGCCAGAGAGATGGATTCAACAGACGGAGCAGGTCAAGTGGTATAGAATGCACGACAAGGGTGGACACTTTGCTGCGCTTGAGGAGCCGGATGCTCTTTGGAAAGATGTGGAGGATTTCATTGGGGCGTTTTGGGAGAAATGAAGCGATTCCAGTCACGATGCGGCGCTTGAGATGGGAACAGGTTGCGTCAAGTGCCGAGTGAAGCTTAGGTCAATTTAGGGCAAGTTTAGTATTCTATCGGACTAGTTATTATCATCCCTTGCATCATCAGGTCATATGTTCTCCGCGATCTTGAGGTAATAGACATCAGACACGAGGATACACCATCCCTAGTCCCATTAGTCAAAGAGTCTATTAGGCTAGATCACGACGATCTCAATACCGCCCACAACACGATTCGGCCCTAAATGCATCCCCCACAATCTTCCTCCATTGGCTCTCTTAGCATCGATCAACCTTTTCCAGCATCTAATTTGTCCGCATCAAATTCGGCACGCAAGTGCCGGTTTATGGTTACATCAAGGCCCGGGCCACGGATTCCCCCTGGGGTATTTACCCCAGATGACGATGGCGCCGATCTGCATACCCCGCAGATTTGGAGAAGCGGGCGAATGGCGCTTGGCGCACCATTCTTTGACGGATTTGTGCACGGAGAAATTTGTGAATAGTTACTCCTCTGGAGAGTGTGAGCGAAATAGGAAGGTGACTAGTCACTTCGTCTGATGTTGTCGCGATGGGGTTGGGGGGAGGGCATCGGAAGGTTGCCGGACAAGAGACCCTCAGTGTAGATATATCTATATAAAGAGCTCTTATTCTGTGCCGTAATTTCTATTCCCTCTAACTCAGCAGCTCTTCTTTAATCTTCTGTCAAAGACACTTGGCTCTGGTTCTACCCATCTTATCCTAGTCCCCGGACGCAACATAACAATGCTTCTCCAAAGCGTCTTCGCTCTTGGTCTCGCCACCACCGCCCGTCTTGTCTCAGCAGCACCATGCGACATCTACAAGTCCGGCGGAACACCCTGTATCGCCGCTCATAGCACTACCCGCGCTCTCTTTGACAGCTACACCGGCGGTCTCTACCAGATCAAGCGCGCCTCAGACGGTGCCCTCACCGACATCAAGCCTGTCTCTGCAGGCGGTGTCGCAGCCTCCTCTGCCCAAGACACCTTCTGCAGCGGCACAACCTGTCTCATCACCATCATCTATGATCAGTCTGGCCGAAGCAACCATTTGACCCAGGCTCCTCCTGGTGGCTTCAATGGCCCTGATGTGAACGGCTATGATAACCTTGCCGCTGCTGATGGTGCACCTGTCACGCTGAACGGCAAGAAGGCCTACGGAGTGTTTATCTCCCCTGGTACCGGCTATCGTAACAACCAAGTTGACGGTTCCGCCACTGGCGATGAACCCGAGGGTATGTATGCTGTTCTCGACGGAACGCATTACAACGGTGCTTGCTGCTTCGACTACGGCAATGCCGAGACCAACAGCAAGGACACTGGCAATGGACACATGGAAGCTATCTACTTCGGTGACAACACCATCTGGGGCTCTGGTTCCGGCAGCGGCCCTTGGATCATGGCTGATCTTGAAAACGGCCTTTTCTCTGGACAGGGCGCCAAGCAGAACACTGCCAACCCAAGTATCTCCAATCGTTTCACCAGTGCTGTCGTCAAGGGCAAGCCCGGCACATGGGCCATTCGTGGTGGAAATGCCGCCTCGGGTACACTATCCACTTTCTACAGCGGTGCGCGCCCTGATGGTGGATACAACCCCATGAGCAAAGAAGGAGCAATCATTCTCGGCATTGGCGGTGACAACAGCAATGGTGCTCAAGGAACTTTCTACGAAGGAGTGATGACCAGCGGATACCCTTCTGATGCAACCGAGAACTCTGTACAGGCCAACATCGTCGCGGCCAAATACGCCACTACATCTCTGACAAGCGGAACCGCCCTCACCGTCGGATCATCCGTCACCCTCAAAGTTACCACCTCTGGCTATACAGACCGCGTCCTCGCACACAGCTCCTCCAACGTCAACACCCAAGTGATCTCTAGCTCCAGCTCCAGCGCCCTCAAGAAGTCAGCCAGCTGGACCGTCCGCACCGGTCTCGCCAACAGCGGCTGTGTATCTTTCGAGTCTAATGATACTCCCGGTAGTTACATTCGTCACTCTGGCTTCCAGCTGTATGTCAATAGTAATGACGGAAGCAAGATCTTCGGTGAGGATGCAACCTTCTGCCCCCAGAAGGGTATCAGTGGATCAGGAAGTTCCTTCCGATCATGGAGTTATCCGACCAGGTACATTCGACACTACAACAACGTTGGGTATGCTGCTTCAAATGGTGGTGTTCATGACTTTGATGCTGCGAACAGCTTTGTCAATGATGTCAGCTTTGTTGTTGCCACCGGCTTTGCTTAGATGGAAGTTCAGGTTATGACGGGTTTGAAGAGGAAATCACAGAGCGATTAGTTAAAAAACACGAGGGGTAAATCTAGTTTCAATCTTTATCAATGGATCATTCATTTTACTCAGAAATATGAAGCATGATCTCATGGGCAATGAATACAACCTATGGTCTTTACTTTGAATCCTCAAGTTCCTTCCTCTCACTATCTCCCAAAAGACCCAGTGCCTCCCGACGCGTAGGCGCCGATGCGTCAAAGTACGGCTTTTCGGCCAAAGAAGTCACTCGAGTGCCATGTCGCGGTTCTCTTCCACTATAGTCCCAGCTTGCATTATGAATAGTGATACTAAGACCTGTTAGAACTTGACATGTCGGTGAATTCGCTGAAGCTTACCGGTTGTCCCAAAGGGCAGATGTTCTTGGCGTCCACTTGAATCGGACTTGAATGTCAACATTCTGCTCATAAACATCATACAAGTAATTAAGAATGACATCGCTCTCAGCTCGGTCAAGACCAACGATCCTATCAGTCATCGCACGGTTCACCCAGAGGGCTTTCCATCCCGTGGCAGGATGAACACGAACAATAGGATGAATGCGCTCGATGTACTTTGGCCCTTGTTCAGGATGGTCGCGGTCAAGATAGGGATGAGCAGAGCGGTAAACAGCCTCCCGGCCATCGATGATCTTGCGGAACTCTGGGGACAGCTTCTCGTACGCAGCATAGCCAGACGCCCATAGAGTATCTCCGCCGACTGATGGGATAGTATCGTTGTGGAGATGGGTGATACCGGCTGGCTGCTTTTCATGGACGAGATCTGTGTGCCAGCGGGATGCACCGCCGGGTTGACGGAAACTAGCTGGGCGCTCTGTAGCCATGAGATCGGGCCAGAGGACGCTTACGCCTGGAACGCCAGGGACATGAGGAACTTGAGGCTATTTCGTGTAAGCATCTGCCACGATGAGGATTAGGTGAATCACTTACATGAACTTCAACTTCTCCATACCATTCACCAAGTTCCTTCTGCTGCTGTGGCGAAAGATCCTGATCTCTGAAAAACACAACACTTCGCTCCGCGATGAGCAAAGCAAGTTCATCTCGCTGCTGGTTCGTAAGGTCTTTTAACTGCAGACCTTCGATTTCCGTGCCGATGTAAGCAGTCAGATCAGTGACCTTGGTAGCAGCGGACAAAAGGCTCTTTTTGGCCTTGTCAGCTCGAGCACCAGCGTCGATATGATCGCGAGGCTTGTCCCGAATCTTGTAGACATCATCGAGATACAAAGGGCGGGAAGGACGGTACGGATAGCCTTTGGAGAGGTCTACACCCGATTTCTCGAGACGCTGCTTGGCTGCGTCGGGGATCTTGAGGGTGTCTTTGATGGGTTGGGCGACATCCTTGATGCTGGGGTCAATTGGGGCTGGAACCATTTTGTATTGATTGGGCTTAGGATTCTTATTTGACGATCCAATTTTGCGACTGATGATATTGATTCTCTGGAATTGTAGCAGCGTGCAGCATCTTGATATACAACCATCATCCCCTCACTATTGTTGCAGTGACCCCAACTCGGCCAGTCACGCCATGATGGTACACAATGACCAAGACTTACTGCGACAGACCCCATTGGCCAGCGTTCGACATGCGATATGCAAACTGATTGCAACATAAATAACTATCCAATCCATTTCCCGAGATATTGCGCGATTGAATGATCTTGGCTCAAATCGGAAATAACAGCATCTCGTTTGCAGGTTGATGGTGTCGTGTAATGAAGGATTTGTAAGACTCGGACGAGATATCGACCCCTCACTTCGTTATTCTGCTGACGAATAAAGATGAGAGTCGCCATTTGAACGCTCGTCATAGCCGAAAAGAGACGTGTTGGACTGGTACTTGCTCCATGTTCTTTCTGTTGGTCGGACTAGTCTCTTCGACCATGGTGCCCGTCAATTGACCGAGCGCATACAGGCAGATATCGGAGATAGTGCTTATAAGTGAAATAGACATCCATATTAGACATATACTCTATACTTCGAGCTCCTACAGCTTCGCCCGAGGAACAGCAGCAAGCTCTTGACTCTCACTGCTCCTCCACACAGCCGCTGCCTTAGGCTTACTATCCTTCCACTGCCACTTTGCCTGACTCTGCTTCTCCTCCACAAGCAACTTATGCACAAACTGTCCAAAAATGGGCAACATCTTAAACCCATGTCCACTATCACCACTCAACACCGCCAAAGTCGCATTAGTACCCGGAACATAGTCGATGATGAAGTCCGAATCATCCGTGTCAGCGAACCAGCACAGATGCTGATCAATCAGAGGTCTGTCTGCAAGTTGAGGAAAGACTTCTTTGAGAAGAAGACGGATGTGCGTTTCGTCCTCAAGAGGCATGAATTGTGAATCTGCTAGTTCGGGGAAGGGGATGGAGAGACCGTCTTTGGAGAAGGCGTAGTTTGTGAATGCACCGCCCATGTGGCAGAATTTGAGTTTCTGGGTCTTCAGGTCGGGTTCGAAGAAGAAGGCCAGGTCGCGGACGTTGGTGACTGGGATGCCCTTGAGTTCGGCGGCTTCTTTGTCTGTGAGTTGGATGTGCGCGACACCCCATGCTCGACCGGTCATCTGCTTTCCGATACGTGGAAGAATATTGGCGGCGTCCGCTCCTAGAGCGACGATAGTCTTGTCTGCT
This sequence comes from Fusarium anthophilum, assembly GCA_013364935.1. Taxonomy (NCBI): domain Eukaryota; kingdom Fungi; phylum Ascomycota; class Sordariomycetes; order Hypocreales; family Nectriaceae; genus Fusarium; species Fusarium anthophilum. The sequence continues at coordinate 135,758 of JABEVY010000030.1, read as the reverse complement.
GAGTGGATACTGCCTCCCCGTGTCCTGGCACCTATACACTTCGTGCCCTCTCGACTTGACGCATACAGCAATGACTCAACCTCGCCATCTTTCGCTCCAAGATGGAACTTCACACCGAGCTTGACGCACTGCTCGTACACAGCTCTCAAAGCATTGGCGGAGTGGCCGTAACCAGCGAGCTTGTTGTGATATCCAGTGAAGCCGGTAAGAGGGCCGCTGAACTTGGGAACGAGCTTCCTGATCTCCTTGCTGCTGTTCACACGTGTGGTTTGGCCATTGAAAGCTGGATTCTTTTGGAGGGATTGGAAGTAGCTCTCCACTGCACCCTTTGTGTTCTGTGCGGCCTTGCCGGACGTGACGTTGAGAAAGCCGGTTTGGTGATAATGAGGAGAATAAAGGGGATCAGATTGCCATTTTCGGATTGCATCCTATGATCAAGACTTAGTAAGTAACTCGGAAAGTGAGTGGTTGTGACATACGAGGGCCAGTTGTGTGTAGAAGTCATCGGCGTACTCGGCGCGGATGACCTTGTTTAGATCATAAGCAGCGGAGAAGCGACTCGGTACATCAACATCTTTCTCGAGAATTGTGATGTTCTTGTAGCCCTTCTGAGCGAGTTCAAATGCTGTGGCCAGACCGAAACAACCGCCTCCGAGAATGAGGATCGATTGATTTGTGTTTTCTGTCGACATTATGCAAGATTATCAAGGTTTGCTGGCGGGGATGAAGCGGGTTGCTATTCCGGTGAGAGGTCAGCGACTGCAGAGCCCAAACTTGAATACAAAAGATTATGGCTATGGAATAGAGTAAGAGAGAAGGAGAAGATGAATGTTGGGTAAGACTGCATTTAAAAAACATCCAAGCCATCAATTGTTCTGGAAGTTATGGGCTAGCATACCCGCATCGGGTCGTCATCCGATATCGCCAAAGAAACATCACGGCATCATCTGGTTGGATAAGATAACGAATTTTGGAGACAGACTCCTCACGAGGACCACAGAATTCGTTAGCGTAGCCGCCGCAAAGATACACCGTCCGCCACCAAAAGATAACTCAACCTCCACTTTCTTCCCCGCTTCATCGGTGTCTACCCCGGATTATGGGCATCATGTGGTTGGTCTTGGAACACGGCATTGAGATGCTACACCGGTAGAGGGAATACCGTAACACTTGGGCTTATTGGTGGCCTCATATATATGCTGTAACGTGTGAGGAACAGCCTAAATGCCAAGGTCTGGTCTGGAGGCTCAAGGCGTTATCTTTCGCCAATTGCTACATGTTGAAGGTTCATCTCACCGCATGCAATGCAAGCTCAAAATAGACCGAGCTTACGCATTCGGAAACGGTCTGTCGTCTGCGGTTTCGCTGCCGAGAGCCGGCCAAGACCCAATCTACAAACCCGGGCCTCACATCACGGAAGCCATCCCGAGCAGTCGCCGCTCGGCCCCACTAGAACATGATGCCTTCATATCTTAATCGTACCATATGTATCTTCGACTTGCGAACTTTATATCTTTTATTTACAATATGAGTGAGAGCCTCAAATTCATCATTCGATAAATGTTCAAACTGAGGTCTTAATCTCGGACCTCGCCGACACACCTGTTTCGTCTCTGCCGAACGAGCCTAACTCATGCTGTAACAATGCCGTATCTCAGCAATCCCAAAGAAGCACCAAGCAGAATCGCCAACGGTGGTGCGACACCAAAATACCGGCCTCCCACAAAAGCCGTTGCAGTGACAACAACCCACCAAGGATCGTCAGCGAGACTCTTGCCAGATTGGAAGCCTTGATCTATGTATCCAACCTGCCAGATTCTATAGACAGCCGTGTAGATCAATCCGACTGCACCAGCATTGATACCTCGTACGGCCGACTTGACCCAACGGCGACTTCTCAGAACTCCCCAGACGCCCATCGTTCCGTGAACGAGAACCATGCCTGGGACAAAGATACCGAGGTAAGCAATTAGAGCTCCTGCAATGGCAGGATATCCATTGTTAGCAGCAGTCAGACCACCCAGGAACACGGCAAAGTTGAAGTTTGGCCCGGGAAAGGCTTGGGCTATAGCTAGACCGATGAGAAAGTCGCGCGGTGTAACCCAACCCTCAACGACGACGTATTCACGAAGTAGGGGAATAACCACAGGCCCGCCTCCAAAGATGATGGTGCCTGCGAGATACAAGTTTGCAAAGAGCTTGTATAAGAGTGGTGCATCGGTCAGTGTAGCTCGTAGGGCAATGACGACGACGAAGCTGATTAGGAACACTGCGATGATCGCGGTGCCGGATTTCCACGAGAAGTTGAGGCGGTATTCCTGTGGCACGACTCTTGGTTCTTCGTCCCTCTGCTCTGTACGTTCCTGTTCGCGAAGAGCAATGGTTGAACTATTCACATTGTCCGTTCCGTTCTCAGCGCCTTGGATGCTCTCATTTTCAGAGGGCCTCCCTCTTCTCACGCGAAGAATAGTGTTCTTAACAGCTCGAAACGGGCGATGCAGCCAGCGGTAGTCGAAGATGACAATGCAGCATCCGCCCGCAACAATAAGCGCAGGGAAGTACCATAAAGCATTATACAACATCCCAGCAGCGGCAGTGATTGACAGGACAAGTCTCGTCGGCTGATCCGTGATTGCCTTGTCGGAGAGTTCGACTGCTGCTAAAGCGATGATTCCAACCGTTGCGGCGTTTAGGCCTGATAGAAGGGCGTATACAGCGCGAGGGAGAGTGTCGCCGATGTTGGAGACGCCAATTGAGAGGCCAAACATGCCGAAGCAACCGGGCAAGCTATCGTGAGCGGTTAATCCTGCATCAGGCTTCATGCATTGGATTGTGATTTTACCTCCAGATGAGAAAGGCAAGGATGGCCTCGAGGACTCCGCCGTGGATCAGGTTGATGCAGTACAGCATCTTGGTGCTTCCTGGACCGGAAAGGGCCTGCGCGACGCTGAAAAGCTCTTGGTACTGCACGCGCTGGTTAGTCTCTGTTCAATTTGCAGGGCGGCGGTAGTGTACGATTTGCTCATCGATCCAAGCCAATTTGTTGACAAACTTATCATGAAACTTCTCTCGTTAGTAAAAGCACGTAAAATCGCGAGGGTGCGTGGTTCTAACAATCTTGAAGTGGACGGGCGGTCCACCGAATGAAGTGAAGCCGAGATGCCAATTGACCTTGAGCGTCTGCAGCCCGCGATCTGCGGCTCTACGCACCGCGTCTTCCCAGCCGCCGACGACCATTCTGGACCCTTTAAGATACTCAATTGATATGTTTGGAGGGATGCAAGGAGATAAGTGACTCATGCAATGGACATTTAAGCTTCATTTTAACTCCTGGCTGTCACGTCATTGGATCTAAACCTCTTTCAACGCTTGGTCGTGATTGACCAATTATCGTGCGGGTGTGCCAGATACCTGTTCTCTCACCGTGATAATAATTGCCCTTGCGAGTTTTACTTGATATCGGTGAATGAATCACTTCTTACTCCATGCTGGTTTCTTGGCGATGGACAGTCAATGCTAACCAACCAATTCGGCACGTGTCGACTATCGGTGGGCAATATTACGGGATAATTGTACCGACGGAGCTGATGGCATACTCAATATGTCCAGTAGTACTATAATATTCAAGAAAGTATTTATTATCTCACCTGTATCGCTAATAATTAGATAACAGCCAGGGTTATTGTACTGCTCGGTGCCTAAATATATTATGTTAAGACCCACTTCTAGATCAGTCGAAACCTCTCTATAGGGACTCCCCTGCTCTTTAACGAGTCCTCCGTCATCCGAGGATCATTAAACGTCACATACATCCGTCCGGACTCCGGATCTGGATCCTTGTATATCCAGACTGGATATTTACAACCGTTCTCCTCGCTAGTCCCTTCAGTGAAACCCTCACTCAAAGGAACATCATCTAGCCTCGGGTCTGTCCATCGATGAGAATGCCCGTCTTTGAAGAAGCGAAGCATCGATGGATTGAAGTGCCATACGTAGCCCCAGCCGTGGAAGTCATCACCCAGCAGCGCTTCACTGTTGGCGAAGTCGGGGTGATAGCAAGGCCCCACGACGTGAAAATACCCAGGGGTCCCTTGCGGTCGTAGTACGAGGGGGCTGCGCAAACCAAGGAGCACTGCTATCACATCACCGGCGCGACCCGCTGCTGGTATGCGAGCGAAGCTACCACTGCTGGTTCTGCAACACCCGATTGCTGGCTCGACTGGGATGATGGAGCGTAGATACGCGGAGTCGCTTTCTCGCCACGGGACGTTTGGATCATCGTGGTTGAAAATACCGCTCATCCAGTCTCTTATTCTGGTCCGCCACTCTTGCAAAGATCTCAGCCGCCTTGTGCCGGGAGGGTCAAATCTCTGGTAGTCAAAATCTGACAGGGTTCCCGACATAATCATCATGATGAACCTGTCGAGACATTTGGCTTCAAGAACAAGATCGGTTCCCACAAGACATTGAATCATGTTAAGAAATACGTCGAGATGCTCTTCCATGGACCTTGACGAGTTCACTTTTGGCAGGAGGTATGGATCGCAGGATACTTGGTCACAAAATACTCCTGGAACCTCTAGTACATCAGGCTCCACCAACTGGGCTGAAGTGCAAGACCTCGCAGCCGAGTCGCAACTGAGAGCAAGACAGCCGAGAGGTCTGTCCAGGTCTGCTACCCAGCTTGGCCGTTTGTCCATGTTGCAATAGTTTAAGAACTCCAGTTGCAACCTCTGGTAAATTTGATCCAAACAGATCAAAGTAAAAACCTCCTTGGCAGACTTGGTGTAATCCACCCTCATCCTTTCAGCCCCAGCGGGGTTGAGTAACCCCCGAAGGGCAAAGACTTTATCGCGAAAGTCAGAGCACTGATAATGCTTTGTCATGTCGAGAAGAGGTATACAACTATAGCCATTCCTGGTCCACGATATTTCGCATGCTATCACCTTGAGAAGAAAGAGGTCCCAGTTATTCCGAAACCTGTCCACATCAACGAACCACTCATCCGAACGCTCCAGAGAGCACGTATAAGCTACCAAATACTTCAGCCTGGTCCATAATATCTCTCTGTCACCTAATCTGACTGTAGACGTTTCCTGGTTGGCCAAAATAATCTCCTGAAAAGTCCAGAGGCGCCGATGCCAGTCCAGAGCTAGGAAGCTCTCTATGGCGTGCCATTGTTCCCTCTTCAACACTGTAGGAACAGAGTCAGATGTTACGGAAGGCCCCGCGGTTGTCGCAGTGTTCAAAGTGAAGAAGAAAGTGCGGCGTATTTCGTCCCAGTGACCAGACTTAATATGTGTTCCCACCTGTCGAAGTGTGTCCATAAAGAGGTCACTCCAGGATGTCGCTGGCCCGAGCCATACAACGACTCTCAGGGCAAAGGTGTATACCAAGTCCATGCGTTGAACCTGAGACGAGCGTTCATCGCGGTCTTTTTGATTGATGCAGATAGAGTCGCACCAGAGTATTCGCTTCTCAGAAGAGTATCGAAGAGAACGCAGCGCTGCAGCCAGATTCAGTCCAATACCGACGTCTCCAGGCTCCAAGCTTCCAGTTGGTTGCGCTTCCTCAGTAGTGTGTCTCGTCACAAGTGTAATGGGTTCCAACTGAGATTGGTCACCCCAACAGTAAGACAGTGCTTCGAACTCTGGGACTTCAGAATCTTCAGGTGATAGCCTTCTATGCACCAGAGTACCAGAGAGACAGTCTTCTGAGGACCCTGGGCTCAACTCAAGAATACGAAGTTCTTGGGGACGTAAAGGCTGGTAGGCAAAGGGAGCCATGGTGCCGTTTTGTCGCTGTGCTTGTTGGATATGGACTGCGTCGAACTGTTGGTATAGCTAAGCTATTGCTTCCTACTCAGTTGTTAAATTATTCGTCGAGGCGAGGCGTTTGAATGAAGATAGATCAAAGGAACAGAGGGACGTGGAGAATGTCGAGATATGAAATGTGCTATCACCACATGAGCGGGGAGCTGTCAGCCTAGCAGGGCTGTGCATGCACAGCGCCACATTGTTATGTACAGTTCATTCTTTGTGCGCAATTGCGCACTGAGATCTTCAGCGATTGGCTACGTGGCGGGGAGTGTGCATGCAGGACAAGAATAATCAGAATGATTCACGAACTGCACTAGATCTCAAGTAAGTGTAAATGATACAACAAAGTACAGCATAAACAGTCAAAATAAAATATAAGACAGTAGATTGGAAAGACCGTACTAAGCCCCACCCATTTTTGTGTCATCTAGCTCGAGGCAACCAAGACCTAGAAAGCGATCCAGCACCAGTCTCTTGGCTGGTGTTATTTTTTAACTAGAGTATATATATTTTATTATAATATTAAGCTTTCCCGAGCTACATTGAGCAACCCAATAGACACCCTTCTAAGTGAATCTACTTCTTTAAAGACTTGTTCATACTCTTCATCATCGATCTAAGTTTCGAGTCCCTTTTGATGAATTTAGGCCGGTTCAACATTTTCTTTCTGTTGAGGGAAGTCTTGCTACCCGAGAGATTAGTCGATGTTTACTTCCATCCAAACTTGCGTGTGGAGACTACAGTCATCTATGTCTCAAAGACATACCTTCCAAAGACACAGCATCGACAAGACTTGCTATCTTTCGATTGAGCCGTGCATAGGGACTGCATCTTTTCTGGGCATAGTTGTCGACGACCGCTGCGACTTGGATGCCAGCCAATGTCACACCAATAGCTGCAATGGCTATTTCGGCAGCCATGGCTAAAACTGCGGACTGAAGAAGTTGAATGGAAATGAGATGAAGTAACTCAAGGCGGAACGATGAGCGAAAAGCTTGAGATCTCTGTCAGGTTAAAGTTGAAAAGTTTGAACGAGTTCCACAGAAAACAAGAACTGGGGAGAGACTGAGACCCTGAAGGTCCAGGTACCAGAAATACGAATGGAGTCAAGGGTTACACAATGATATCATACTCCTAGGAGGTGGATGGCACTGCCCAGTCACGCTTGCCCACCGATCGTTATGAGACATTACTAAACGGTGAGGCTTAACACTGCCCCAAAACTTGAGATCTTATTGGTTTCTAAGAACTTACGGTGGTGGCGCAAAGTAGCCAGCTGAAACAGAAGTCCTTGCACTACCTGTAGGCAGGCCTTGGGCTGATTCATAGCAGGAAGACGCCTCTGGCAACTTGTTTTCCTAAAGATAAATCAATGTAAAATGAAAGATTGGAGATTTATTTTGCGCAATGGGACCAACCTCATTAAAAGACGTGGCTTTCAGCCGCAGCGGCTACATGGATCGTGATCTGAGAGTAATAAGCGCCTGGAATTTTGGATGGCTTACACAACATTTCAGTTTTTACAAAGTTGGTGCCAATCATGACGATAAGCACTACCAGGGCGTTGGTAGGTTGTCGAAGACACCCTGACGCACCGTAGCAAATCAATACAATTACAACTACAGCCAACATGTAGCCAATATTTGATGCACTACGTTTTCACGCAGACATAGTGTGCACACTAATAGCGTCAAGTTCAAAGAAGAAAAAAATTGAATTCAAACTGAGCTCAGTATGTAAGAAAGTCATAAAGTAAGTCGAGGAAAAAGACCGTACCCAATACTAAGCCAACCCCCATTTTAATGCCATTTAACTAGACGCAACCAAGACCTCAGGCTCACCGTTCGTGTAGCTAACGCAAATCTGTCCATTGCCATCAGAGGTAACAGTTCCACTTCCAAAGACCCTGTCCCAAGTCTTATTGTTCTTTCCAGTGTTGAAGCAGTACTGTCCCGAGTATCCCTGCCCGCGGTTCAAAGTAAGAACAATAAGATCACCATCAGCACGACTCCAAGCATATGCACTATCCTGAGAGTAAAGATGCTTGTGATCATTTCCACCAAGGCCGCCGACAGCTGAGCGAGCCTTGGAGAGACGTGAGATGTGTTGGTAGAGATCGGCGTTGGTGCTGAAGCTGCTTCGCCAGAGATCCTCACGGTTGGCGGGATCATTGCCGCCAGCGTAGCCTTGCTCTGTTCCGTAGTAGACGATGGGAATGCCTCGGGCGAGGATGACGTATGCGAGGGCGTTCTTGAGGAGAGCTTTATCGTTCTTCTGGCTCAACCAACGGGGGTTATCATGGTTGTCGATGAAGGTACCGAGGATAGTGGGGTCGGGGAACTTGTTGCTAATCTCATCGTGCATCGCGACAACATCTGAAGGATCGCCTTTCTGTTGATAGAACCGGTTCATAGGGTAGTACATGGCATAGTTCAAAAGACCAGGCATGACCTGAGCATAACCAGCAAGATAGTCAGGACCTCCGTCCCAAACCTCTCCGATGGCGTAAACACCAGCAGCATCTTGAAAACCGGGCCAGAACGGCTTTTCGACATGCTTTACGGTGTCGATACGAATACCGTCGAAGCTGTACTCAGAAACGAGCCACTTGATCCAGTCGTAGAGGAGCTGCTTGACGGTGTCGCTGCCGGTGTTGAGGTCGGGAAGACCGGCGATCTCGCATACTTCAATGCTGGTCTGATTGTTGTAGTCGATGTCGCAGGGGGTGTGGTAGGAGCTTTGTTCGTTGAGTGGGGAGGGTTTGTGGTCTGAGATGCCTTTGCCCATGTGGTTTGCGACGACGTCGCACATGACGTACATGTTCTGGAACAGTCAGCACGGGATCACGAAGACAGACCAACAAGGTGGTCACGGCGGGACAGCCTGGGAGGAGGAATTTGGCTTACCTTATCATGAGCAGACTTGACAAGACTCTTCAAATCATCTGCAGTACCATACTTGGAGTTGACCGCATACAGATCCTTAGCCCAGTATCCATGGTATCCTCCATCAGTATCTATCGCACGCGTCAGCCACCTTCTCTCGCAGTTTTTCGCAACACTTACTGTCGACCACAGGAGTAATCCAAATAGCATCAAATCCCATGCCCTTGATATAATCAAGCTTCGACTCCAAACCCTTAAAAGTTCCACCACAGTAATCTCCGAGGTTTCCGCATGCACTACCACCAGTATCATCAGCGCTGCGCGCAACTCGATCAGTAAGTGCGAAATAGATATTTCGCGACTTCCAAGCGTTTGCATCCGCTGCGCGTGCAAGCGGGCTGATGCTAGCGACGATGGTCGCAAGGAGAGAGAACTTCATGCTGAACGGTGAATGATGGAGAAGGTTGAGCGTGCTGATGAATCTCAAGACATGGCGGGACAAAGCCCTTTTTATCGTAATATTGTGAATGATTTAAGACAAGACGAATAGTATGTTTCGGATGAGAAGGATTTAATTACAGTGTTAGAGCATTGTTCAGCTGTAGCACCAAGGACCGAAGGATTCGTTAACAGTGGGTTAACAGCCGACCCAAAGCCCAAAACCTTCCGGAGCTGACTTCTCGTGTCTGATTGGGTGCGTCTGCGGGGTCATGTCATTAAACGTTATAGCGCACGAGCGTTTGAGGTTGAGACGGTAGCTCCAATGGTGATCATCGTGACAGGGGTACACCAGATGACCTCTCTAACTTGGTATCGGCCCGAAACTCGATCTCCTTGGTGTCACGTTGACAGGCGGAGTTTCCGCGTGTTCCCTGCGCGTATCATGCACCACGTTGTCTGTCTAACTTCTGGGCATGGGCATCAAAGTGGTTCACCTCCCTATTCCATCACGGAGCTTTTACAGCTAGCACCAACTAGGTAACAGTTCCTGTTGTTCGTTTGGAAAAACATCTTGATGGCCTTCAGCACTTTTACCGTTTTAGCATTGTTTCCCGTTTATTCGGGCCGCCCCCGCAAGTGTGAGTGGACTTGCAGATGTCTAGCATACATCCTCGGCTCTCAACCCCGGATTTCTGCATGTGTAGTATCCCTCTTTGAGCCTATGATTTCATTGACTAATAATGCCCTACCGGCAGTTTTCGGTCCTACTCTCTTGATCTCACTAAGCCAAGAACGTTTCTCCGTGGTGGAATTAATCTCGACTTCTTCTTTCGTATCTTACCCTATGAGTATGATGGGCACTGCGGATAATAGATCATTGGACTATTCAGCTGGTGATTGCTTCATCACCGCCGGTGAAGAGCCGAGCCTTAGATGAACTGACATCAGATGTTGATTTTAGTCATTGCATGAGTATCGTGAAAATCTTTTTCTCTAGAGGTGCTGGGTCCATATATGGTGTTTATGCTGTCGATCGCCGTGCTCGATTGCCGAGGTTACCTCCCAAACCCAACAATGTGGCCGTGCGACGTAGCAATGCAGCCCATTCTTGCTGCAAGCGAGCTTGCTCACTGCTTCCGGAAAGCATGAAGAGCGGTGTATTCTGACCGACTGATATCAAGATCCAGCCTATAATCGGCTTTGAGGCCATCCGTGACTATCCGCTGGCCCGATGAAGATGTAAAGGCGCAGTTATGAGTTCGGTGCTATTCACATCATTGCTGGCCATTGACGACATCAGAATAGTACGAGGTCTTTTCCTGTTTGCTTGGCGAACAAATCCCATCTCATCTCGCCGCCATTCTTCCAATAATCCCTCATGAACTCGAGGACATTTTCGTAGCTGCCCATTCCACGTGCAGTCATGCTCTCCATCGTCTCCACGACAAGAGTGCGCTCGGCATGAGTTGTTGAGTCGCAGCCTACTGCAAGAAGTGGCCACAAAAGTTGAGCATGAACAGGGGACTGTCTGTGAATGTCCTGTAATGAGTTGATGATCGATTTCACTGCTGTTTGAACTTTGGGATGGCCCTTGGGCAATTCGTCAACCCGTCTGTATAGACATAGCAGTGTTGCATCAGTGAACAGTCTATGGGTGGTCTCTAGTTCTGTCTTGAGCACTATGTCTGTTACTGTTGAAGCGGTCTTTTTCCGAAGCCCGATCAATTGAAGTTCAAGTTCGTGAGAATATGCACTGCGTGCTAGATCATTTCCATGCAATTCACCACTTGCATCGACATTTATGCAACGTGGCTCAGATAGCTCGCAAACCATATTGAGAGCAATCACCAGCTCTCGAGAGAAGCCGGAAGTGAGATCGATGCGCCCTAAATCAGGCATACATGTCAAAAGGTAGTCCCAGTCGATGAACCCCTTTGTCTGCCTTGAAGGTAGGGGCAGGCCGGAAAGTCTGTTCATCAAAAGGCAGTGAACAAGCCACTTGAGACTCATCCACCATAAAGGATCCAGGCTATACTTCGATTTATCGCGTTGAACGATATGGAGAGCCCCATTGAGGTGCTTCCGAAAGGTCGTAGTATCCCCTGCGCAGACACATGTCGTAGCCAGCATTAACGTCGTCGGCAGTATAGTCACTCCAAAGTCTCCGAAACCTGGTGTAGTAATTGCTTCTCGGAGGTTCCCCAAACACTCCACAGTCGCCGATATTGCTGCACTCTTTGATTCTGGGTTCCGCGCCATCCTGAAAAGTTGGCTGCTGCTGGCGGCGATCATTGCCCCCATTATGCACGGGCTGAGATCAGCGGCTGGTAGAAGCAAGCTTAGAGCCATTTCCGGCTGTAGAGGCCAGTATACTATTGCTGTATGGGCTACAAAGTGCTGGAAGTAGATCCGCCGAGGATCAGACCGGAGTGGAGGGCTGGACGGTAGAGAGAGGGAGATGCTGAGCGATGGTGGACTCGCTGCAAGAAATGAAAACAGGAATTCAGAAGGATTATCTAGAGTTGGTGATGAAAGAAAGTTGCTCTCGAATGTGTCGGATGTATCGGTATAAGAAATGAGTTGGTTGGAAGTGATAACTGAGCTTGGTGCCAGAGACACTTTTTGTTTACTAGCCGTCTCGTCGGCTGCAGATGGCTGTGTCGTGATCTGTGACAGTGTAATTGAGTGAGTCTGTATTCGATTGGATCATTTCAATTGGGGGTATAAACCATACCTGAGCATTAGTAGCCGATTTCCGTTTCACCACTCTGAAGCTCTTGACGCTCAACTCATATGAGCACAAGTGAGGGTACTTGTAGCATCGTGAACACGACGGCCTCTTCTCATCGCACTTGTTGAACGTCAATATATAGATACTACGAGAGATGATGGCGAGCATACCTTTGCCTTCTTCCTCTTGCACTCAGTGCATCCTGCACGTCGTCTTTGGGACGGCTCCATTGCGTCATATACTTAGTATGTGAGACGAGAGACAAAATTAATGAGAATCGTGCTTGAGATGTGAGTCAGAGCTACTTTTGGGGCGATAAAGTGAGATTCTTGACGTTTTCTCATCATGAGGATGAGAATTGATGTGACACAAAGTGAGAGGAGTGAATACGATGGACCCCGCATATCGACAGGCAGACAGGGTTGAAAAATCGGCAGAAGCCCAACAGCCAATTACAGTCCATCTTAGCCTCCTTGCCGGGACGCGATCAATCTTTGGCGCCGGCATCGAGAACGCGACTAAATCTTCCAAAAGCATGGCTAATATCATCAATTAACAACACACAATAATGCAAACTCCATTATGCCCCATCACTTCGTAAGCACAAGTCCAGCACCATGTTAAGCGCGTCACAATGCCAATCGACCCAGAGATCTTCGCTATCGGCCAAGAAGCCCTTGAACAATGGAGTGCTAACAAACTCTACGTCCACCGCACGCCTCTCATCCCAGCCAAAGTCGTCAGTAGAAAGTACGGTTCAAAACTTTGGTTCAAACTTGATCACACTCAGTTCACTGGTTCTTACCACTTCCGAGGGGCTATAGCAAGAATGAAGGACAATCCTACCAAAAAGCCATTCGTGACAGCGTCGACGGGGAATCATGCCATGGGTGCTGCTCTTGCGGCACATGCATTAGGAACGAAAGTCACTATTGTCATGCCAATGGCTGTTGAGAAACATCTGCTTGACAAGGTGATGCAGTACGGTCCTGAGATTGTGCGATATGGACATGATCTCAACGAAGCGAGGGCCTATGCGAAAGACCTTGCTAAAACATCAGGCCATATATATTTCTCACCCTGCGATGACATGATGGTCCTCGCAGGTCTAGGCACCGTCTGCGTCGAAGTCCTCCAGCAATTCGAAGCCTATGAGAGGGATATCCACCATATCTTCGCGCCCATGAGTGACATTGCACTCATAAGCGCCATAGGCTGCTTCGCAACAGATGCAAAAAGGCAAGCTGGCGATTTACGACCCAAAGTCAAAGTCTGGGGCGTTACAGCGCTAAACTCAATGACACTTGCAGCTTCACTGTCTGCTGGATTTCCCATCGACACGGAAACATCACCTACGCTTGCTGCGTGCGAATCAGATAATGATGTTTTACGGCATGGCATTGACTTCCGGTCGGCGAGGGCGACTGTTAATCATGTTGTAACGTGTACGGAGGCGGAGATCTTGATGGCGTTGAGACAGCTTCATTTGCAGGAGAAGCAGTATGTTGATGGGTTTTCGGCATTGGCTCTCGCTGGGTTTAATAAAGTTGCTGACAAGGTTAAACATCAGACGAGTACGGTTATCTTGTGTAGTGGGAACTACGATAGGGATTGGATGAGGAAGCTGGTTTATGGTTTGGGATAATTTGCGAAGCAAGCACTTCACATCGTCAAATTGATTTCTTCTGGTGGTTTTGCTCGTGTCATTTCGGCTTATGTTAGGTTGTGCTATATATCAACGCTCTTTGCCAAATCCTCCCATTCACGGCAAATCTGCAGCGTTTCTTCACACTTAGTCTTGATTCTTAACCAACTATCCGACCCCAAGGGTACCCGTAAAGGCACTTTCCTTCCCTCTGCCATACCGATACCCTTGACTAGCTCAATCATCCTTGCAACAGCCTTCCCAGGATCTCCCGGTGAACTTTCTGTCAAAGTTGCCTCAGCCTGTCGAACTGCGTCATTGAACTGGGCATACTCTGGAACACGAGGCTCGACGTGCTGGATCTTGTTGAAAACTGGAGTGCGGCAGTATCCTGGCTCGACGATGAGGACTTTCAGGCCAGGAGCGAAGATGGCGAGTTCTTTGGATAGACACTCGACAGCGCCTGAAGTTGTCAGTGAGTGAGAGATGGAAGAGTGGACGCGGCTTACCTTCTAGGGCAAATTTGCTGGAGCAGTATCCTGATGCACTGGGGTCAGCGTGCCAGCTAGCTTGGGATCCGACGAAGAGCAAAGTTCCAGATCCCTTCTCTCTCAAGTATGGCAAGACGGCGCGGGTGATATTCATAGGTCCGTGAAAGTTGACCTGGAAAGACTTTTCCATATCCTCCTGACTTCTATCATCAGCTGCAATCAATCTAATTCACAAACCATAATACTAACGTCAACTCTTCCACTGCCCCGCTGAGGATATACCCCGCGTTGTTGACGACAACATCGATTCCATCGTAGATACTCCAAGCCTCGTCTATCTTAGACTTGATGACCCCGGGAGAGGATGAAACATCAAGATCTAGGATAGCTGCACCAGTGTCTTTGAGATGTGAGAGCTTTGTTTCGGCGTTGCGGCCAGTGGCTATGACGTTATCGCCTGCAGATCGAAGTTGGCGAGTGAGGGCTTCGCCGAACCCGCTGGAGCAGCCGGTGATGAACCAAGTCAACCCCATGATGGAAGAATTATGTATATTTGGCTTTCCAAGGATCGTAGAGAAATCTGGCTGTGAAAGGCGTAAGACTCACTTTTTATACTTGCGGTGAGAATCAGATTCGGGGTTTCCGTGGTGGATTGAGTCAGCATCAGTGGGACCAGTCTGACAGCTAACGTTATTTAATCTTGGCTATATTTGCTCGAAAGGAGCATCTAGCTTATAGATGATGTGATTCCTGATTGCAATTTAACAACGATGAACTACCCAATGATCCAGGGACCGGTGACAGCATGTTCAAGTGATAGTGACATGCGAGAACCAAGAGACAAATGATCGTCAATCTTATACCTTCCCTTAACTACGTATTTCCCGTAAACCAAATCGATGGCATTACCATGGATTCACACCTTGAACTCCAATAACCTTCCCGACATCTTCATCCTTCTCACCCTTAACAACGCATGCGATTCGTTCCCCTCCTACCGCCGGCTCAGCTGCTCCTCGCTGCTTAAGAGACTCGACATCACTCGTAAAGTTCGTCGCACACAACCCCGGATCCACACCAAACACCAAGAAGCCCTCTGATTTAAGCCGAATGGTATACATCGCCATGAGCATGTTCAGCCCAGCCTTACTAGTCCGGTATTCTACCGCACCAGCGCTATGAAGCGGCGATTCAGGGTTGGACGTAAGGGTGATGGATCCAGTGCTTGAAGTGACAAAGATGAGACGAGGAGGCTTATGCTCCGACTTGCGAAGAAGAGGGAGAAAGGCTTCAGTGGCGCTTAGTGCACCAACGAGGTTCGTCTCGAGAACCCTGCGGAAAGCTTCGCGCGTTGGAGGGCTAGCCATTGACATGATACCAGCGTTGTTGACCAGAATATCCAACCTGCCCCATTCAGAGGCTAGAGTCTGAGCAGCAGCATCAACGGAGTTATCATCTGTAACATCAATCTGAATGCTGGAGACTGTTCCTTTGATGTCGTCGAGTGACTGGAGTGACCGTGCTGCTATCTCCCCCTTGGCCTCATCTCGACTTCCAATGACGACATGGTATTTGACCGAAGAAAGGACTAGGTTCTTGGCGGTTTCGAATCCGACGCCTTGATTGGCGCCTAGTTGGGTATCTCAATGGAGAGCCTGTGTGTCTTTGTGTGCGGCAACTCACCGGTAATAAGGACCAGCTGCTTGTATTTAGACATACTGCATATGATTCAAGAGCTATGGTGGCAATTTTTTGAATATTTATGAAGGGGAGAATTCGAGAAGTGCAGTGTCATATGTAGCAAAGGCGTTGTGCCGTCTATTGATGTCGCTACCGGCGGACTTAAGGCAAGGTCAAGCTTAAAATCCGCCCACGGGCATCTTGTATCGGAACGCTCGGAGATACCTCCACGGAGATATTAAGGCAAGCTCATTGGCCAATCGTATCTTTCCTCTCTGGTTTCAGTTCCTCAGGATTCATTGAGGCTATGTTTATCTCACTTTTTCGTTCTACGCAATTAGACTCAGTTGCCGCCCCCAATCCGAATCCAAGCCACCATATTGATGCATTGCATCTAAGTGACCTCGCCAAACGATCCCTTGATGGGACTTGGAAGACCAGGTAAGGAGATTTCAAAATGGCCGGAACTCGTAGTGCTGAGACCATTTGAACTTGGTGCATGGAACGTAAGCCTGAAAGCCTTCGGCTAACATCTTTGGCTAAACTGACATCTCAAGCGCTCCGCGTCGTGAAGTATGAATTATCCAACAGGACTTCTTTGTTGCATGTTCCATTCGTATATTGTAGCTCGTCTTACTCACAGATTGCCTTAAGGCGCATGCCATAAAGTCTAAAATTGGCTGCAACTATGGCACGCAAAAGACGACCTTATGTACCACGACAGTGCCCGTCAACTATTTAACTCCAAATTATGGCTGATGGTAGCAAATTCGTTGCAAAAAGCCCGAATTTGACATTGCAATGGGGCCCAGCGGCCCTGCTTTCATCCGCTGAAAGGTAGAACCAACACCCAAATCCTAGCAATGCCGCCTTACCAAGATGCTCTCCCCTCGTCATCTAACACAGACTTTTCATGATGCAAAACTCGCCGCCCACGATCCTCGTTCACCTTCTCCCCAAAGGCTCCAGAGTTATATTCAAAGACTCTACGTTCTTCACACATAATGAGCCCGGGGCATCTTTCTCATCTGCTGATCAATTCCAAGTCAGGAGTGAAGCTGGTGATCACGTCCTTCATAGAAAGAATGCTGTTATCTTTGCTTCACCTGGCTTGGTCGTCAAATTCGACCAAGGGCCTCGCGTCACTGTTGCGGAAGGCCAGTGCTTTTGGTGGTTACGTCGACATGTTCCAAGCGTACCTGTGCCTGAAATATATAGTCAGACGGAAGATAGAGGAGAAATCTTCTTGTATATGCAGTTGGTCGAGGTTGTGGCCTTAGAGAAGGGTGTCAGTCCTTGAGTAGGGAAGATAAATTTGGAGTCTGCGAACAACTGCAAGATATGGTCATTGTTCTACGTCGGGTAAAGCACGATTCAGAGGGCGAATTTCTTGGTACGTGAGAGTCCGGCTGCCATGGGAATTACTATGTTGATCAGTCAACAGACAAATCAACCGCGGACCACTACAAGATGTTGTATTCGCCGACCGAATCCGAACAAGAGCAGGCTTGTTTTCATTGGTGGGGGAATTCCATGGCTCGATTCCTTTCCTGATAAGACGACAAGCCGCAAGTTGTCCCCACTGGAAATGTTATAAGCTTGAGGATATATCTGATCCATATCGTCAATTACTACCCGACGATCCTGGAGTTGTGTTCATTCATGCTGACCTTCACCGAAGTAAGATAATGGTCTCCCAAGGCTCACCCTGCCGTATTGTCGGTGTGATAGATTTGCACCAGTCAGGCTGGTATACCGATTACTGGGAGTTTTATAAAGCTGAGTATACCTCTCACCGAAAGTCCGAGTGGGTACAGGAAGACATCCCGCTGTTCTTGAGCCAACCGAGAGAAATGTTTCTTAACGCTATTAACAGATACGCAACCTCATGGGGTTTTATATAGCCTCGAGAACAATTATTACTAGAAGCAAGGTATTGCTCGAGATTGTGAACGATCTCGCCATAAAGGTAGTGGTGCCGCACTTCTCGGGGGCTCAAAGAACAGTACTCAACGCCACTGGCAAAAAGACATCATAGGCTTCATATCATCTACCAAGGGCAAAAAACATACAACAGCGGGGATTCGCTGGTCGTCACCGACCCAACTACTAATCCGCCCCTTACAGGCTTGACTATGGGAGAGCGGACGGGATCCCGTATTTTCCTGCAGGTATGGTCGTATGTGCTTGAATGATCTCCCAGGACATCCTATAACCATGGGTAGCGCATAGAGTTCATCGATTGTCAGACTACGGCCCAGTCGCAGCTTCGCTTACGTCTGTCGCAGAGGATATTTGGAAATGTCCTAATTGTAAGAGTCACGGCCAGTGTTATTCAATAGTAGGCAGAAAGTAAACCCTTTGGCAATAATTGATAGTGGAAGAATTCGCTTCACAGCCGTTGTAAGAATGACGGAGACTCAAGGCCACATGGCCGAGTCGAAGAAGCTCCGGAATAAAGGAAACCTAAAGAGTTGTCATGCTGTGCGCTTCATTGCTCTGAGGCCAATACTGAAAGATCCTTCAGGGAGCGGCTATCAATATACTATCCTCAAATGATACTCACTGTCTCCCTCTTCCTCTCCCAATTGCCCTCTCTATCAAACACCACCGGACCCAATAGTTCATTTTCTCGCGCTTCTCTATTATCCTCATGAAGATCGAAAGTAAATGTCCCGATTCGACGGAAAGTCTGGGACAGAACACAGAAACCCTCAGACGTCAATAGATCCTCTTCCTCCGCATCGTGGGGCACAAGGATTAATCCTTCGTAACTCTCCCAGACGGCCTGTTCGTAGCGATCGGTTTGACACCATCCCAATTGCAGAGGAACGCAATAAACCTGAACCCACTGCGATGACGGTATTTCGTCTGGCAGATCGATGGTACAGGAGTTGGCGAATTTGTGTACTTGCTTCATCTCTTCTGTGGGGTCATTGAGGGAAGGATTTGCAGACATCTCGTCATATTCATCGGAGGAGATGATAAGATATCTATCATCGTCTTTAAAATTCGGCGAGTCTTCCGATTGTGGCGTCTTCATCAAGTAGCATTCCCGCAAATGACATTCCATCTCGATAAGGCCCGACTTAATCTGACCAGTTGTCGAGTGGGAGTAACCAGTTTGAGGCTCAACACAAACATCCAAGATCCTCGCAAGTTCTGTTTTCTTCCCGTTCCAGATCCACGGTATGTATTGCTCAAAGAAGTCTACCTCGCCGTCCAACGACGCCCAACTCCATGACGGAGCACGATAGTAACCTGGTCGGCTGGGTGATGATCCAGCCTTGGGACGCCATAAGAGGCTCTGCTGGAAATTCGCATCGCGCCAGAGACCAGCAATGTATTCCAGCTCCGGTGTACCTTTGTTCAATCCTCGTCTTGCTTCAGTGATCCTTTCGACGATACCTTGTAGCGCGACGAGTGTGTCAGAACTAAAAGTCAGTCGAGCTTTGGTATATCTGCTAATAAAGCCATTCCAAAACTCCGAGGGCTCTTCCTCCAACTTTGAAGCTCTCATCAGTTGTTGTCGAAGATACGACAAACTTGCACCCTCGTTCACCACAGAGCTAAACTTTGGATCCAAGCCAATCGGGAACGTCTCGCTTGCTTCTGTCGTCGCACATGACCAGACCAATTGTTTGGATCCAAAGACCAGAGTCCGCGGTGATACTAAGAGTTCCTGCAACGCCCAGGCTCGACGGCTTAAAGGACTGTCGTTGATGGTGTGGAATAGGAGGCGTTCAGGCTGGTGCGGATAGATAGCCCATGGGTAACTTACTCGGTGATATACCGAGCTTTGGATGATGTTTGTGACGCATGGTCTTACTGCACGGGGATCGCGACGGCTAAATATTGAGTCTTTTACACTTGATGCACCAGCTGCTGCGAGGGTGAGAGCCGCTGAACCGTAGATGCTGCCCATCTGTGAGGACTCCTTGATCCAATCGGGTTTAGAGTCTTGAATGATGCAGAGGGCATCTACCCACAGATATTGATAGCCAAGATCTCGTGTTGTAGCGATTGCATCGCGGATGGTGGTTGGTAAGGTCGCTAAAGGAATTTCGTTTTGGAATGGAATGAGAGTTGCTTCCGTGAGAGTGACGGTATTTTCAGTTCCCCAGCAGTAGCTTAGTGCAATGTAAGGCACTGCTTTTGGTGGAATGATTAGTCGAGGTTGCTGGGCTTTTAACCCAACGTGGATAAGTCTCGTTGGACGCCAATTTGGCTGTTGTGGCTGGAATTCCTTGCAAATGGGATGTGAGCGATTGCAGCCTTTGATCCATTTCAATGCAAGCTGCAAATTCTGATCGTTCATCGTAGAGGCGTGCTTGCCGGGGATGGTCTTAATAACATGGCTCGTATCCCTTTCTACAATCAAGTCAGTCAAGGTTTCCCAAAGGATTCGCAATCTTACCTTGAAGTGGCCGCATTCGCAGATCAAATGACACCTCGCTCAAGACTGAACCTTTATCTGATCTGACCGCCAGCCAGAACTCGTCCGGAAGATCAATCCCCAACGCAATATCAGTAATCGCCATGCTCGTCCTCTCATCCCAACCCAACTTCCCGCTTGGATCTCGCTCAACAGTGCGATATTTGAAGCAAAGCCGTACAAACTCATCGCTTCCAAGACTCTGAAATAACTCTCTTGACTCTTCATCAAAAGCATGTGCGATTATTATGCAGAGATGACATCCTGAAGAACTCGTTTCTGCAACAAAGTCTTCCTTTGTCTTTGACCACTTTGCCCAGCGCGATATGTCGCTCAGAAAATCCCAGCTGCTTTGATAAGAACTGTTATAGTCCTTGGGGAATTGAGATCTGTGCTTTGAGCAGGTATATGGTGCGCAGCCGACGATGGACATGGAGCATGCGTGGGTGCATTCGTCGCAGAGTCGCGATCTCTCGAGTGGTGTTGGCCGCATTGTGATGGACCTCGCGAAAAAATTGAATAGCTAGGGAAAAAAATATGGAGAAGGGGAAAATACGATTATGAAGTGTGATGATATATATGAGATGGTGTTTGTCACCTTTTGGTAAGGCTGACTCAAGAATTAGCTCGTATACCGTATGACTCAGACGGTCAGACCGCTCAACACCCCGGTCAGCTACTATGGTCAACAAACATAGCGTTAGATAATATGCCTCTTCGCGCTTCTGCCTATTATTCATTTTAGTACGAACTCTATTTATATAAACTTGTAACCAATCCAGTAACTGACGAAACCGAGTTCTGTTTGTCCTCACCCTAAGCTAACTAAGGTACCTCGTGACTATGGCGCGACCTGAGGTTAGTATCTATAGAGCACGGAGCTTTCAGTTTTCTTTCAAAGTCAATATATGAAGTAAAATCAATTGCAAACACAGTTCCCATCGCCTTGCATATACAGATTATCCAATAACAAATACCGGGCCACCGATCGCAGATCGGATAGCTCAAGGTCAGCAAAGAACTAAATATTCTCCTCGGTCTAACTCTCCAATGCAATCACGACGCCTGCATCTCTGGACATGACCAGAACGCACAAGACCGTGACTTATCAAGACGCCTATCCACATCAAATGCCCATGTAGCCCGCCTACTCTTACGACTCTCACCACTGTGACCCTTAAACTGGTAAACCTGATCACTCTTTTCAAAAGAGCTCCCTGGCGTCGGAGAAGGAATGCTCCACCGACAAGGCGCGAACAAGGCTGGCGAACGCAAAGGCTGGCGATCTGGCTGCTCGACGCAAAGCTCGGTCACTTTTATATCCAAACCCGAAGTACAGTCGCAAACACTGTTGCGTTTCGTAGAGCCCTGCTGCATAAGCTCATTGCTTGGATTGAGTAACGTCAGGCTCTGCGCAGAGCAGAGATGCGGCTTCAAACTCTTGCGACGATCAGTCGCGCTCTTACGCCTGCGTGGGGGCGACTTTAAGGCGAAGTGGGGAGGTGTTCTGCCATTGAGTGCGATTACTGTAGCGCGGCGACGCTCTCTTGGGGCCATGAGGCGTGGTGGACTTGAGGTCTGGGTGAAACTGGGTATATCTGTTGGTGTCTTTGGCCCAAAGGCTCGTACGTTTGGAGCTGGAAGAAAAGAACTATTGGTGAGATTGAGAGGCTGGGGCACCATTGTGAAGAGTATGGGCTAGTGTATTGATGTTGGAAGAGTTTTTGCAGTTTGCACACCAATATAGTCGTGGCCAAGTGTCTAATTATATGTTATATCTGCTTGGCGGTTCACGTACGTCGCGCGGCAACGAAAGCATTTTGTTTACTTATGCCGAACCAAATAATGAAATTGAGAACATCGTGAAATTTGTTCTAGTTTATGCACTTACGAACCTTCTTTGGCCTTTTTTCCTCTGCTATGAGCCGTGCTAGAAGACAGCTGATGGCCCGGGAGCGCTTAGTCTTGCGTTTCAGACCATTCTGAGTTTTGGCGTTGGGGGCTTTGACCTTTTAGTGCGCCCGAGGTACCAAGATGAAACAAGAAACTGAAGAATGGGGCGGACTATACTAATGGCATGATCTATTAATAAAAAGGCCTATTTGTATTTGAATTGACTTTCCTTGCTGACAAAACTATAAGAATGCCCCTGGCGATGAGTCGCTATGGCCTTGGTTCTATCACCCAGCAAGCGATGGGGGACTTCGATGCGAATAATTATGGCGAGAGGAAAGGTCACCTGGACCATGTGAGCCATAGGCCAAGTAGCTATCTAGCTGAACGAATGAAGTTGTTATGTACTGAGAAAAATGTAGTAGAAATAGCTATGTACACAATTTGCCCTGTCTCCTCCCTCCTCCTGTTATCCTTGTTTTCCTCCTCCCCTAAGATCCTAAAAGATTCTCGCCCTAACATTGACTCTGCATCTGAGTGTTTCGCTCTTGACCTGGTCCCTGACAAAAGTGACTCTTAAGAAAGACCGAACCACTTAAAGTCAAGATCCTCATGAGTAGGTACGACATGTCCGACTCCAGCAGCAGATACAGCAACAAATTTAGTTCCGTCTCCATAAATCATAGTGGTATAGCCGGACTGAGGAGTGTTGGTCTCGTTGCGGCTAAACGAAACACCCTGAAGGGTCGACCACTCCTTGATCTGCTCAAGAAGGTTCCGGTAAAAAACAAGATTATCCGCAGTGCCGTGCCAGGTCTTGAATCGCGGGTACGCCCCGCTGTAGCCAGGATACATCGCCTTGACCTGATCAGCCCACTGCTGTCCGGTCTTGATGATCTTTCCGTCAGAGCAGACACGGTCAGAACTAATGGGGCTTGATCCAGGAGATCCAGCCATGCATCCGGCAGCAACGCCAGAGTAGCATGTCGCAGCGGCGAAGCGATCTGGGTACGTAGCCGCGAGAACATTGGTCATCATACATCCGGAGCTGGTACCCGTGACGTAGACTTTACTGCGGTCGGCTTTGTACGTGTTGATGACATAGTCGACCATGCTGACGAGAACTTGGCTGTCGCCCTGACCATCGTGCTTGAGCGTCTTAGTGCTGGCGACATCCCAGCAGTTAAAGTCCTTTTGGGATGATGGAAAGATGAGAATGACGCCCTTTTGATCAGCGAGGGACTTGTACTGGGTCTGCTGGAAGTAGCCTTGGCCGGTTCCACCACAGGCGTGCAGCTATATCTGGAGGTCAGCTGAAGAACGGGGAGAATTGATAGTGTTGACTTACGGCGAGTACGACTGCTGGGTTAGCAGGCCGGTTTGCAGGTATGTAAGCCTGCATGATTAGGTTTGTCCCATAGGTGTTTCCAAAGTTGTTGATGGTCTGGAGCTGAGCCGCAACAAGGCTGGCGCCCAGGCTCAGCTGTGTGAGCAGCTTGCGGGGCGAGGGGAGTCCGAGCATGGTCAATGAATTCTCCGAATCTGCTTAATTGTCGGTGTTTTTTGTTCAATTACTTGGTCGCGGTCGATCTCCTTGCTTTATACTTGAATCAAGTCATGATTCTATCGTCAGCTCAAATGCCGGTGTCAAATACCGCGAGATCCGGAGGCAGCATGTCCGAAGCGAGACCCCGCAGCCAGGAAAAAAATAAATACTGCATGTCTGTCCTGGGCAGCATCAAGTGGCAGACAGCGTAGCATGGATGGATGAAACGAGTATTGTTTCAAGAGGCTATTTCCATTCTCCAACTTATCCACCCGAGGTAGTCTCGTTTACCCCGCATACCTGGCGTCATATGTACAGAAACGGTATGCCGAAGCGTACGGAAGATTGCTCTCCGCGATTACCAGGAATAGTAATTGGTACCTGACTAGGGATGATCTGGATAAATAGGGCGCCTCGCGGATGATTACGCTCCGCAACCGCCAAGAACAGGAACCCTTGTTCAGTTTTGATTGTCTTCTTCACCGCTGGCGGGCTTCATGCCACTGGGACCACATAACCTGACCAAGTTCCTTTCTAGCACATAGTCAGTCGATTTCTTGAAATCTGGGCAAGAAATGACGGCACTTTTGGGCTGACTGTGGCGGAAGCATTGGCCGAAAAATTAGAAAGTGTGTTCTGATCTATCCAAGAATGCTCAGAATCAGTAGGTGGTATTTCACAAGACATCAAACCGCTATAGGTGAAAAGGGCATGGAGCACACTCTCTATGCAAACGATGCCGATGTGCATGGAGACAGTTCGAGCGGTGGATTTAGTTAATGCGAGCCTATGTTGAGGAGGTGCTGTATGAATGCCTGCGGGCTAAGTCATGGCTATCTGCCGTTCACCATTCGATATGTTACTTGAACTTCTATGAGTTAATACAGTCACGGCTGACCTCTCGAGGAGGCCCATATGTACATGCCTTTACTTGGAGGGCATAAAGATACTCGCGTATCGTAGATAGCAGATTTGATAAACGCCTAGCCAAATAATCTGGACATGCGCGTACTCAAATTGTTCTTTGAACATCGACATCTTCGGTAATCTATGTTCTCCGTTCTTTCACGCTCTCCCCGTAAGGTTTACTTATCTTAATCCATGTACTTCTTATTCTTAGAACAAAGAAGGAAGCTATTTCCTTTAAAGGTTTGAAAATTTCTCATCAAGCCAAGCAAGTTTACCAACGTATCCAGGTTACAAAAATCTCCTCTATGCGACTTCTCAGAGGATTAGTCTGGCTACTTAGAGGCTCCCGATTACTAAAAACCACAAACCTCACTACAAATGGATCGCAATCGTCCCAGCTGCTCCTGCGAGGTGGAGGTGACTCGTCTCGCAGTCCGAGTTGCTATTCTTGGAAAACGACTAGCCCAAATCCAACCGACAAGATCGCTGGACGTGGTTGGACCGAAAGCACAGAGAAGACTGCCTGAGACGACCGCAACAGTAGCTCGAGTGCCATCAAGAACGAAGGCGGCTAAGCGGTCTGAAACCACTAAGGCGGAACTCCTGACCTGTCCTCCAGAAGCAAAGGATGATCGCAAGTTCGATCGGCGATACCTTACAGGAAGAGGGCCTCCGATTACCCGCCGGGCTTTCTCGAAGGCCTATCTGCAGTGGACGCTGGATGACATGGATCCACGTGTCACTGCATTCAGATATCGGCACCGGCGGGCCACCAATTGTTCCACCCAAAACTCCTGCCAACACTGGCGTATTGTCGATGGCACTGAACCCCACGAGGAAGGGAATATCTACGTGATACTCTTTTGTATAGACACTGAATCAGTCGAGGAGGGAGATAGTTGCTGTGAGGGGATCAACATGTTTGATGACGAGGAGCCTCGGGCTAATCGTATCACTCTTCAGCCTTGTCGTATTTTCAGTGCTTTGATGCCTGATTTCAGTGCTATATGGGATGAAGGCTATACGGTCCTTCATTGTCTGATCCTTGATTATGGTAAGACGGAGGAGGAGGATGGGGATGAGTGGAAGTGGATGGATCAGTTCGGACGGCTGCTATCGAGAATGTGACTCTAACGTCACCTGGGGACGGCTTGAAGTGGATATGTAGGATGTATTAAGAAGACTTGGATTCGAGATGCTGCTCTAGATAACCTTCAAATATCGTTGGTACCGGAAGTTACTCTTTGTCTTGACATCGTGAATTGTGCTACGTGATTTGTAAATGCTAATTCATCCATGCTACAATATCAGCAGGACAGCATGGAATATCACAAATGATGAATATCAAAAGCAGTATCAATTGTCCATTGCTCTGCAGTGAATCCGATTATTCGAAAGCCATCAGGCGTATCTTATGTAGCATCGTTATTCTTATTGTGATGTAATTAAACTCTTGAACAAGGATATTCGGAATGGGTGAACAGTGTCGAGGCCAATCTGGCCATAAAGACAGTTCCTTTACTGGTTGCTGACCAGACATCAAAGAAATCGATAAATAAATACTCCGGGGACAAAGACCCAAGTGGCCATTTCCATCAGTGAACACAAGCATAAAAGAACATGCACTCGTATAACAATGGTTCTTTATGTAGTCAAAGCCACTCAGTATTTGTCTTTCACCTCGATCTCTCTGGCTATGGACGTGTATAAAGTCCTGGTATAACTGTTAGTTTTAATGTTCAAATAGCATCCACAGTCCAGAATCTCCAGCAACAACAATAACAGAGCTTCACCAAGTCAAACAATCCACTAACACCGCAATCATGTTGACCATTTGGTCCATTATCCAACTCATCAAAACTATTTACAAAGTCGGGAGTGGCTTCTCATTAATATATGACTTCTACCACTACCCACTCAGCTACATCCTACCTTTCTTCGACGTCGTACCTGGCCAACTCACTCCACTCCGCAACATGATCATCGGGCTCACGCTCTTCTGGTTCATAATAATAGTTACCTACACTATGTTTGAGTATATCATTAAAGCTATGATATACTTTACCAGGAAGCTATTGTCCGTCGTATGGATATTATATTTAAACCCATTTTACTTAGCGGTCCAGTTTGCTATAGCAGTGGCAATTATTATTCGACTAGTAGAGATGTACAAGTACGGATCCTTCACATGAAGCGAGCAATGGAGGTAATTACATTATCAAAAGACGACAATTTTTGCACATAAATTCCTTGGCGCAGGTCGCTTGGTACATAGGACAGGTTATTGCGTTATTATAAGAGAGGATTTAGGTATTTTAAGTGGAAGGTATTTACTGATTTCTTTACACCTTATTTTAGCCATACATAGAAAGGCTTATTGCCAATATCGATAGAAAAGTAACATCAGCTCCACCACCAGCACATATGCCCTGGAGATGCTACAACATTCACACCGGTCGCCTTTTTGCATCTAAACCTCAAAATAAATAAAAAGGCTCACAAAGCCTTGATAAAATCGTGATCAATATTTTATCGGTGAAAGAGCGTTAGGCCAGGGCTATTCCTTTGCATCTGATGCAGGTGATCTTGAGGTACATCCCTGCCATTCGATAGATGCATATATTCCATGTAAGATGATTGGGCCGATTGATAAATTTAACTGGATACGAACTTTCCTCCAGAAGCAGTAAGACACGACGCCGGACAAGGACAAAAGCCTTAGGCTAATATGGAGATCTAGGTGCCGCGGGTTTGGGAAGCGCGGACCCGACCCAAGCAAATTTCCAGCTAAGTGGCGAAGTTCTGCGAAATCGCTAATCTTCTGTAAATGAGATTGAGTTAAGTACCTTGTGGCCGAATCGTTCACAGCTAATCGCACGATAAATGACTTGATAATGTTAAAATGCTAATATTGATACTTCGCAGCTTCATTAATGATGCTATGTCTTACTGTCATCATTATTAGGGGAGGAGTCTGCTCGATGTCGCACTAGCGATTGGTATAGACAACATCTAGGTCAATCATAGAAACTAGTGTCGATAGAGGTACCTTCCGTATCCGCTTACTTCATTCTTGTCATTCGAGGCGTGTAAGATTGGCAAAAACTCTTCTCATAGGGCCATCGCAGCGCTTCGCATCACTCAGTCAACATACTTATTGGCGCTCGATACTTCCGATTAGCGTCGTCCCAGGCTATTTTAGTGGGTAAGCACTGGCATGCAATCGGAAAAAGTCGAAAGTCAAAAGACCGCTATAGAGGATGATGTGCAGAGTCTAACCTCGATTCAGGACGTCTTAGCGCTGGTGCCCTACTCCAGATTCTGCTATGGACTAAACTTGGGCACTAGCTCAGGGGGTTGGATACCTGATGCCTCCCTCCTTGCTGTTGTCTAAGACGTAACTGTGTTCTCATCTGTGGGTATTTCTATCAAATTACATTATTATCGATTGAACACATTTGCACCAACCTGTTCAAGCCTGGTAATCAGCAACTTCAAAGTCAGTGTACGCGAAACTCGTTGGCAATTCCAATCGTGGCTTTACTCACGACTCATGTCTGCCCGAAATTACATCACAGCTCCCCTCTTCCAAGTCTCGGCCCATCGGCAAAATGCTTCCTCCTTCAATATTCTCCGTCCCTTGACTATATCTGGACAAGATCCATAGCCCATGGCTGATCTCGCGTGATCGAGGAGCATAGCGTAAACTCTATCGCGATTCTTCGACCCAAAAGACAGGTTAGTGCCGAGTCTATCCCCGAATATCGCAGCCACCGTCAAAGCGCTGATGTGCATGGTAATCTGCTTCTGACCATTCACGTAGCGCAGAGAAGAGGCACACGAAACTGGCGCACACCAAC
This sequence comes from Fusarium anthophilum, assembly GCA_013364935.1. Classification (NCBI taxonomy): domain Eukaryota; kingdom Fungi; phylum Ascomycota; class Sordariomycetes; order Hypocreales; family Nectriaceae; genus Fusarium; species Fusarium anthophilum. The sequence goes on along the minus strand of JABEVY010000030.1, from coordinate 107,423 downwards.
AAAGCCTTTGGTATGGTGTTGAAGCAAATTCAGTGGCTCCAGTGGCGTGTCTGTTGAACGTTTGGGGCATAGCGTTTTGTCTTGCGTTTTTCTTAAGTGCTTTCCCTCCCCCTTGTCCCCAGCCGGATCGACCTCTTCGTGAGATTGAGTTGGACCGTCGACCCTATCATCCGCCAAAATGCCTGCAGGGCCGTCCGGCGTTGTCGTCTTGGTATGCGATCAACCACAAACCATCTGAAACATCCATTTCTAACAACCGCTCGCATAGACCGTCATCTACGTCCTCATCGCCGTGTCCGCTATAATCATCGGTGCCCGAATCTATCTCCGCTTGGCAATACAGAAGCAGCGCCTCGTGACAGCAGACTGGCTACGCATATCAGCATGGTGCACCGCGTTCGTCACGGGCTTCTTCGACATACTCTATGCGAAAGAGGGTGTTTTGCATCCCGGGATAAATTACACTCTTTCTAATTGGGATGCCCCGTTGGAACAGCAGATCAGAATACGCAAGGTAAGTGCTTTAGTTACTTACGAGGGAGATTTAGCTGAGTGAAGTTGCAGTACAATTGGGTCAATCCGTTCCCATTTTACACGACGTTCTATCTGTGCAAGGCGTCGCTCTTGGTAATTTATCTACAGCTATTTCCGCCATTCATGGTCATGAGAAGACTCATGGTCTGGATCGTGGTCGTGTATTGTGTCTGTGCTTACATCGTCACCATTTCACTCCAGCTCTTTCTCTGCTATCCAATTGAACGGAACTGGTATTACAGGACAATCATCTCCGACATTCATGTTTCTAATATGCTTTCTAGGTCTGTCACGAAGCCTGAAGAAGCATGCAAAGTATCTACGATACTGCTTCTCTTCCAAATCAACTGGGTCTTGCATTTCGTCGGAAGCATTGCTCGAAAGTTTCCCTATTGCCTTTGACTCTACATAGAACTAACATCGTGCTAGTCTTCTGCCTCCCGTTCTTCATCATCCACAATCTCAACATGCGAAGGAAGGTCAAAGTCAGTGTATACTGCATCTTTCTCTTAGGTATCATCGACATCGCGTTTTCCCTCACGCGCTTCTTGACCATTCAACTGGGCGATAGCGAAGATTTTCGATCGTTCACGATAATAGGCAAGTCTACTTCAAGATACAATCATTACGCCATCTAACCTCTCATTAGAACTCTGGTGTTCCCTCGACGTGTACATCGGTCTCGTCATCTGTTGCATCCCAGCTCTCCGACCATACCTTCACCGAAAAGGAGTCAACTACAACATCCAGGAGTCAGGTCGTCCTTCGAAGTCTGGCCATGCAATACGTCGGACAGGTCAGAGCGGATTCGAAGAGATAATTGAGGGGTCACGTCTTGGGGCCAATGGTCGAAATGAGTCGTGGTCTGCGTCTCATTCATGTGAGATTACAGCACAATTGAGTGATAAAAAGGACAATGGGAGCGATATTGAACTAGTTAGTATTGAGGTCAGTAGGAGCACTGTGTAGTTTGGATATAATTAGCGCCATAAAGCAACAGTGATTCAACGTAGGATAAATTTCCACTCTGTCAGTCGGGAAGCTGAGTGTCCTTTTCCAGATACCTGGCCGTCGTCAATATTCCATTTGACTTTTCTCTGTCATGAGTTTCCTTAAACAAAAAGGGATGACCGTAGTTGGGATAGGACTAATACTGCAGGTGATTGATATTCTCACCCTCTTTCCTGCATCTTGCGTTTTTTAATTTATAAAACTTGTATTTTAATTATGACAAGTTCTGTATAGCTTGGTGTAGTACTTTGTCCGCATTCTTTACAAACCGAATGAAGTCAACCCCATTGGAAGACTCAAACATAATAGAATCATGGCCTATTGCTATGATATCCTCTCGGTACTGTGTAGGCCTCCATAATAGTGGCCTCTTGTCAAACTCTACCCACCCGTTATCTAGATTGTGGCTATATTCACTGAAAGTTATTCGTATGGGCTCTGGGGCCCCTTGACTCGTCCTGACCATTCCAAACCTGTTCAAAGTATTGACCTCAGAAGGTTGACACTCTATGAGACTCGTATGAAACATTCCTTGATCAGTAGACACTGTTGAGTTGTCAAGAAGAAAGATGCGGCGGAACCCATTCAGTACCTCGATGCTGTCACCTGTGCTCAAGTTAAAAAAGACTGTTGAGAGGTGTGTCAAGTGACTCATCGTAGCCCAAGTTCCACTCAAATACAATTTAGGTTCTGGTTCACAGAAACCATTAAAGCCTTTTCTCCCATCATAATTTAGAAAATTGATACCAAAGAGCTGTTCTCCGGTGCTAACATTATAGAGGAGAATTTTGGAATCACCTGGCGATTCCGTCCTAGGGGTCCACAGGACCCCTAATAGGTTACCGGCAAAGGCGATTGAGGCAGCCCCCTGTGATTGATTGTTCGGTTGTCTGAGAATCATATTCTGTTTCACTGTCCTGAGATTCCATATAGAAACGTCGCCCATAGACCGACGGGCAGCCGCCCACCGATCGCCATTATGTCTCTTGTCAGAGACTGCAATAGGTCCACTGTCAAAATCACCCGAGACTCTTAGCGAGCTCTCATCGGCTAGATCCCATCCAAGGATTGATTGCAGGCCGCTGACTAACATGTAGCGATCCTCGGGTGAGAACGTGATTGTCCGGATGCTTGGATAATCGGCGTCGTTCAAAGCCAACGAGCATAGCATGTCGCTTGTCGCTGCGTCCCACACTTCTATATTGCGACCGAGATCGTAAGCTATCAATCGCCCGTTATCAGAGATATGGAATGTCTGGTGAGTATCTTGATTTGTAGGTTGCTCATCAGCTAAAAGGGTATTAGCATCCAAGATCCATAAGCCCCACGTAGTTCCGCAGGCAATCAACTGATCATCGAATGAAATCGAAATTTCTTGCCGATCTGGTAGATATGGCAGGCCAGTTACCCGGCGTACACGGCGACAAGCACGATCACATATGATAAGTCCATCTTTGCCACTCAGAAGCATCCAAGAATCAGACTGAGGGATTGCCAAACGAGAGAAAGAGTAGTCAATGTGACTCCACATTTCACAGTTTTGCTCAACAACGTCCCAGAGATAAATATTATCTCCACTGTCGCAAAACATGACCAAATGTGTACCGGGGATGAATTTTGTGTCATTTATGGGCAAAATATCCTTCCAGTTGGCATTGCTGTGTGCCTTACCTGTTCTTAAATTCAGAACCCAGATTTGCGTGCTGGAAAACATGGGGAACACTACCCAGGAACAGTCTGATGAGAAGGAGAAGTAAAGCTCATGCTCGGGAGACAAGCAAGGCAATGTCTTCTCGAGGGGGCACTGTCGTCGAATTCCACCATCAATATCATAGATTACCAACAGGGTCTCATAGCACACCAGCAGGTACTGACTGTCAGGTGAGATCGTCATGCCTAGAACTTCAGGGTTGTCAAGCTCTTGACACCAAGCGATTCTGTTCAAAGTCCAGTCGTGAACTTGAAGTTCGTGTTGAGCTGATAACTGGTCTGTCTCGAAATCGGCACCCGGTTCACAAGCGATAATTGCCAGCCATTTCCCATCTGACGACGGTGCAATTATTTTAGAGCTATCATCCATATTCATGGTGTCAGGCACCGGCTCTTGGCTGACATTCCATCTGATTAACTTATCGTATGTGCTTACAATTAATGTTTGACTTGTTGGCGCGAAGCTCATAGTCTCGATTTCAAGTTCATCCCATTCAAAAGTGCTCCGAATTGGGCTCCACTTATCGTCGACTTTTGGACCTTCGGAGAAGATCTTTGAGGTGTACTGTTCGAACCGACGGCGGATAAGGCTATCGTTCGGACTGAAGAGCAAGCCAGAGGCGTAGATTTGAAGCGGGTAGTTTTCAATTATAGAGCAGAAATAGTGTGAGAACCTCAGGGCATCCTCGATCAAGGCCTCGTAGCTTCCTTGCCCTTGCTATCAGAATCGATTAGTCAGGCTGACTTCGGGCCATGTGGGAGAATTTTAAACATACCACTGGTAAGTTCCTTACAAATACCAAAGCTTTCAGTGCTGCCGGTAGGTTCTGACACAAAGCAAGTGCTTCTAACCAGAACAAGAACTTTTCGTTAATGAAATCATAAACAGTGTCAATCCCGGCGATATCGCTGTTCTCCTCGCCCCGAATGGAGAGTTTATACGCCTCTTGCATATGGTCAGCCCAGAAAACACATGAATATTTGATGTTCTCTAAGGGATTCGGATCTGGACAATTTCGAAGAGCTTCCTCCAGTGAGACTCCCGGATAGACCAGGCCATAGAAATCCGGATGGAGGCTTTGTAGCAAAGCAATACACCTTTGAAAGAGGTCGTATTGATGATGCGCAAGTCCAGATTGAAAGAGTAAAGTGCTGGAGTCCCTGAGCAGAAAGTCCTTGGCAGACTGGTGGATGAAGACGATAGAGCTCTCTTTTGTCGTCAGAAATGAACCACACTCGGCTATGAGATCAGGAAGGGTTTCTTCATCAATGTCCAGGCTCTCCATAGCTATAAGTTCTGCAAAGGTGAGAGGGCGGAAGACCGTTGAAGCGACAGCAAGAATTCTAATGTAGAGATCACAGCTGTCAGACTTGCGGATCTGTTCCATCATCTTCGCATAGAGCTGGTTGAGGCCCTGGGGAAATTGTGATAATTGATTGGAAATTTCCCAAGCTCGACATCTCTCCAGTCGTTGGCATACCAAGGCCACCCAAAGAAAAGTACCATGGGCGTGCTGAGATAGATGGTCATGGACTTGCTGTAACGTACTCTTCTTGAGTTTCTTTCTCTCAGCTAATTGGCGAGTTCGGTAGCTGATATAAGTGTTGACAGCTCCAGAGACAGATCCTTCGTGGAGTTCCAAAGACAGTGCTAGTTTTGATGATGCTTCTCCAAAAAACTCCTCAATTTCGCCGCGATTGCGGCTGGTGGCAATCCATTTCGCTCGTGAAGACGTACTTGATATCAGGGCCAGGAGGAGGGGAAGGTCTTCGACGCACTCATCCAAGGCATCTACAAGCAAGTATATTTCACCCAAACCTGGGTCCTCCAACATTTTGCGGAAGATGCCTTCTAAGGAAATTTTAGAGTTCCAGTGGTCCTTATCGTGCTGGTACTTGTCCTTAAGATGAGTTACAAGGGCTGAGTGTTGAATGACCAACAGGTAGACGAGCCCTTTCAAGATGGCCATGTAGTTGTTCAGTCCGGAATTTGTGGCTTGGCAGAAGAAGAAGGACATTGTGTTGCGCTTCTGCGGGCTCTCTAGTTTTGTGGAAGGCTGTAGCTCATTGATGAGGCCGGATAGTAGCATCGTCTTCCCTTTGCCTGGATCTCCTCTGATCCACAAAAGCCGACCGCCCTCGCTTTCATCACGCCAAGTGATAAACTCGTGGCTATCAAGTATCCACACGTACGAATCCTTCAACAACCCGCCATTAGTCTGTTCAATCCTGGCTTTATCGTCACGAGGATCAGTTGATCGCAGAGCCTCCAAGTAATCTTTGGTGCCATCTTGCTCGGAGCCTTCGCGATGATGATGTGTTATGTTGTAGCTATTGCCGACGTGTACTCTAGATGAGCCAGATGCATTCAAGGCCTGTACAGTACTGGAAGTTGGATTCTCCATTGTGACATCGGCAATCCAAATGTCACGGTTATTCTCAGTGAGGGAGGTAAAAGAGAAACCGAGGCAGAAAATCACGCGAGGGTTGAAAGAGGGGGAGACAAGGGGCAACAAGGATATATCCAATAGCATCAAAGATTTGGAGGTGTCTGCCTTTCAGCTGCGTGGCTGAGGATGCCCCACTCAGAACCAACAACCAACAGCTTGAATTGAAAATAACTCACCAAAGTGGCCGTTCTCGTCAATCAATAATCGTAGCCTGCGAAGAAAATCATGGCTGAGATATTCGGCACTGTCGCTGGCGCCATAAGCATCGCCGGCCTATTCAACAACTGTGTCGATTGTTTCAACTACATCCAAATCGCCAAACATTTCGGCCAAGACTTCTCGCGCTATCAACTGCGCCTGGATGTCGCCAAATGCAGACTAGCGAGATGGGGAGCATCGATCGACATCAACAACGACCGACGATTCGGTCTCACCGAACCAGCCGATCCAACGGTCGTTATGGCCCAAGACATCCTCAAAGAAATAGTGGATAGGTTCGAAGCCGCATACAAAGTCTCCAGACGCTACCAAACCAGAACGGAAGAGCAGAGCCTGAACATTTGCACGGAAACAGATCTCTCCGCAGTTTCGCAACGTGTTCATAGTCGCTTTGACGTGTTCACTAAGCAGCGCTACAAGAGCCTGGGGTTGATGAAAAAGACAGGCTGGGCGCTCTATGATAAGAACTATATGGGAAGAATGATTGATGATATTATCGCGTCAATTGAAGACTTGGAAAAGATCTTTCCCAGCACCCCACAAGTCACACGTCATTTAGTCGACATGGAGATTGAGGAGGTAAATAACGAGCAGGAGTTGGAATTGATTCGCGATGTCACTGGAGGGCTCGATCCTGTATTATCTAATGCATCTAAGGATAAGATCGTGGAAATCGCTGGCAAGAACACTGCTGGAAAGATCACTGGACAAGGCAGGGTCAACATCGGCAACACATTTGTAACAGGGTCATTCTCAAATTCTGGGGCGATCCGGGTCAGTACAGTCAACCATGTGGATGAGGTTAATACTACAGAGCCGTCAAGGGTTAATATTGGGAATACCTGGGGCGGCAAGGGGTTTTGGGATTGACAGATGATTTTGGCAGAGGGCTCGTCAGTCTTCATTAGGCGCTGAGGCGAAGTTATATCTTTAGTATACTTGACAGGTTAAGATCGCTTTGGTGAGTCTTTGCTAGTGACTTGTTGCGCGTCATTTTAAGCTATAGTTCATTGTTGAAGCGATCGATGTTAATACTTACTTATTTCACTCTTGATTAATCGATGAAGGCCGGCGCGTCGAGTCTCTTAGCCATATCTTAGGCTTGTCTTAAGACATCTCATCTTAGTCTTATCTTAAGAGATCTTACCTATCTTAGGCTTATCGCAGTCTTATCTTAGGCTCAATCTTATCTTATCGATAGACAACGATAAGACAGCCACTACACTATAATTATCATCTTAGCGCCACTTACTTACCCTAGCTGCCTTGAATTTCATTAGTATGTAATAATAAAACGTTTCGATCTCACTCTCTTAATAGGTATAATTGGCTTTATAATATTGAGTTAAAAAATAGTTTTATTAATAAGATACCTATTAAAGAGACCATGCTCCAAATCATAAACATTACACTTTCCATGGGCCCCATCGATGTGATACGTCATCATTCGTCACCGTCATTGTCGTCATGTCATCCCTAAAACGCACCAAAATGCAGCCATAAGCAATTTAGACTCCCAGTGAACATTTCGCATCTGAAACGATCCTCTCAAGGCTTGCTTCAAGTCGCTTGCTCTTATCACCCAGGGCTGCATTCCTAATCAATAGGTCATGGTTTTGAGCAGTTAGGAAATCCTTACTGCTTTCGAAGTCATTCACCATCGCAGTGAGTCTGGCATGTTTCTCCTCGCAAGACTCTGTCACCATCACAGACTTGTCGTATCTCTCGTTGAGATCCTTGGCCTGCGCGGCATAGCGTTTGGTGTCGATCTCCAAGTCTGCAGGTTTCATCGCCAGGGCCTGGTTCCCTGCAATGAGAGTCTCCTCGTAGTTTTTCGTCGCCTCTCTGGAGGCTGCACGTTTATCTAAGAGCGCCTGGCTCATAGTAATAAGAATTTCGTTATCTGAGTCCAGATCCTTGATTTCCGCATCAAGGGCTGCATTCTCAGTAACGAGATCGAAATTACTCAACTCCAGTTTTTCAGTCTTCTTAACAAGCTCTTCGTTCTCAGTGACGAGAACTTTGTTACATGACTCCAGCTTCTTGTTTTTCTCAACGAGCAACTCATTCTTGGTCTTGAATGCATTAAGTGACGTGTTCAGTTGGCGAATCTCAGCGTGGAGCTTCACCTTTGCTTTCATATTAGTCTCGTGGATTCTATTGTCAGGGTCAAAAAGCGCTCGACGAAAAGATTGTGACATGCGCTGAAGTACCTCCACGTCGCGCTGGAGCTTGAGATTTTCTCGCATGGTAGATTCTTTCTCTTTCTCACATTGTCGGAGCTTGTTCTCAAGCTCTTTCGTCTTCGCGACCCAGTGTTCTTCTCGTTTCACTGAATATGACATGAATGACGCATTCTCATACGCCCTAATGTCAGTCGCTGTCGGGGTATCTTTGGTCGGCGCCGGCTTCTCTTCCACAGCAGGCGTATTGCTCAGTTTGGTCGGGTCAATAGCCTGTCTCCACTCACGAAGTGCAGTGGCTAAGACACCATCATCTTCAACCCACTCTCGGGGAAACTCCAAATCAGAGTGTCGGCGGTGGGACGTGATGTTGGTGACGGGGCTAAGTACGCGCGCGGTCTTCAGATCGTTATCTGATAAGGGGATGCCCGGAATGGGATACCCTTGAGACAAGAAGTGAGCGAGATGCTGGATCTGCTGCGCAACCTTGATGATATCAACGTAGGCCCCTGACATGGGTTTCTCAGTAGACGCTGTGGCCATGGTGAGTTCTAGATCACCTTCAGATGTATTCAGCGTTTGGGAAAAGAAATCAGGGTCGTTGATAGTTATCAGAGTAAGGTAGAAAGGTATTGTGGTTGAGAGATCGGACATGGGTAGCATGTCAGTAGAAATTGTCTATTTATATCCTCAGCATACGTGTTCAGAAACTAGATGTTCCAGCCAGTGGCTAATTCACTTCAAGAAGCTGCCCATGAGACAGGCAGCAGCCTTCCCGACACTACCATATCTTCTGCCTATGTAATAACGAACAAGAGGAAGCCAGGTTCCTGATATCTACTACCTGACGAAAGCAATGATCACAGGGAATGGTCTATATCTCGGTACAGGGCAAATATTTTCCTTATCGATATACACATTAATCTACCAAGAGTATAAAGTAACCCATACTTGTCTCTCTGGCGAGAGATAACATGCCTGTAACAAAACTGGCATTTAGGGGGGCTCGGGGTATCTGCCCTTTATATACTTTCCGGCGTATCCACTGCTGCACGCCATTTTCTTATGGAATCAAGAACATGCTGCCAGTGCGTTTTGGTGGGATGTTTTCAACGCATACCTAGCAGAACATCCGCGAAAGGGGATGCCCACGGCTAGAAGCTTGAACATAACCGCGAACTCTGAGTCACATCTTGAACAACCCAGTGTCCTTTCAAAAACCAAAAAATCAGACTTCCTCAGTTATAAATACGTTCATTACCCCGGCACTAGAACTACGTCCCAGCTTCTCGGCACCGCAAAAGGTGACGTGACTCTTGCCCTAATCACCTGAACAGGCGGCGATCCGGTTTCAGTTTCTACGAACAGCCGCGATCATGGATTTCAATGAACTCGTGGCCAGTAGGGCTGATCTAGAAGCTGCAATCAGGGAAATCCAGGGAAAGGTCACTGATCTTTGGCACATCAATCACCAGCAAGAGGAGAAGATCAAAGATTTGCAGAAGCAAAATGAAGACCAAAATGTCAAATTTGAAGCGACAAAGCACAAACTGACACGGACCGAAGTCATTATTCGAGCACTTGAGGGAAAGGTCAGACTCCAGAAGGCTCATCTTGAAGATTTGAAAGGAGAATCTCAACAGCAACAGGACGAGATCGAGGCGCTGAAGACCCAGGAGCAAAGCAACCACTTAAAGCATACGGCCAAGGTCTCAGGACTGAAGGAGGAGAAGTCGGTTCAAGCGTCTAAGATTGCCCAGTTAGAGAAGAAGGCGAAGTCTTGCGAAGTCTCGGGCGTTAAAGCCAACTTTTCCTTCCTCCAGTCCAAGCTCATTCACGCTGAAGCGGAGTGCAAAGACAAGATCACAGAGCTAAACACCAAGCATATGGGGCAGCAACTGAAAATGAGAGGTTGCATCAAGGAGTTGAAAAGCCAGAAGGAAGATCAAGAAGTTGAGATTGAAACTATGAAAGATCATCTAAGGGACAAAGAAAATCTCGTTGCCGAGCTGCTAGCCGCCTCGCAAACAAAAGACTCATCGTGGGAAACTCAATCGCAGCGACTTGCCCTGCTAGAAGCCCAGATTGAAGCTCTGGAGGTTGACAAGCGACGCCAAGAGTCTAGAAATGAAGAGCTCGAGATGAAGTATAGTACAGAGACGTTCCGGCGTGAGAAGTTACAAAAACAACTTAAGTTGAATGAGTACGATGTCGATCAGGTGCATGAAATTGCTCAGAGCCTGGAGTTCCACTTTAACAGTACCTATGTCAGATTCTCTGGGGATAACAAGCTGCATACAAAGGCGGAACTGGAGGAAGCATATAAAGAAGCGCAAAGGCTGCAGGACAAGCGGAGAGCTTTGGTCCTGGCGCGGCGAATGCGTATTCAAGAGGAGAAAGATCGAGAGAAAAATGCGTACTCGGAGGAATAGTGATTTTACTGGCTAGGTGGTAAGAATAGTTTGAGTAATGTACGTAGGCTTCTGTTGAGTTATTGTACGATTGAATGATGATGTGGTATGAGGGTAGAAATGACTTACAATTGCCTTTGGGGGGTATTACGAAACGAATAACATAAGGAATATATTTATTCTTCCTTCCAATTAAGAATTCTCTGTTGTGATTGATCGCCCTTTTCTATATCATTTAAAGTTATTGCGTTGTAATTGGCAGGATACGGCCTCTTTACCCCCCCCCTGCAAACGCTACGTACTTGATAAGAACTGAATCCGCTCAGCGGATTGGACACGCGGGATTTCCATGCGTTTTGACGACCAGATACGCCAGAGTTGGCTTTCACAACCATAACGCTGCAGAGTTAATTTTATAATACAAGACGTCAACCCAATAGAATGATTGTACCTATATTTTCTGGCACGATCTAGCGAGATCCACCATAGTGCAAGAACTCATGCGCATCAAAGAATTCATCCATATCTCCAGCCTCATTTTCATCTTGGATACCATGTGACGATTTTGATTTGATAGACTCCTTCAGTAGGGAGAACGCTTTCGTAAGCTCATCCGTCTTATCGTAGCGGTTTTCAAAGATGTCGGTGGCTGTCAACCCTTCGGCATCTATGGTATCAACATCCAGACCCTTTAGGTCAAAACTATACATGATTTCAAGGGTTGTTTCGGAGCCATACTCTGCTGCCAGGTGAAAAAGAGTCCCCCAGTCGCCGGACACAAGGTGATCAGCACCTAACTCAAGAAGCAGCGTTTGCGTGTCGATGGCATTGTTTTGTATTGCCACACCGAGAGGTGGCAGCCCACTATCAGCTAGCACATTCAGATCGACGCCTTTCCCATATAGCAAGCGAACTGCATTAACAGAATTCTGCCCCGCCGCATAGTGTATTGGGCGATTTCCTCGCGGACCAAAACAATCTGACCTCGCGCCCTCATGCACCAGTCTGTCCATCAATGTTGCGTTATCATGAAGAGCAGCTGTGTGCAAAAGCGTCCATCCTGAGGGATACACGGTAGTGGCATCGGCGCCAGCTGTAAACAGCAAGTCAAGTAGTGCTGTGCAAGCGCTTGGTGGTAGACAGGCAGCATAATCAACAATATAACGACCATGTGGTCCCTTCTTGTGGACTGAGGCACCAGCTTCGAGCAGAGCCTCAGCGCCTTTTACGTCTCCCAAAGCAACAGCATACATCAGTGGAGTCATGCCAAACCGGTCTTCACTGTGGATCTGTGCCAGAATATCTGCTTTGCCCGACCTGAGAACAGGGGTTATGTCGATTGGACACCGTTTAAGAATAATTTCATGAATGAAGGTGAGATCCAGATCCTCTAAGCATGGCGAAATTTGAATCAAGCTGTCGACTCGAGAATGAAGCATCGATGGTATGGCATTCTGAAGAACCAGATTAGCGATCATATGCCGAAATGAAAGCCCTCTCTCGTTGACTTGGTCCGGATCTGCACCAGCCTGAAGAAGCACATCACAAATTTGAAACGAGAGTTCCCATGGTAAAAGTCTGCTGATACAGATGCACAAAGCAGAATCACCATAATGGTTGACGTCCAGGGTTGCAGTTGGATTTTCAAATACGATGCGTTTGACCGCATCTAGATTTCCATTTGCGGCCTGATAAATTATGTTGTTTCTGGAGGCTTCTAGAGGAACCTTTCGCCTCAGTGCTAGAGTAAACAAGAGAGAGCTGGCAGATGCTCTCTCCACCAGGATATGAATCGCGTACTTGAAAGACCAAAATGGAAAGCCATATCTGACCGTGAGGCGAGTCAGACGTGACTTTGAACACGAATGCAAGTCGCAGGTTGTCCTGGAACCAGTGCAACTGGAGTACTCAAAAAGCACTGAGCCCATGATCATTTGAAGCATTTTTGGGAGTGCGTTCCAAGGGCGGTATGAAGCGACAGAAGCATGGCATCTACAGGTACAGTTGATCGAGCACTGAGATTGCACTAGTCTTAGATTCAATGATAGTGTAGAGTGCTGAAGTGGCGAAAAAATAGCCTGGGAGCTCTGTTGTCTGTGAGAATGACCATTTGTGATGTTGTCCTTTGCTAGAACAGGTCGCATAGTATTTATCGATGTTGCCAACTGGTTGCTGATAGCTTCCACCCATTCTGGTGGCAAATTTGGTGTTGTGTTTTGCATGGCCTCTAGAGCTGCTGTGATATCTGACTGGTTTTGAAACGTAGTGTCTCGACCAACTATGATTTGGTCTCTCGTGTCTAGTAGACAAGCCTCCAAACCATCAGTTTTGGCATAGTGACGGCGTTGCATAAGCTGGATGTCCTGCAATACAAGTTCAATGCAAGTCAAGCTCGAGCTATATTTTCATGTTATTCCGAGATTGGCTGCACGTTATTCCGGGGAACATACTGGCTATATGCCAATTGCAACTCGCTAATGCGAGATCTCACTTCTTTAAGGTCTTTTATGAGCCCCGATGCCCTCTCCCTCTTGTGGACCCACTTGACTCTTCGTAAGGTGGATGTCTCGTTTTTGAGACTATGGACAAATCTGTCTAAGTCTTTCAGGACAGCCGCACCTTTGCCGATTTCAGCAGTCAGGTCACCGACTATTCCAGAGCTACCTGGGCCACCAAGCCTCGCAGTTACTGCAGACTGTATTGAGGTTTCAACACGGGCAAGAACTGTCCTGATAGCTGCTGTCTCATTCTCTAAGGCTTGAATGAGACTTGGCGCGTTTCGGAATTGGAATTGGAGGTTATGTAATGCATTAGATAGCTTCAAAGCCAGGTCTAGCAAGCTGGCAACAGAGGCCACTAAGCCAATAGCTTCCGCCATGGCATTAACAGAAATGCTGAGGGGAATAGAGGAGCAGGCGATGGGTTCTGTATTTGCCAGAAATACGATAGTCCTACGAACCCCCGCGCTTATGTCACGTGAGTCCGGCGACCTGAAGTCTTGTGACCGCCGTTGTGCTACCAATTATCTACGTGTATTGGTGTGGATCCGGAACCCAATAATATGGCAGGTCGCCGAGCCAGAGAATTGATGTAGTGTCTAGTCATATCAGGAGTTGAGATGGTGAGTTCGATTTCCCTCAGTCGAATCGTACATGTCGTGAGTTCCGCCATATCCATGGCTTGACCACCAAACTCACAAGCATCGAAGAATGCAAATTCATCCTTACTAGCTCTACCCAGGCCGGATAAATCATCGATAATCCAGATACCAAGCTAACAAAAGAAACCGAAACTAGAGCCCTTGAAAGGTACAATCACTACAACAAGCAAGGTGGAGGAAGAAGTGTCAGGCATGAAGAAAACATTGAGAATTAAATTAAGACAAGTATCATAGAGCTATTTCTGTTACCCAAGTTGCCCTCCCAAAGGTAGTGTCGCTTGTATACTCATTGCCAACAGCTCCTCACCAGAGTTCGCAAACAGGGTCTTTCTTGGGACAATTAAATGCCTTATTAAATCCAACAGTATTCTTCAGAGGTAGTAGGACTCTTGCAGGAGCCGGGCTATGTACGTCATCCTCGAGCAGCTGGAGGCCTAACTTGGGCGGCACATTCGAACACCAGGTCTGACCCCATTTGATGAAGAAGAGCTGCTCGTGAGTGAAGTCTTGCAAACCTGGAAGATTCTTGGCCTTGCCCTTTTCGCTTTCCCACTTCTTCCAGGCCTCGTAGCTAGAGGACACACCGCCGGCATCTGCCATGTTCTCGTCAAGAGTGAGCGTTCCGTTGACATGCACATCTGTACCATTGGGCGCTATGATGGTGAAGTTGCTGTACTGTTCCACAAAGCACTTTGTCTTCTCTTCAAAGGCCTTGATCGACTCCTCATCCCACCATTGCGTTGCGTTGCCAATCGTATCAAAGTTGCGGCCGGTATTATCGAAGCCGTGCGTGATCTCGTGTCCGACGACGCTACCCATTCCACCGTAGAGGAGATAGGACGGAAAGTCTACATCGTAGATAGGGAATTGTTGGAATCCTGCGAAGAGAACGATCTGGTTCAGAGTACGGGCGTGGTAGGCATTGGCGGTCAGGGTGCTTAGGACAAATTGTCCCCTGTTGTATGGTTTTCCAAGAGTCATCCAGTTGTTCTTAACCTTAGACTTGGCAAAGCTCAGCGCATTCAAGGCTAGAGAAGGCTGGATCTTGACATCCGAGTAGTATTCCTGGAGGGCGATAGGGTCTACGGCATCAGGAAACGTCGGAAGACCGATAATCTTCCGCATGGCTTCCACCTTTTCGATAGACGCCTTCTTAACCTCATCTGTTGCCCAGTCCCGCGATCCAATGCGCTCTGAAAAGGAGTCCTTGATGTGTTGCACAAGATTAGATGTAAGCTCGTTAGCTTCCGGACTAAAGTGCTGGTCCACAAAGAAGCGTGAAAGTATCCATGTCAAGCCCGTCGGGCCGATGAACTGCGACGTGATTTGGGAGCCTTGGGTCCATGCAACTCCGTAGTTCATCAAGTTGATACAACGCTTCCATCGGGGTGCTGGACTTTCGGGATCTCTGTCCCTGATCTTATTCACCAAGTCGTTGTACGCGTTGGTCAAGTCGTCCTCGATGTAAATAGAAATGGAGGTAATGGCCTTCCATACAAAATATGCTTGGAGAATTGTAGTCGGAGTCTCAGAGATGATCTGGGATGCGTTGTTGAAATAAGCGGGCGCGATGAATTGAATATCGCCTTTCCAGTTATTTGGAGCAAGCTGGTCGATCACATACTCGTAGTTCAGCTCAGGAAATTGCTTCTGGGCCTCATCGATTGAGACAATGTCAGATGTCGATCCGTTCTGTACGGCCAAGGCAGAAGCAGCCACTAGTTTGCCTTCTAATTCAATGACTGAAGCGACGAGCTTGGAAGCTGCCGTTGTGCTGATATTAGAGGGGTGAAGGGCGACCATAAGCTGAGAAGCGATCTGGATGTACTCTTCGAGATCCTTCTCTGTAGCGGGAAGAACCAATTCATCAGGCTGCAGAGGGAAAAGGGTCAGTTGGACAGCGTCAGGGTCGGTGTCTTTCTGCTTCTGTATGAACCGATGGAAGGTCTGAATGCCGATGCTCTCGAAAAATGTCAAAGTCTTGCCCATGGCAACAGAATCCTGAGTGGTGTTTGACGCTGTCTTGTTGCCAGTTGCAGGGTACAGGTCAACGACTGTCTTGACAACCTCGGGCAGAGTTTCAAGACCCTCTTCTTTGAGCGCTGTATAATTAGTGCAGACTTGGTAGCTGTCTTGGATCTTAGAAAAGATCTCCTTGTCTGCCTTGGACTGCTCCTTAGTCAAGTTGACGGTGATCCATCCAGCGTTTTCGCCGGAAGGGTATGGGCTCTCGAGGATCTGTCTTAAGGCACTCTCGACATTTTCCTGCGCAAGCGTGAGACCATCTGTGGAGACTCCGCCAGCGGGGATCTCGTGTCGAGCAGCCCAGTTGCCGCAAACATCTGTACCAGTGATTAGAATTGTCAAGAGGTATGTATGTAATAGGTCTCACATTGTTCAAAGTCCTCGCAAGGGTCAATCTCGGTGTAGTTCAAAGCTAAACTTCCAAGAATCTCGGAAGCGATGTGCACGCAAGATGCTGATGTGCAAAGATTCGACCCGATGGCGTTGGGTGCCATGATGCTATGCAGCCAGAAAACTGCGTAGACTTGGCTATGGAAGGCTTTGGAAAATAGAGAGATAAAATGTGAAGGATAAGAAGGATAAGTATGGCTCTGTAAATCGCGTGACTCTTGTTTCAGAATGGATGTAGACTATAGAGATGATAGCACAACTGGGCTATCTTGCTAATACTTATACCAATTCAACCCATTGCAAGAATAGCATAGCCATTATGATGTTCTGGTAAGCAGTAGACCCGGGACAGAGCTGTGCAGACGAGGCGGAGCTGAGCGGGCGATTTTACCTCAAAAACAAGGTTAATTATGCTTACTGTACTAATATTATCCGTAGCGTCTGACTCGCCTGGTCCTTTCAAGATTTTGGCCAATCAGTCCTCATGTCATGAATCGAAGATCATCGCCACGAAAATCTCACGCGAAAATATGCCTGGAGCCAATTGAACTAGGCCGTAAAAGGTATTTTCCACCGCTCTCACTCTCCAAGGCGTAATACTCTTACATCATTTGCTCTTGGGGAAACACATGGCACTGTCCCTCAGCGCTGCAAAATACCCAAAGACGGTAGGCGGTAAGAACTTGTTGGCGATCGCAAAGTGGCTGTATAAAGCCCGCATCTCACGTAGAACGAAATTCTTCAGAGTCACTTATTCTATTGGTTGTAACACACTGTGCTTTTGTCTCTTTCGTCACCATAATGGGTCAACACTACTCTCAGCCTCGACCAGGCACCAGACTTCAAGTCATCGGCGCTGGCCTTCCCCGCACCGGAACTGCATCGATCAGTCGAGCGCTGGAAATTCTTCTCGACGGTCCTGTATATCACGGTGGGACACAAGCATTTCTCGGCCCTGAAGTTGAAATCAAAACATGGATTCAGGTGCTGAACCAGTGGCGACCAGGAGGCATTTCCATAAGGCGCTCCAATCTTGATCTCATCAAAGAACGCGTTGATGGATTTGTCGCAATCACTGACTCACCCGGGTCAACGCTTGTGCGAGAATTGATGGCTATCTACCCAGATGCCAAAGTCATCTGCACCGTCCGCGATGTCGAAGCTTGGGAACGAAGCATGGCTACAGTTAGCAGTAAATCAACCCAATGGTTCCTGCGCTTCGTCTTGTTTCCTTTACCCTCATTACGATGCTTTGTCGATTACATCAATGCACTGCGCCAGCAGTGGTTTCTGAAGTTTGGGGAAACAGAGCCAGTGACGAGTAGCTCGTACGACCAGCACATTACCTGGCTGAAGGAAAATGTGCCAGAGGACCGCCTGGTATTCATAGATGTTCGCGATGGCTGGGAGCCGTTGTGTAAGGCGTTGGATCTACCGGTCCCGAAGGATGTCCCCTTCCCAAGGATCAATGATAGCCAAGCTATTGACAGCTTTGCAAAGAAGCACATTAATAGAGGGCTGCTTAGGTGGGGGGTGATATTTTTCGTCGTCGGGGCGAGCGCGTGGACATTCTTATGATGAAGTATAGCTACAGAACGAGGATGTATTTACTTCTTTGCCTTAAGCATTCTAAACGCCGCCGGTATAAAAGCAACAATTTATTACCAATGGACCCTCTATCCTTAAACTCTGATGCATTTTCGCTGATAGACATCGGACCTGGGAGACTGGAAAACTATTCATTTGGTAAGGCGAAGAAGCCATGTTATCTCATGATGCCAAATAGTATCCAAGTTGTCTTCAGGGAGAGATTTATGCGTCCCCTGCCGCGTGTAATGAAGAATCTATAGCAGGAAGTCAACAGAGCGCAGATCGCCCTGAGGTATCCACTTCACCCACATAACCACAAAGACACCGTGTTCTTTTGTAATAAGTTCTGGGCTCTCTTAATAAGAACTTTTAGAGGCGATGTCTTGAGTATCTGCCGGATCATGTAAGTGCAGCATGTAATGAAGTCATGGCAGCATTTCAGCTGATTGATGGAGCTCAGCCGAACCTGTTGAGGACGGCCAGTTGCATTGGGTTTGGGGCAGTCTTAACTGAAACCAAAATTGCAATTTCGGAACTCGGCTACTCGTGCATTGGCCATCCATTCCCCATAAGCCGAAAGTGTACTATCTAGGTCCTCGAGTCTTGAGGCTTGAAGCAGTCCCTTCACGCCCGTCAAAAGCTCCGAGTGCACGGATAATAGCGGGGGAGATGTCTAATGATCTATCGTCCTCGCCACAATTCCGGCAATCAGTTAGAGTATCACTGATGTGGGGAAGCGGTGTTTCTTATGTTATATCAGGAGATTTAAGCTTTTCGGCACCGAGGGAGCGGTCCACGTCAATCGGCAGTTATAGAGTTTTTATCAATCCCAGTAGTTCAGAACTTTATCCAATAAGTGCATAATAATTCCTCCGTATAATATAGTTTTAATTTCTTATAGACTCAACCTTTCTTTACCGCTATGTGAGAAATTGCATTAACCTTCTCCCCTTTTGGAAGATGACAGTCTATATATACCAAGCACCCTCCGCTCAATATTTACTATCAACAAGTTCTTCAAGCTTACTTCGGAAGGTTCAATATCATCAACATGAAGCTCCTCACTTTCATTTCTGCTTTCGCCACTGTAGGCCTCGTTGCCGCTGACCAGAGGTCTCAACTTGAACATCCCAATTGGCCCCCGAGTCGCTTGAGTGCCCGGGGTAGCACATGCCCCAGGCCCATGGTAAGAAAAAGCCCTGGTAGTACATCTTCTGAAGATACAGTGTTTTAATACTCTCCAGTGTAAAACGCCCGCTTCCCAAGATCCAAATGGCCCTCCCGCCTGCGGCGACTCATACGCAGCGTGCAAGTTCGACCAGTTCCCTTGCGACGAGTACTTCAGTCCCAAGGTTACCGACACTCACCATTGCTACTGCATCGTAAGTCCCCCTTCATCAATTTGGAGATTTGTCTGACCACTTTGTAGTTGGCCAACAAGAAGGCAATGAATGAGTATTGCCAGTCACTAGGATTCAAGAGTGGTACCAACCCTTGGAAGTACTACTACGCCGTTGAGTGTCACGGCGCTGCCAATGACCAGGTTTGTAACAGGGATTGTCATAACCAAGGTCGTGGCAATGGTAGAATCGACAAAGCTCATCCGAATGGAGCGTGCGCGTGCGACAAGCCTAACCCGCCTTACGATACATGCAAGCAGTGAGGGACAACCTATAAATAGCTTGATCGAGCCAGCTCTTGTCTTCTATTAGGCTAACAAAGAGGGTTTTGTTTATAATTTCGATTCTCTACTCAATTTACAAATATTATTTTGGTGCATTCATCGATTTGGTAAGGCGAGGTGATTGTGACTGCAACGCCCGATCGAAGCGTTTAAGGACCCGATGTCCTCTCCTACAAATCGGTCGTCGTCGCGAGTTTTCACTAGTCATGGCACTTTGAAGTTGGCTTTGACTTGTATCGAGCATTTGAGCTTTTTCCATTATTTACACAGATCATCATTGGCACTAAGTGAAGCCAAGAAGCATTGAAAACGTAACACCTGCACTAATTACTTAGATATTCTTCCGGGACGAAAACATTGCCACACTCTTGCCCTACAGCCGCCATTGACACGTATAATGTACACAGTCTCCTTTAGTGTAGGATTGCCCACTCAGCGACTGTAGCGCCTGTACCATTACCAGCTTTGGTATCGACCGCATCCAAAGCCTGGTTCCCCGCAATCAGCAACGTGGCGTATCGTGACAAAGGAACAGGCTCCGGGAGAGTGACATTAGTAGTGTTCCCCGTAGGCATGACGACTGCGTCTAGATCATCTGTCTTCGCGTTGTATGCATCCGAGAGCTTGATTTTCTTTATGGACACAACAACATCATATCCCGAGCCGTGATTCAATGTCCCATAGGTCTTTGCCGGATCATCGATGGTTTTGTTGTGGAATAGAACTGTGACGTTGACAGGCGGTGCATCCGCCCAATCGAAGTAGAAGCCCTTAACTTTAGATCCAATATCCTTTTTCGCGAGAGAAACAGTCAGTGAGCTGACATCAGCGGCCTTTGAGGGCTGCCACTTTGTCGAAGTCGCTCCGTCAACGGCCGCGAGAGGAAACTGCCCTGGCTCGTAGGAGTTGGAAGATTGCACTGGTCGGCACTGAGCGAGATTGCCGTGGACGGTGTTGACACTGCCTATCTGTCTGTTCTTGATAACAACAGGCTCGTCAAATGACAAATGATGAAGTGCAGAGTCTCCTTGCTTTCCAGCATAGACCGCAATGCTCTTGTTTGCATACCGAGAATCCGCAACATCAAGAGGTTTAGTCGTCGCATGTCGAGAAATAGTAGTATGCGTGTAGTTCGACCAAGCAGAAATAGGCCAACCACGCCAGTAGAACGTTCGATACTTCAGATACGGGATCTGAGGGGGCAGGTTCGGATTCACATGAAGACCCTGATCAGGCATGAGTCGCAGGCCGAGGTACCCAAAGATATTCACTTGATTAGCGCCTCCATGCCCAGTGAGGAAGGGATATGCTGGATGCGTGCCACCATTCGTGGTTGCGTTGTCGACCAACTGTTCGGAAAGCTGATAGAAAGGAGGTCGCGTATAGGGCTTGTAAGAGTACTGTGCGTAGGTGTATGCGGAGCAGCCAGATGGTGAGAGCTCGTCCGCTACAATGGAATAAATTGCCCATGTCATGGCCGGCCCGTCGGGGGACTGCTTGTTCGCGTACTGGAATTTGAGTTAGCGTTACGTTATTGTAGTGCTGTCAGAGAACTTACGTAGTCCAGATCGTCAAGTCCATTCTGGTCAGTGTAATTATCGTTGTAACCCAGAGGAAAGCTCATGAGTACCACGTCAGCTTGCTTGACGATAGCACTGCCGTTCATGGTCGTAAACTCCAAGGTTATCCCGTTTTCTCTGATGAAGAGCACATCAGAGGCTATCTCGTCCTGCGTCTTGTTCTCCGTCATTCCGAACTGTCGGCGGATCTTGTTGGCTTGGATCAAGGTCTCGGAAGCAAGGGCCATGGTAAAGCCGCCGGCATCCACATGGTTTGCATACTCGTCCTATGGCAAGTCAGTATTCGAAGCAAAGGTAAATGGTCGATCGGACGTACGGGATCAGTCATGTTCGTGATAGTCCACGACGATCCATTGGGTTTGAGTAAATCCGCAAAGAGGTTCGCAACGGAGTCATAAATCGGCAGCAGCGTCTCCTTGAAGAAGTCGGTATCACCGCTCGTAACCCACTGATTCACCAAAGATATCCCAATATCGCCATTCAAATGATACTCATAGTCCCAGCAAGGACCAGTCGCAGTACAATTCCCAAACCGACCACTAGTCCACGGATACACAGCCGCTGACTCCGAGAACTTAGTCTTGTTTTGAGAACCAGCATACGAAGTCGCGATGTTCTTCTTGGCCTGGTCATACTTGGCCACGCGGTAGTTCGTTATACGCTGAGCAGCTTCTGGGTGCGATGTTGTGAGACCGGGTTGCATAAAGAGATCTGCGTCCCAGAAGATTAGGCCGGCGTATGAGTCGGATGTAAGCCCGCCGACCGAGATACTGTCGACGTTGACGGGGGCCCCTGATACTGCCTTTTGTGCATTTTTGCCGACTGTGTTTTGGAGGAGGTAGTATGTGTTTGTGACGGCGATGATAGAAGAGTCTATGATGTACTCATCGTCAGGGATCGTGTTGTTGTCGGGAAAGGCGTAGCTATCCACGGAATCACTTGGCATAACACTCTCCCATTCCTTGACGTGCGACAAAAGAGACTTTTCATACCCTTCCTCCATCGCTTTGCGTGAAGCCTCCTTCGCAATCCTTTCAGGATCATCGAAGGCGTCGGAGGAAGCGGCCCCCACATATTTGGTGATATGAACAGGGACACCAGCGGAGAACTTGACAGGAATGGCTTGTGCGATAGATGATTCATTAGTGTGCACATATGGCTTTCCATGGACCAATTTTCGTTGAGACAGGTCGAGGTCCTTTGATCCGCTGACTTGTGCGTAGATGTAGGCGGTCACATTGGCGATTCCCACTGGTCGCACAGCTGAGAATATGGCGCCGTCGTCATCTTCGCCTGACTTCACAAAGTCTGAGCGCACTGCCGAGTATCCATCAATCACATTTACAACCGTCGCTTTGGAATCAAGGGATGGGACGATTGTTAAATCCACGATTGCCTGGTTGACATGTAGTTTGTGTGCAAACAGCCGGTAGTTGATCTCATAAGAGCCCTTCTGACCCTTAGGCTTCCACGTATACGACCACTCCAAAACGCCAGCCTTGAAGTCATAAGCGGACGTAAAGTTATGAACAGTTCGGTTATCCACCGTCGCATCAAGATAGACATCATCTCCTAGATCAAGAATAAGTCCGCTCCAATGAGGAACGCCACTAATCACACTCTCATAGCCATACTGCAAAAGCCATGGAAAGTTTGTTCCGTTCGTCCTAGGCTGCGCATCGTAAAAACCTGCGATGGTAGCAAAGGTTTGACGCCGCGAGAAGAGCGGCCAGCCGTTGATGACGCCACCTTCTTCGTCAAGGTCAATCTCAAAGAACGGGCCGGCTGCAGCGACGTTGATGCCGAGATAGCCGTTTGCTACCGACCCGCGAGATTGATAGTGGCCTTGGTCGAGATTTGTTGTGCTGAGGAGCCAATTGTCGTTATCCCAGGTTACGCCGGGAAATGAGGTCTCGTAAATGTTGTTACTGGCTTTGGCTGAGTGGTTTGATGTGCTATGACGTTGATAGCATTTTTTAACGCGATCATGGTCATGAGTACTGGTTGCCAGCGTTGCTGAAGAGAGAAGCGCCAAAATGGCATAATTAAGATACTACATCAGAAAAATCAGCATACGGGTGATTCAAAAGGATAAGGAGGAGTTATTGTAAGAATGTCGAACTTGATGAATTTAACGGTTTGTATTCACTTACTGAGGAAAGCATGGTGTCAATTACACCATTTGGTGATATACCCCAGGCAACCAGCAGATTTTACCCGAGTGTTTTTGTATAGGCAAGCTACGATATATAAACAATCTGGAGAAGAAGTCTTAAAGACTTGAGTGAGAATTTGACCTTGTATTTGACATGTCGATGACAATAAGCAAGAATTTGAAGACCGGGAATCAGACGATGCCAAAATCTTGGTAACCCCGCAAATTAGCTCTGAAATCGTGAAATTGCTAACGGCATTTGTTCAAGGCTGCCAAGTCGGCCCGAGCTTGGCGCTCATCATTTCCTGGCTAAGCTAAATTATGTCATTATTCAGTGGTTGATTGGTGATCCGGAGTAAGCGGCATTCATTGAATGTGGGGAGTGACGATGTTGCGGGGGAATATTCCGGTGCCTCAATGCTGGACAACCAGATGTTAATTCATCCAGAAATCCTTCTTGTTGTATGTAAAAAGATATATATTATGTAGAGTGGCATTGTAAAAACTCCTCCGTCGCTTCTTCGTCCTGCTAGACCCTTTACACAATTGGTCCTCTACGTCCCTGACGCATGTAACACCCCAGAGCATAGTTCTGATCATACTAATCGGGACGCTTCACGACACCACATTTCTATGTGCTGCAATAAAGCTCAAGACATTGAAACTAATATAGCCAATGTAGTTATTATATCAGAATGAACGTTTTACTGGCGAGCAAATACATAAGTGATCTTTTCGACTACCTGCATCGTTGGGCGACTTACCCTACACATCTGGATCCTTGGGATTCTGACCAATCACAACCGTTCCTGCGTAAAACCGCAGAGGGATCAATTGCCACAGCCTGCCGCTCTAAGTAAAACTGCGAGAGAACAAGCGATGGATACTAGGTATCTAATAACCTCTTATCCGTAACGAAGAAGACACCATAAATTGGTATGACAAGGATTCCAGGCGGAAATAATACCTTGTGATCCCCATGAGAGGAACAAAGTCTGCATGACATCTCATTGTTCAATCAATCGTTGATAAACCTTGGTCTTAGAAAACAAAACGTCTCATGTGAAGATCTGACTCAAGATGGGTAGCGCGGATTCCTGTGTCAGATATTATAACCCCGCGGACAGCGTCTGGCCGAGGATAAAATGGGTATTCACGGATGCAGAAGTAAATTTCAGGCAGGAGCTGAACGATAATCCTGGTCAGCCAAGTCAGCCCTGAATCTCCCTCGCAGGGCGCGGAAACCGACAAGAAATTGCCAGAACGGGAAGCTGCCGAAATCCCTTGTGCACTGCCACAATCCGTCGAAGCCACAAAATGTCTGTGCCGCCAAGGGTCTAGAATCTGTCTGGAACATTCCCCGTTAGCCCGCCGCCCACTAGGAAATGCGACATTTTCGCTTGACTCATCACAGCCCTACAAATTACACAAT
Organism: Fusarium anthophilum; assembly: GCA_013364935.1. Classification (NCBI taxonomy): domain Eukaryota; kingdom Fungi; phylum Ascomycota; class Sordariomycetes; order Hypocreales; family Nectriaceae; genus Fusarium; species Fusarium anthophilum. The sequence goes on along the minus strand of JABEVY010000030.1, from coordinate 82,889 downwards.
TCTAACAGTAAAGCAGAATCCTCCAGGCTGTGTTGAAGCCCCTTTCCTTTCCAGGGAAACATGTGCAACCTGTTAATGAAACATCCTCATTACATAAGAGAAATGAGACATCCTTCTCGCCCTCGACGTCAGCCCAACCAAACTAACCCGGCTGTCGGCAAGGACTACAAACTCAATCTCTCATGACCAAAGCACGGCACAACTTGCCGTCTGCTCATCAAGTCAGGGGAAACCTGCCACTTAGCCGGACCCAGACCCCTAAAACCCACCCGCTGGCATTGACTCTAGCCCAGTAGAGTCTAGCTCTGAAAATCCAATACGAGCAAGATACGACGCGACAAACCAAAATGCTTCGTCAAGCCCATAATGCGGCGCGGTCTAAGTAAGCGCTATTAACGGTCCAGACCAGATTACTCCGTACTTGTTCCTGCTCGCGTGCTCAAACAGTAATAATGCACTGCCCAAACCATGCTCGGTCAGGTAATGAGGCTAGGCACTATGGGGTGATAGGGGAGGAGGAGGCCCTTATTTAAGAAAAAGGGTCTTGGCTCCCTGTTTCTAGTTTCTCTTCCTTTTCTCGCTTTTTAGTCAGCACGTCACTCAAGATGGCCCCTTTCAGGAGGATATGCTTGCTATATGCCTCAAAATTAGCTAACCAACGCCTTGCGTTCACTCTGACTCTATTAGCAGTATGTGCTGCTAAAGGAGTGCATCTTCATAATCACAGAGCTTCGGTGACGCCCAAGCGCATGCTTCTCTTCTTTTTCTCCTTCTTTACTCAAGATGTCCTCTTACTCCTTCTAATCAGACTTCTCCTGAGTCATTGGGTGCCTAGTGCTGCCAAGCCACGGAGGATCGTCAATACACTCGCGCTCTCCTTGATGACCTACAACACTCTCATTTGCACTGTCTCAGTTTCATTTTATCTAGTCTCGGGATCTGAGATTCATTGGCGCAATATCGGTTTCATGGCCGACCCAACAGCGCAGGCCATTATTCTATCGGGTCTCACAGCTTTCATCGGTGTCTTTTGTGTCTTCGCTTGCTTAGCCGCATTACTTCAGGTCGCTTGCTACACTCTATTCGGCTGGGGTGGAGATCTCGTCAATTGGCCCCTTACTTTGATCTGCCGCCAATTGAGCCATCGATTTAGCTACGACGCGGTATGGCAACAAGAAGACCTCTCATGGCTCGACATAGAGAACACCCCCTATCACGACAGGGAACCCAAGCGAAAGCTCAGCTCGCCCTCGGTCTCGCTGTTAAGCTCACCCCGAAGCTCTAGAGGAGGTTCACCAGTACGAAGATCTAGACTCGCCCGTTTCCTACGCATACTGCCTTACCCCATTGTTACTCTTCTATTAACGGCACTATTTATCCTTACTTTTATTCGACCTAAGGACCCTTCCCTGATCTTCCTTTCTTGGACTACTGGACTTTTACCATTCATCGACTTTGCCTCGTCGCCGTTCCTCGATAATCTTCCATCGGTTTTCGGAAAGGGAGTACAGCGAAGCTGGGACGATCGAACCGCACTTGTACAACCTACCCCTTTCAGTTGGCTTCCGATGGACATACCAGCCCTGGACGGTTTCAAAGACTGGTATCTCGAGCAACCGCACTATAGCGCCAAGGCCGACCCTATGAGAGTCTCAAATCTCGACGAGCCCTTACGAGATTCTCTCCGGGGGAAGTTAAAAAACCTCAACATTCGACACGTGGTTCTATTCTTCCTGGAAAGTACCCGACATGATGTCTTTCCCATCAAGAAGGATGGTCTAGTATGGAATCGATTTGCCGATACATTTCCGCATGGAATGCCACAAGAGGTTCAGGAGAAGCTTGCAAACTTAACACCAACAGCAAACTTCATCACAGGCGATTACGCGGACGGCTTTGAACATGCTAGTAAGCCGAGACGAGGAGGGATTCGCTTCACCAACGCACATACCTCAGGAACATACACCCTCAAAAGCCTAACAGGTTCAATCTGCGGCATATCTCCACTAGCTGCAGATTTCAATCTGGACTACAGCCATCATATTTACCAGCCTTGCTTGCCGCATATTTTCAACGCACTCAACAAAGCAGAGGAGAAACAAGCCCGCACAAAGGAAGCTAGCCGGAAGGACAAGTGGAAGTCCTACTTTTTCCAAGCCGCGAAACTCAACTATGATAGTCATGGTGCTTTGATGTCCGCGATGGGATTCCCAGATGAGGGCATAATTGGCCAGGAATATCTTCGCAGCGCGAACGCAAGACACGGGGCAGTCACGTTGGAAAACATTAACGACTTCGCTTTTGAAGAAGATCCGCTGGAGGACTATATTACTGATATCTTCAAAAACGCCGTCACAGAAAACAACCGCGTCTTTCTAAGCCATATTACGTCGACTAGCCACCATCGGTTTCACATGCCCAAGAGAGAAAAGTATACACCTCTGGCCAACGGCGGTCATCTTGATATGATGTCAAGATATATCAACACAATTGGCTACGAAGACAGATGGATTCGCAAGGTCCTCGATATCTTGGATAAGCAAGGAGTTGCCAATGAGACCTTGGTCATCTTTCAGGGTGACCACGGTGTATCTCTCCCAGAGAATGATATCGCCTCGCCATACTATAACCCTAATGTTGGGGTTGAGCATGTACCTTTAGTCTTCTCCCATCCGCAACTGCCAGCCTTCGATGTGGATGAGGGTGTGCATGCAACTCAAATCCTTCCCACGATCCTGGATATCCTCCTCGAAACAGGCTCACTGAGCAAGACAAGTCGTCAAGCAGCCCAAGACCTAATACGGAATTACGAAGGACAGTCGCTTCTTCGGCCATTAGCTACTGGCAACGGGCAATGGCAGTTCACTATCACCAACCCCGGCCGTGCTATGCTTAGCATCCGAGATGGACGATATCCAGAGCGTCATCTTGTTGTGCCGATAATAGAACACGTGGCTTGGAAATTGTCGGACCTGACGAAGGACCCTTATGAACATAACCCTGTACAAGCACTAGACTTTAAGTCTTTCTTACAAGAGGTAGAACAGAGGTTTGGAATAGAGGTTGCGGAGTGGGCGGAAGAAGGTGCATTTATGACGAGATGGTTTGTCAAGGAAAACAGCAAGCGTTGGCGTTTTGATCTTTAAGATTTATGTATAATATTGCCCAGAAAGAATAGACCAACATACATGCATGGTGGGAAATTCATACCATGGTAGAACATCTTTTTTGAAAGGAGTAGTGACGAATTAATGCGGCAAAAACCAGCGCTTGTACCGACTTTGTATTGTTTGATGGCCATGTTGCTTCCGACACTCTCATCTGGTAGTAGAGCGGCCTTGTCAGACTTCTCTGCTGCTCTGTTCTATCTAGTTCTCCTCTTCAGCCTCCAGCTTACTCCCCACCAAGCTGGACATAGGATAGCCATGTGTAGCATTTAGGGCCTCCCAGATCATGTTATGAACCATGTTGCTTTCATTGGCCTCCCATTGCTCCTAACCATGGGGGCCACTGGCCTTCTTGATGAACGAGTAAAGAATGTCTTTGCATTCTTCATTGGTCTCTTTGGTGCCATTATTTCCCCATACGATCTCATGGTATTGGTCGCGGTTGTTGAGGTTCGGTTGTAGCCGGAGGGACTTGTCGGAGGCACTGGAACCCTTGAGAAACCACTTAATTATGCCGTGGAAGGTAGTTTTTCCATTATCGGCGATTGAGCAATATATCCTAATTAGCAAGCGTTGAATAGATAGCTGGTGGGGGATAATGTCAACGGACCGGGCCGGGCCTAGCATGCTGGAAACAGAAACTTGGAAAAAAGCGTATGTCGCAGAATACTCGTTCTCAATCGCTAAGCATAGTAGATACCAGCCAGGTACATAACTGAACGTAAAGAAGCAACCGGTATTAAGAATAAACTCATCAAAAGATATCCTAAACTTAGTAAAGACATCCTAAATTTATCCTAAGTTACCTAAGTCTTTTTATTATGTAGATTTAAGATCCTAAGTTTTAAGCCTGTACAAAGCCTGGTCGACGATTATCGCTAAATTCTGACTGGTAGGGCGCCACCTTTGCGATAATTGGCTGGAAATCACGAATATTGATTAGTTTGCAAGGATCATGAGACTGTTGCCTGCAAAAGTGCATAACCAACAGATAGAGCTGAAAATTACCCCGCTCCATTGTTTTCCATCAGATTTCTTCCTTCAAAGCCAACAAACAGACTTCGACGCGTCAGCAAAGTACCTAATACTACCACCGCCATTTTGCTGTTGTTGCACTGGCTCTGTTGCCTCCTCTGAGGCACCAGAGATCTCCGCGACTGACCCAGAGACGATCGCCGGAGCCTGGGGCGCAACATATTGTCAATGACGGACTAGGTGGTCTAGCCTAATCGACGGCGTCCCAAGATGAACTCTCCGGATGATGCTACGGCCTTAGTCAACACCTCCGATACCCAAGCGAGCCCTTCGAGCCCGTACCCGCCTCGCCCCAGTGACCGCCATGGCTTCGAGATAGCTATCATTTGTGCATTGACGCTTGAAGCAGACGCTATCGAAGCCTTGTTCGACCATCACTGGGAAGACGATGGCCTGCACTTTGATAAAGAGCCAGGCGACCCTAATGCCTACTCAACAGGCGTCATCGGCCGCTTCAATGTTGTCCTCGCATACATGCCTGGAACGGGCAAAGTCAATGCCGCTACTGTTGCTGCTAACTGCGGGAAAAGCTTTCCAAATATCAAGCTTGCTCTCGTTGTCGGCATCTGTGGTGTCGTTCCTTTCAGCCCTACCAAAGACGAGATAATCTTGGGCGATGTCATCATTAGCAATGGTGTTATCCAGTATGACTTTGGCCGACAGTTTCCCGAGCGCCTGGTCCGTAAAGATACGTTACTAGATGTCCCTGGCAGACCCAACCTTGAGATTCGTGGACTCTTGGCAAAGCTGAAAGGACTCCGATACCGCCGCCAGCTGAGCGCTAAGATAGAAAGCTTCTTGGATGTTCTCCGTCGGGATCCGGAACTTCATGCTGAATATCCTGGATCTACGGAAGATAAGCTCTTTGAGGCTACCTATCGTCACGTGGACGACGAGATGTCATGTGAGCAGGCTGGATGCGAAAGTGGCATGGTTGAGAGAAAGCGCCTGTCGACTACGGATGTCCCTCCAAAACCTGCTGTCCACTTCGGTCTGATGGCTTCCGCAGACACAGTTATGAAGTCTGGCGAGGATCGTGACCGTATCGCCTCGACGGAAGACGTTGTTGCCTTTGAGATGGAAGGCGCTGGTGTCTGGGATAGCTACCCATGTATCATCATCAAAGGCGGCTGTGACTACGCTGATAGCCACAAGAGCAAGGTCTGGCAACGATATGCAGCAGCCACGGCAGCAGCGTGTGCGAAGGGCTTTCTGAGCTTTTGGGTTCCGTCAGTCACTCAAGGTTCGTAACAGCTAGTGTTTGATGGGAAGTAATTAATTGTGTTTCAAGATGTCGTTTGTCTAACTGCAAACCTCAAGAGACGCTGCTCTTTAGCAGATCGAGAATATTTTGATCCAAGAAAACGGCTCGCTGAAGAACCTGTGACACAGGGATCGAACATCGGTAAGGCTAGCCAGTGAGCGTGCTCACGAAACCCTATCGCTAAAATGAGCCCTTAGAACAGACAGCAATCCCCCCTCAAACAGGAGTGAATGAGACAACTAGTTAGTACAACCTGACCATTCACCATCCTGACCTACTGACTCACGTATGACAGAATCTAGGTCTCACTACCTACCTCTGCCGAGGAACAAGAACTTTACAGGTCGTGAGGGAACAATCACTGAACTTCAAAAGCTTCTGTTCACAGACCCCAATGGCCAGCGGGTCGCCCTAGTCGGTTTGGGCGGCGTTGGTAAGACACAAATTGCTCTTCAGCTTGCACATGCCATGAAGAAAGAAGACCAGGAAGACTGCAACTACTCCGTCATATGGATGCCCGCGTTGAGCATGGCAAGTTTCGAACAAGCATGCACCAAAATGATTAGCAAATTTGGCATCAAGAAGACCAATGAGGAGAACGCCAAAGAAACGTTCAAGAAGTTTCTAAGCTCAGGAAAAGCCGGAAACTGGTTTCTTATCATCGATAACGCAGATGATATCGAAACTCTGTATGGAACAGCTGAGGCCCCAGGAGGCATCGACGAGTTCATACCAGACTCCGAGCATGGCTGCATTCTGTACACAACCCGATCTCGTGAGGTTGCCGTTAGCGTGGCGCAGAACAATGTCGTCAAGCTGTCAGAAATGGATGCTGAGGATGCGAAGGCCTTGTTGCGGGGTTCATTGATCGAAAAAGACCAGATGCAGGACACCGCTCTTATCGATAAGCTTTTGCAAAAGCTTGCCTATCTACCTCTTGCTATTACCCAAGCTTCGGCATACATGAAAGTCAACGAGATCTCAGTTAACAAATATCTATACCTCCTCCAAAATACACCTCAGGATATGGTGGAACTGCTGAGTTGTGGGTTCCGTGATAGTACCCACTACGACTTTTCCCAAGGCGCCGTTGCAACCACCTGGATTGTGTCCTTTAAGCAAATCCGCGCGCTACATAAAGACGCTGCAACAATTCTCTCGATCATGGCCCATCTTGAACCAAAAGCCATACCTCGCGCCTTATTATCACCTCTCGGCTCTGAACAAAAGATGACCCGTGCTATTGGTACGCTCTGCGGATACAGCTTCTTAAGTAAACGAGAAGATGGTGAGACGTTCGACATGCACAGTCTCGTACACCTTTCAATACAAAGATGGAATGAAGAAGTGGGACTTGGTATAGGAACACGACAGATGGCATTCGCACATATTGCCGAGGTCTTTCCATACGACGAATGGGAGGACCGTGAGTTATGGCGGCAGTATATGCCACATGCACTCAGACTCCTAACCAACACGGATGGTGCCAATGCTGAAGAAAGATGCCTACTCGGAGGCAAGGTTGGCCGATGCTTGCTCGTTGACGGACAGACAGGACAGGCAGTGCATATCTTTGAGTCTGTGGTTGAGGTCCAGAGGACAGTCTTGGCAGAAAATGACCGTGATCTACTGGTGGCAGAGCACTGTCTTGCATCGGCCTATATATCTAACATGCAGGAAAGACAGGCGATTCAACTTCTTGAGCATGTGATTGCAATGGGAGCAGATTTAGCAGAGAATAATCCCGATCGGCTTAGATCACAGCACAATCTTGCATTAGTATATAAATCCAAGGGGCAGACGAAACAGGCAATTGAACTGCTTGAGCAGGTGGTCGAGATCGAGGCAAAGGTATTGCCAGAGAATCACCCAGATCGGCTTAGATCACAGCACAATCTTGCATTGGTATATAAATCCAAGGGGCAGACGAAACAGGCAACCGAACTGCTTGAGCATGTGGTTAAAATAAGGGCAAAGGTGTTACCAGAGAATCACCCAGATCGGCTTAGATCACAGCACAATCTTGCATTAGTATATAAACTCAATGGGCAGAGAAAACAGGCAACCGAACTGCTTGAGCATGTGGTTAAGATAAGGGCAAAGGTGTTACCAGAGAATCACCCAGATCGGCTGGGAGCAGAATGTGAACTTGGAATAGCTTACCAAGAGAACGGGCAAACAAAAGAGGCAGTTAAAATGCTCGAACATGTTGTTGCCGTCGAGGAGGGCATACTATCAGAGGACCATCCTGATCGGCTAGCATCAGAATATCAACTTGGAAGAGCTTACCAAGAGAACAGACAAACAAAAGAGGCAGTTGAACTTCTTGAACATGTTGTTGCCGTCGAGAAGGGCGTACTATCAGAGGACCATCTTGATCGGCTGGCATCAGAAAATCATCTTGGAATAGCTTACCAAGAGAACGGGCAAACAAAAGAGGCAGTTAAACTGCTCGAACATGTTGTTGCTGTCGAGAAGGGCGTACTATCAGAGCACCATCCTCATTGGCAGCTATCAGTAAAGTGGCTGCAATACTGCTATGATAGGTTAGAGGAGGTCAGCGTTTCAGGAGAGTCAGACGGCTGGGAAACTGTTAATGAAATGTGACTAGCTGTTCAGGGCATCATAAACGTGGGAGTTTGTAAAAATACTTTCAACATCTGCTCGGAGGCTGTAGATCTGTAGTAGTTTATAAATTTGCATTCATTATTCGTCAATCTTCCGTTCGAAATCAGCACTTATCAACTTAGCTGCCGTAGTCGACAGAGAGAGATAACATACCGAACATTTCGCTGGCAGCTAGAAACCACCGCGGCACATAATAACACCTAAAGTGGGAAGGCTGTCTGCATCAAAAGCCCAGGTCTTGACTGCTCTCGCCTTACCGCAGAGCTCCTGACATCGTTGCCAGGTACTCCACTATGACTAAATACACTAGAAGCGAGAAGGAAGAAGCAGTGTTGCAAAAGCTGTGTTCACGGCAATAAATATCATATCACGATGCTAGAAGTTTTATCTTGATGCTGTGAAATACAAAGGGTTGCATACATAAGAGAGTTCGGACAAGAGTTGGCATACTGTACGGTCGACAAAATGCCATCCAACCAGGATGATGCTAGACAACAGTTCGAAGACTTCTCACAACACTACCTTTTTTGTCAGAACGGCTCCTCATATGGAAAATTTGCCGATAAAAGTAGCATACTGCTTCAAAAACAGCTATACGGAACATGGTCGACCGAATGAAACACTTGATTGCTGGCCATTTTGCCTATTCTGGCTAATATCAACCAAGAGGGCTATAAAAAGACAGTCATCCACTGATACCAGAAGACACAGCAATTCTATCAAGCTGATTTCACTTCCACGAATTGATCTATTGAAACTCCGCAATATTAACACAAAATGTTGTCAACGACAGTCCGTTTCGCAGCTCTCAGCGCTCTTCTCGCATGCAAGGTTTCGGCTCACGGCCATGTATCTGAGGTCCTCATCAACGACAAAAGTTACTACGGGCACGACCCTACCAAAGTACCTTACGTAACTCAGCCAGACAGCATCACCTGGACGAACGGCGCCAAAGACAACGGCTTCGTCACCTCCACCGCGAGCGCACTGGCGTCTCCAGATATCATCTGCCACCTCAACGCCACCAATGGGCTTCTGACCGCCGACGTCGGTGCCGGCACGACTATTACGGTCCGCTGGTCGGACTGGCCAGAAGCCCACTGGGGGCCTGTTCTGGATTACATGGCGCGCTGTCCGAACGACGATTGCACAAAGGTTGACAAGACCAAGTTGAAGTTCTTCAAGATCGATGAGTTGGGACAGTTGACGAGGGGAACTGTCCCTGGTCAGCCCGGGTACTGGGCGAATAATAAACTCCGTGATGAGGACTTTTCATGGAACATCACGATCCCGGCTAAGCTGGCTCCTGGAAGTTATGTGCTCAGACATGAGATCATCGCCCTTCATGCGGGAGGTGCAGAAGGGTCAACTCAGATGTATCCTCAATGCATCAACCTAGTTGTCAAGGGAGACGGCACTGCACAGCCTGAAGGCGTGCTTGCGACTAATCTCTACTCTTCTAAGGATCCAGGGCTGCTGCATAATGTTTTTGTGGATGAGTGGAGTGATGCGAAGTACATCATTCCGGGACCTTCGGTTGTCAAGTTTTAGGGTGATTGGCTTAGCATTTAGGGAATCAGGTTGCATCAAGGGACTGCCAAAGTATTGTTGCTTGGTTTGTGGGTCACGGCTTAGCAATGGTCATTCCAAGACGCCGTGTTCATTGCTTTTGAACCCCGCGCGCTGCCCGATTGGGAAAGCGCGCGCTATTTGGCTTGAAGCTTAGCTCGATTTGAAGATATTTATTATATGTGGACCCCGACTCAGACGCTATTGGTAAATGAAACTGGGTAACATGTGTTTGAGGGTCTAAATTGTCTGCCCAGACTAGATGAACTCTTGGGTATAAAGCTTGCTGGTCCCAAGCCAACTACATGCTGGCAGGACTGCATCAGCACTTCAATCAAAGACAATTTCCCGCACGCCATACATAATAGCAGAAACACAACCTTCTCTTGTACTCGTTCCCTTTGGAACCTCAAGTCTGAAAATGGTCGTGGTTGCTGTAGCTGGAGGAACTGGTGGCATAGGTGGCGCTATCGTTGACGCACTCCGCCCAAGCCCTTACCATAAGATGATTATTCTAACTCGCAGGGTGAGTTATTCGGCATAGACCCAGACACAGCCGTCTAAAAGCATCAAGGTCCCCAATACACCTCAAGAGACCGATACTTTTGTCACCCTAGATTACAGTGACGTCGACGCAATGGCCAAGGCCCTCGACGACAACAATGTTCACACTGTCATCTCGGCCCTGCGCGTCTTCGATTCAGCTTCCTCCGAGGCGGAGAGTAATCTCGTCAAAGCAACAGCCAACGCTAATTCTCCGAAACGGTTTATCGCAAGCGCATGGGGCATCGAATATGCCGATACGTAAGCTTTCTCCCTCCAGTTCCTGTGCCATGACGTTGATATAAGCTAGAACACCGGTCGGCCAAGCCCGAGGCCGCACTTTAGTCCAACTTCAAAAGACAGATTTGGAGTGGACTCGTTTCGACAATGGGTTCTTTCTTGATTATTATGGTCCGCCAACGCTGAAATCTTATATGCAGAGAGTTGCTTGGGCTTTAGATATCGCGAATAAGAAGGCTGGAATCCCAGGGACAGGAAATGAGCCGATGACGTTCACGTATACCTTGGACGTCGCCAAGTTTGTTGTTGCAGCTTTGGATTTGCCCAGATGGGAGAAATTGATGTATTGCTACGGCGAAAAGACGACGTGGAATAAGGTTTTCAAGCAGGCAGAGCATGCTATAGGCAAGATGGGGACCCAAGAATAACGACTTCAAAGCTGACAAGAAGATAGGCTCCAAGTTCGATATCACGTATGATCCTGCCGAGAAACTAGAGAAGGGAGAGGTTACTGAACTCCCTTTTAACAAAAACGCGGCTGATCTTCCTCAGAAAGTGCTGGAAGGTCTTATGTCACTCTGGGGTTTATACGTCTTGGAGGGCAAGTATGATATGCCGACGGACAAAGCTATAAACAAACTTTTCCCAGACATCCAGCCGTTAAAGGTGGAGGATGTACTGGGAATGTGGCGGTAATGCACTAGATTTTGTACCTAGGCCGCTCTTTCAGGACGTGGGCTTTATCAGTCTGAGATACATAGTGCCAAGTTATGCATACCACATTGAATTAGGTACTAAAAATACTTAGTCTAAGATCCTCTAACTCTATACTAAATTATGCTAAATTTACTAAAGTTTACCTAAGGCCTTTTGTTACTCAAGATAGAGGTCCTCAGTTCTATTGTATCCCTGTCTGGTTTGAGTGGTACTATGCTCTTTTAGGAAAAAGTGCGCTTGTCATTTTGGGGTTCATCACGTAACTTTAGCATCACCTGACCCATCATCATTCCTGAGCCAACGCACAACAACCTGCACAGGAGGAAGTACACCGCCGCTCTAGGTATTTACTGATGGTACGGACACAGAGCTGTTGGACATGTCGTCTTCGCCGCAAGAAGTGCGACCAGGGGCAGCCAGCATGCCAAACATGCTCGGCGTTAAGCATTCAGTGCCACAACAGCCCGGACCGACCGGACTGGATGGATGGCGGTGAAAAGCAAGATGAGATGACGCGGCGCTTTAAGGCGCAGGTGAAGCAGCGTAAAGAGCGACACTACGTCCAGATTCTCTCCATTGGAGATCCTAATGGGGCGTCAGCGGCGAGTACAGAGAGACGCAATGTGCACACCACTTCTGAGCACTATGATCCCCCGGTTTGGAAGTTTGAGGGGATTCCCGCCGTTGATGCCTTTCAGGGACTAGACGTCGACTTTACCATGGTCTACATGGACCATACCTTTCCCTTTCTCTTCCCCTTCTACGCTCCGTCGATGATACAAGGTGGACGAGCATGGGTGTTAGACATGCTACGACACAACAAAACAATGTTCTACACGGCAATGGGCCTCAGCACATATTTCTTCACTCTCGTCTTGTCAAGCAAAAATATGAGCAATCACCAAGTATGCCGGCAGAACATCTGGACTCAGCTTGAAGGATATGCAAACGACGCCATCAAGAGCTTGCAGACAGAGGTCCTGGCTATAAATCAGCAGGAATCCGTATCGATGATGCAGAGGGCCCGTGGCATGCAGAGTATTGCGCAGCAGATGTTTCTCGAAATGGCCATGGCAAAGTCAAACGAGTCGAGTATGCATCTGGCCGCTGCTATATCTATATTTGAGGACATTCTCCAAGCCAGTAAGGTCAACGGCAGAATGGACATGACAGAAATTATGGTCGAGCTAGAGAAACCATCGTGGGTGCCCCTTAGTAACCAGCGCCCCGTCTGGAACACGGAACAAGCAGCCCTCCGCTTTTACTTTGCCATATTACTCTGGGCGGATATCGTGTCCTCTACTTCCCTACAGACAGTACCTCGGCTATGGAAATACTACCCCGGTTTGATATCACATGATCATGGAGGCACTGCGACAGATGGCCTATTACGTATGGAGGAATATGTAGGCTGTGAGGGCTGGACACTTATTGCTATCGCTGAGGTGGCGACGCTCGATATTTGGAAACAGGAGCAACAGAGAAATGGACAGTTGAATGATAGGGCCCTCGTCCAGCGGAAAGAGTATGTAGAAGGGTTAATTCGAGAAGGCCTAAGAGAACTTGACGAGCGATGCAGCACTCAAGAGACACAGCCCCAGCGTATCATTCAAAGCTTCTACCGATCCAGCGATCCCAACCATCTCATCAAGCAAGCCGCAGCGACTCGCATCTGGGCCCACGCCGCACAAATATACCTCACCATAGTGACAACCGGGTGGAAGCCTGACACCTCTAGTGTCCGCGAGAGTGCAAGCGAGGTTCTTCGCCTGCTCCAAGAGCTTGAGGACCCTGCGATCTTACGCAGCGCAGTGTGGCCGTTTTGCGTGGCCGGGTGCGTCGCGGATGTGAGTCAGGAGAAGGAATTTAGGGACCTGGCGGCGGCGTCTGGGTCACTGCAGTGTTTTGGGCGGGTGGGAGAAGCGCTTCGGATTTTGGAGTGTGTGTGGAGTAGGAGAGGGGAGCTTGGTGCAGAGTGGAATATGGCTGCGTGCTTTGGAATAACGGGCGCGCCTGTGCTGTTGTTATAAGGCCTGCTTGATGATGATGAATCTGTGACAGAATGATGATTGTTTCCATCTATTGCTTGATTTACTTGACGCATTAGCTCTATGAAGAGGGGGGCAACGACGATGAAGAAGAAGATGTGGCAGTGATATATTGGGTACCGTACTATGCTGTCTTATTCGCAGGACTCGTGGAAATAAACTCTATAGCGACTAACTTTATGTTTGCCTTTTAACTTTGGTTTCAAGCTTTAAGTTTATTGCTGAATATTTAGACTTTTGTAGAGTATAGGAAGACATTTTGCCGCGCCTCATTTTCATACTCATTTCTCAACCTCAATCTTTCCCCAAACAGCATCCTGCCGCTTACCCCAACCTTGGTCCCATATCGCCAAAACAATCTTTAACTAGCACCTTTCTCCACACTACTTGTTACTACCATATTCCCTTCGGCATGGATGAGCGCACCAAGAAGCAGGTCGCCAACTGCCTCGCGCGACACGACGTGCGTGGAGACGAGAAGAACGAAGACCCTGATCAGGACGAGCCCAAGCCACAGTCTCAGCCTCAGTCCACAGCAGCAGCTGGCACTGCCAACTTGGCTGAACGTCTTCCTATCGAGCCAAAGAGCGAGGCCATTCCCGAGCTCAAGCTTACCTCTGACAATCTTGCCATATTGAACCAGCAATTGAGCCGCAAAGCCTCCAACTCCAAGAAGGCCAAATCTGTGTGCTCCGATGCAGCATCACATGGTGCCGCCTCTGGCTTAAGCCGCGAGGCCTCAGTCTACATACCACCTCCTCCCTCTATTCCCGACCCTGCCGACGAAAATGACTGGGTGTTGAAGAAGTATCCCTGCCTTGGTATGTACCTTGGTCTCTAGATATGAGTATATTAGTGCTAACTAGCTATAGGTAGGGTTTCAAAGAAAGGCGTCAGTGCTGCTGTCGCTTATGCCGCGCTCAGAGAAATGGGGGATTGCGACTAAATTGTCAAACAGAAATGGTGTATTATATACAGAAGAAATTAGTGAGCAAGTTAAACCTCGGGGAGACTTGTCGGCGTCACTGCCTGCTCCTCCTGTTGCTTTTTCAAAGCCCGAGGGAAAGGCGTCAGCACCGGAGAAATATCACCCCACCACTTATCACCATAGCGCTTGTACCAATCAATCGTCGTCTTGAGCCCTTCATCAAAACTTGTCTTTTGTGTCCAACCCAGCATCTTGAGTTTAGTTGCATCAACAGCGTATCTCATATCATTGAAAGGACGGTCGTGAGTGTGCTTTACCCAGCGCTGGATATCCCTCGTGTCCTGGACATCGATACCCATTTCGGTAAGAATAATATGACAGAGCTCAACATTGGAAATCTCGTCGCTTGAGCCGATGTTGTAGATTTGGCCGATCTCGCCTTTGTGAAGAATAGTATCAAAGGCATCGGCGGCATCTCCAGCGAATAGATACCGGCGGGTTGGACTTCCGTCTCCATGAAGGACCACTGGTTGGCCGCGATGAAGCAGTGAGATAAACTTGGGTATAATTTCTACCATCGGGATTAGAGTCAAGGTAGTAAAATGACAGGTGAGGACTTACTCTCAGGGTACTGATGCGGTCCATAAACATTATTACTCCTCACAATAATAACAGGCAGTTTGAAGCTCTTCTGATACGAATTCACCAACATCTCAGCAGCAGCCTTACTTGCGGCATACGGATTCGTCGGCGATAGAATACTCGCTTCAGGAAGATCATCATTCCCATGGGCAACCTCTCCATAAACCTCATCGGTAGAAATGTGGATAAACCGCTTGATCCCTACTGTTTTCGCACTCTCAAGAAGGACATGGGTGCCGTACACGTTTGTTTCAGTGAAGCTGTATGAATTACCGAAACTGAGATCGACGTGCGATTGCGCTGCGAAATGGAAGACTGTGTCGATGTTATACCTGTTCAGACAGTCTAGAACCTCGCTAGGGCTTGTGATATCGCCTTGATAAAAGGTGAAGTTGGGTTTTTCGCGGAGAGCGCGTGTGTTGTTGAGGGAGGAGCAGTAGTCGAGCTTGTCGAATGAAATGACATTGTATGCCCCGGGATACGTGAGGACGAGGTGTCGAACGAGCCACGATGCACTATCTTGTTAATCTCTGTCGATTCACCTTCTGGGGGACTACTAACATAAAGCCCTCGCCTCCTGTGATCATGATGTTCTTGACATCCTGCTGCGGTTCAAATTTGGTGCTGCCCGTTAGAATAGGCGCGTGCTGCCAGATATCCCGCTCGGGGAGAAAGCTATAGCCCATTGTTTCTGTGATTGATATGACAAACTAACGTGGTTTGAGGGGAAATCACTCAAGCAAAGCCTTTCTAATAGCAGCTATCGAGAGTATTAAAGGATTGCCGTTTACTAACAATTGAAAAGCCTCACTATTCTAATCCCTGTTTCCCAAGGATGTTTGGAACTGTCGTATTCCCGTACAATTCCCACACCCTGCCAGGGTAACTACCTTCGATACGCCAAACTCTGTTTTCCCCTTTGACCCCTTATCCCTTGTGGTGGAAATGACACCCGCTCAATGAAGCTCAGCGGTTAATGGAATAGTGCCGATCTTGTTGTTCACTGTTTGTATCCCTGGATCCCTGCCTCTTGCCTCAACACGTCAACTTACCCGATCGACCTCAAAGGGCTTATGGTCCAACCCGAGCCCAAACACGTAGTTAATTAAGTCTATGTAACTTAGCTTGCCTTTCAGCTCTTGCCGCACCAACTTCTTTCACCCCCAATTTCTCAGTTCACCACCGTCCTTCATTCCACTTCATACTTCACAACTCCTACTAGAGTTTACAACACATTCAACAAAATGCCTGGAATTCACACCGACGGCGCAAATGGCCTAAACGGTCTGCACATTCGTATACCCAACCGCTTCCTCATCTGGGGCGGCCACGGCTGGATTGCCGGCCTTCTGAAGGACCTCCTCCTCCGCCAAGGCAAAGAGGTCTACACCACGACAATCCGCATGGAAGATCGTGACAGCGTCGCCAAAGCACTGGAGGTTTTTAAGCCAACGCACGTTCTTAACGCTGCGGGCTGTACTGGTCGACCTAATGTTGATTGGTGCGAGGACAACAAGGCGCAGACCGTCCTTTCCAATGTCATTGGGACTTTGACTCTTGCGGATGAGTGTTCTCGCCGAGGGATTCATTGCACTGTTTTTGCGACTGGGTGCATTTATCAGTATGATGAAGAGCATCGCATTGGGGGGAAGGGGTTCAAGGAGACTGACGCTCCGAACTTTGATGGGAGCTTTTACTCGATGACGAAGGCCCACGTTGAGCCTGTAAGTGTTATACGTCTTGAGAATGTCTCTACGTTTCTAATATGATTCTAGATCTTGGCAAGTTTTGACAATGTCTTGATTCTCCGTCTCCGCATGCCAGTGAGCGACGATCTCAACCCCCGCAACTTCGTCACCAAGATCTCCAAGTACGAATTCGTCGTCGACATACCCAATAGCAACACTATTCTCCACGACCTCCTCCCTGCGTCGATCATTCTCGCTGAGAACAAAGATACCGGGGTTTACAACTTTACAAACCCCGGTGCCATCTCACACAACGAGGTGCTCGGCTTATTCAAGGAGATTGTACGACCGGCTTTTACGTGGAAGAACTTTACTATTGATGAGCAGGCCAAGGTTATTAAAGCTGGACGAAGTAATTGTCAGTTGGATAGTACTAAGTTGGTGAAGAAGATGAAGGGGTATGGGTATGAGATCCCTGAGATTCATGATGCGTACAGGCAGTGTTTTGAGAGGATGAAGGCTGCCGGAGTTCAGTAGTTGCCAGTGTTCTCATCATTCTCCGTAATTTAGTTGTCGCTTCGTCGATAGAAAAGCTCTCTTTACAAGTTCTGAATTCATTTTACTGGACGTCCTCGGGTCTTGAATAATATAAAGTCTAAAATGTGAGCCAGACGTTTTACTCTCAGGTTTTACGTATGGCCCCGAGCGCTTATGACCACACATAACTTCCAGCAACTTTTCAAGCCGTTCAATCCTGTTTGTGTGCATCCTATCAGACTGCTCAGTGAGGAGCACGTTGAAAATGACGCGTTCTTATTCTTTCTATGCTAGCCACGTGCTTCCAAATGCCATCGCCATCAACGACTACCAATCCTTCGCACAATCCCCTGGCACAAACGACGCCCAATCCATATCCAGCACCATCTTAGCCTCAGGGCAATAATTATAGATATGCTCCCTTCTCTCTTTCGTCCCCCAAACACTACCATGCATGTAGCCCGTTCCACCAATATGATACCCCATTGGCTCATAGAAACCTTCCCGCCAGTTATCTATGCCTTTCACCCACTGCCCCGGTCGTCCAGGCTCTTCCATCTGCTTCATCATGTTCACATGCTCGCATTCCTCTTCATCATAGTCGCCGTCGCACTTCGGCTCAGGTACTACCTCCCCGGGCCCGCCATTCATCTCGCCTGAGAAAAGCTGGGATACAGAGCCATTTGCGACTCGACCATCGACATGATGGCCTAGGCGTGTTGAGAGCCAGACATCCTCGGGCTCGCTGTTATTGACGCGCTGTTGGTTCTGCAGAATGCTGACGATGCTGCTCACCCGACGGATCGACAGGCCGCCATTTCCACCGTATTGTCCTCCTGTATTCCAAGGTGCGCCGACGTAGTCGTATCCCAGAAACTCCTCAATCGTTCGTTTATTATTCGCGCAGAGTATCGAGTCCGTCTGAAAGACGAGCAGCATCTCCGCCGGTTGTAGCACAGTATCATACAGCCATAAATTCGTCAAGAAACGAGAAATCATTTCTTGGCCGGCAGTGCTCATATTCGAGGGTATGTACGTCAAGTCCAGTTTCCCAGACTTGACGTGCTCGCGCATCGCGGCGGAGGAATTCACATACGCTACTGATTCGTTGGAGCCCATGAAGCGAAACTTCCAGTCTGGCGGCATTTGGTACATGAACTTGAGAATCAGAGGCGCGATGATAGGTTGCGGTCTGTTTTCTATGAGGAGAGCGACTTTGGACTCGTTGTAAATGGATTGATTGGCGTAGTGAAGCGTGATTTTCGGGAGGGTCGGTAGCGGCACTTCCGTCAGGTTGAGGATGATGAGGATGCTGCAATTGTTGTCAGCACCTTAGCCATGATTAGACCAGGAGTAGATTTACCCAGACACTGTTATCAACGCGATAATAGCAATGCGTGACAGTGACGATAGCCGACGCTGCGCTTGAAACATTGAAGTAATCATCGTGATGACATGTAGAGGTTGATGGAGATGGTGGGTACTGAAAGCAGTCGCTGACCCAAAAATGAGTGCGGTTGCATCAATTGAGACTGCACTGCGAATCGAGCTGAACTCTTATCGTCCTTGCTCGGGGTGTTGCTTTGTCCGGTGAATCTAGTCCGACCTTGGTGCCAGACCCTGCACAGGGATTGCCAAAAACAGTATGGACCAGTCCGAGTACGCCACAAACTCATCCCCAATGCTTTACCTGTCGATCAAGACCAGCTAATTCATTAGCGATAAACATGAAGACACTTTGTTCTTTTAACTTTGAATGGTGCGTTGTTCTTGGGGGTCCCGTGTCCCCAAGCCAAGAGGGTCACAGAGGGACCTGCCATTTCAACCCCCTCCTTACCTTTTTTTCATGCATTCACTTATTCATGCCATTCCTCGTCAAATCTAAAACGATGCCTTCGTTTGTCAAATTGAAGCTTCGGCGAGATTCTCTTCAAGCTCCCCTCATTGCCATCGTAGCATTACTATCTGCGTAAGCGACAACTTCCCCCAACCGCTTATCATCTAACAATTACGTAGATGGTTCATCGCCCTCATAATCCTCCCACAATGCAAACCCGCCATTGCCTCAGCTCGTCAAAACCTCCCCTCGATCGCCATCGACTGGTCTCCTAACAATGATCCCCGAAAGAACTACAACGCCTCCAAAGTAGCGCTCATTATCGAACCCGAGCCCCTACCTCTTCTCGTCCCTCTAATCCTCCACATGATCGGTGTTGTGCCGCCAGATTGGCGGTTCGTCTTTATCGGATCCAAAAAGAGCGTGTGGACTGTCGGTCGAGCGTTTGGAATACAGGTTCAGCAGGGTTTGGGCAAAATTGAGATGATGCAGCTGCCGCAGCCGTGGAAGATTAGATCGAGGGAGGATAGAAGTCGTCTCCTTACTGATACCAGGTTTTATGACGAGTTCCTACCTGGGGTTGAGTGGCTCTTGATGTTCAGCTCGGATAGTATTTTATGTGCCAACTCGGAGTTGAGCCTGAATGACTGGCTGGATTATACTTGGGCTGGTGCTACAGAGTAACTTCTCCCCTTCCCCATCTTCTCTACCAACTAATATTTGTCTAGCAACAGAGAAAACAAGAACCTCGCAGTCTACGGTGACCTATCTCTCCGTCGCGTCTCAACCATCAAGCAGATCCTAAGCTTTCAATCCCGATACAACGACAGCGCAGCTGATGACTCATGGTTCGGCCCACGTCTTGAAGTCCTCCCAGATGCAAAGCTAGCCATGACTTCAGATCGACCCTTCGCTGTTCAGAACAATATCACCTCGCAGCCGATGGGGTACAACCTCCGAGCCCATGGGGATCAGGTCGACAAAGAGGTCTGGAAGTTCCCTGAAGCTAGGAAAGAGGCTTTGAAGTATTGCCCGGAGATGCATATTATTCTTAACATGAAGCTGGAGAGGGAGAGATGCCCTGGGGATAATCGCATGGGTCAGATTGTGGCGTCGACGACTACAGCCGAAGCCGCTTCAACTACTTCATAGAATTGTTCCAGAAATGTCTTAATATTTTATTCCTGATCAAGTCTTACTTGTTATGAACATTACCCTAATGTTTTGTCTTTCCACTGTCTTACCATATGCTCGCGATGTATTGCCAAGATCTCAGCGCTACAGTAGCATAACCGCTCCGAAACCTCAAGAACCCTTAATCAACCTTAGACTAGCTATTAGTCGGCGAGTACACATGGTTCATCGCCCAGGAGCTGACGCACAAATGTAGGTCACTTAGCTATACGCTAGCTACTGTCAAGCATTCAGTCGTTCGGGACTAAGCGACCCCTCGATAACCCCTCAAAGCCCCGGTCTCCTTTTGGTTCAACAACTGCTAGTCTATCTTGTCAGGCGCTATCCCCTGCCGTGCAAGGGATGAGACAGATCCGGCCGCGCTACTGACCCTTCCGCCCTTGCACTAGGCAAAGCTGATTCTCTCGTCTGGGAACACGAACGAGATCGCCTTTCTCCATTATAAGCATGCCACAGTAGGGGAGCAAGAAAGCTTCAAGGCCTTCACCCTAAGGGATGGAAATATTTAGGTGATTTACCATAGTCTCAGGGGAGTCTTTAATACGTGTATTTTGGTATCATCTTTCTAAGTCTTAATCTTCCGTTCTCCCTGATGCCCTTATCGGGTGTGGAAATAAGTAGGTTTTGCTATAATTATGTTCTAGAAATAGAGTTGTCCCGTGGGGGCAGTAAAGCGTCAGCTCCCTCTGTGCGCAGGGGATGAGCCCTGATACGAAGATGGAGAAAGTAAGCTTCGATTTCCAGGCACTTAGCCAAACGACAGGTCATTATCCCTATCTCTTACTTTTACATGTGAGCTTGATGCGCTCACCGAAAAGGGTTTTAAATATGCGTCATTCTGTGTTAAATTGCTTAGATTACACCTACATCACGCGCCTTGCCTGACCTAATTTTCTCTCATTTCAAACAGCTCGACAACTTCCTTCTATGCCTATTAATCCAACTTCTGTCACTCTTTAAACCAATCATGTCTCGAGAAGCAGACTCAAAGCTGTACTTTATCCCGGAGGTAGCATCTCCGTCTCCATCCGCGACAACGATAGATTCTTCACCTCAGACGTCCAACATCGATGATGAAGAATTCGGTAGACGACCGAGCGACTTTGAGCTCAACGAGCTCTTTCACGATGATGAACCCCTTCTGTCTGAAAACAATGAGCATTTACGAGAGAAGGAATCGGCACAGCCTGTGCGTAGAGCTTCGAGCTCGGCGATCAAGTCGATCTTTTGGACATTGGTCAATGTCGTCGCGACAGTCTTGATTGTATACCTTCTCACCTCTCTTGAACACGGCTATGGCTATGATGCTTACAATATTTCAGGTTTTCACAAACAAAGCTATTCTCTCTGGCAACTCCCTCAAACATGCACAACTATCCTTCGCAGCGTTTCATTTCACCATCACCGGCCTCGTGCTGTTCATCCTCTCCCGCCCCAGGTTCGCCTTCTTCACCCCTAAATCCGTCGCCATTCGACAGATGATACCGCTCTCCACCGTCATGGCCCTCAACGTCATCTTCCCGAACCTCTCGCTAGCATACTCGTCTGTCCCATTCTACCAGATCTCTCGTATTCTGATCACACCTTGTGTCGCTGCTATGAACTTTGTGCTGTATAGAGCTACCCTCCCTTTTTATGCTTGTATGGCACTGGTTCCGGCCTGTGTCGGTGTCGGAATGGTATCGTACTTTGACACCAAAGCCACGAGTGCTAGTGCTGCGACTACTGGCTTGTTGGGTGTTGTCTTTGCATTTTTAGGCATCTTCTTTTCGTCACTTTATACAGTATGGCTCGAGAGCTACAGACGGCAGTTGAGTATGACAAGTATGCAGTTGTTGCTCAACCAAGCTCCCCTCTCTGCGTTCCTGCTGCTTTACTTTATACCCTTTGTTGATAAGGCTCCTGCTCAGGAAGATTTGTCTCTGGACCTTTGGGTCTTGATTCTGATGGTACGTCTTAAACTTGTTTTTGTCTCTTGAGATGAAACTTCTGTTAATAAGTCATAGTCTGGTGTCTTCGCAGCATTGGTCAACATTTCCCAATTCTTCATCATTGCGGAAATGGGTCCAGTGACTAGCACCGTTGTGGCTCACGGCAAGACTTGCATCATTGTTGCTATCGGCTGGTACATTTCCGGCAGAGATGTTGCTGATAAGTCTATCATCGGCCTCATGATGGCTTTGCTTGGAATAATCCTGTAAGTAATTTGTGATACAATCTTTGGGCCTGTCAACTGATTTGATGTAGGTACTCGGCTACTATTTTGAGACAGGGCCATAGGGCATAAAACAAAAAATTAAACTAGGAGAAAGTTTTAGATGGAGCGTAGAACATACCGAGGATCTAATTTGTGTCTTATGCGATTCCTGCGGGCTCATTTCTGTGCGATGCTGGCTAATTGAAGGTAAAAAGAGTCAGAGTTGGTGAGGACACGCGCTACTTAGGAATGGCCGAACTGGATATAAGATAAAGAATTAAACTTTACAGTGTTTGGGATGTTGATTTTCCAAGCTTTGGGGGCTGGACCGCAGTAGCTGGATCCTGGTCGTTTTGGCCGCTGAGCGTGATGATGAGGTATTAGTCACCTTGTATTCGTACATCACCAGAAAGAATAATGCCCAGGCAGCTGAAATGAAGCGATAATAAGAAGACTGATTGAATTTCTATTCAAAGACCATTTTCAGACGCTCGGATAAGGCGACAGAACAGTATGTAGGTGCCCTGTATTTACAGCGCACTCAGCGGTGTTGTCCCCTGTACCCAAATTGGCTTAGTGCTGTCCTGATTCTGAATATCGTCTTACACCCCCGATGCTGCTTACCCTGCAGTTGAGATTCTCAGACAACTGCTCCTCCTGATTTCACAAGACCGTGGCGTGCTATTCAATGTTATGTTCGCAAGATAAAGAAATATCTAATTGCAACAGCGACTAGCAGCTAGTGCCGCCGTTCAGAAAGCTTCAATATGTTCATCCGGGTGTCATCGTCTTTTCCACCGAACCCCTGCATGATTCTCAATAGTACATTGAATCCCTGAACTCAATTTCTCAAATATTTAGTCCCAAACGCAACGTGTAGGAAAGGTTATACGAGATACCTTTTGCTCTGTTCAAGCTGAAAATTAAGCCGGCTAGATGCTGTTTTCCGTACGAATATGCATAGTTGTTCGTGTGATTCTAAGTTTTATACCGCCAGCTCAGAGTTGTACCGTATCATGGCAATGGATTGTCCTTAAACATCACAATTCTAGTAGCCAAGTAAATAGGTACCAGGTTGGCTGATTCAGCATTTTGGCCGTCTTCATAAGCTACTACCCTTTCCACAATACTTTATCAATCGAAAGGCGAAAGTATCCAACGCCTCAACTGGGACCAGAGCACCCAGCACATAATGCAATAGATGCACCACAATACTCACCGACATATAAAGGTAAGACGATTAGCCCTTACACGATTTAGTCAGGTAACTGTCTAAGCTTGACATTGTGACTTTAATAATCTGAGCTGTTCTGTAATTAATAGTTGCAGTTGACTTGGCTGTGAACATCGTCGGAAGGCTCTTAGCCATCAACGTTCCTTGTCTGGGCCTCTCAACGAATATCAAACTTCTGACTAACTATCCGGGTTTCGGTTTGTCTTGGTGACAAAGACGCCCAGTGTCACGAATACTCGTGTCATGATGTTCGATCATGGTCCGTCAACGAGGTCTCAATAAAGTGACAAGTACTTGGAAACCTAGCTAGTATCGTGAGATCATGGCCTGAGATGGGAGGGATAATATTGAGTAGCATCCCTCGGGGAAGCTTCTTGAGATAGGTTTCAAAGCAAAAACCTCGTAGAAGATGGTTAATGAATAGAAGTAGCTCGCATAGTGAAGAGCAAAGAGTGGACGTGCAATATTGACTCCACTGCCGAGGAAAACGGATTCGCAGCCGAAGTCAGTACATATCACAACTCAGGAATCACAGCGACCACCTGATCACGTTCGACACAGAATGAATTTGTGCATGTCTTTCTTAATTATTAAATACGTAATAATTCCTTTTCCAGAGTAAGTAGTATGAAAGCCGTCCCGGCCTTTATCTTAAGACATAATGTGGCATATAGAGGAACTTTGCATCGATAGCAATTCTCAGTAATTGGCTAATAGCGGATAGTAACTTCACAACCTCCCAATACGCGGTCAAGATATATCAAGAATAGAACGGTGGAGGTTGCTTCAGACATGCATATCTTTTTCTAACCAGGTCGCTTAACACGTCACCGCCTTGTCGAATTAAATAGTCGTGAATAGCAATATACAAGCTAGTTGAATGAGAACAAGTGAGTACCAGATATACAAATCGCGACTTTTCAGCTTTCAAAATGCTTTCTTACATCTTTTCCATCTTCAACAGCAACCACTTTCTCTTGGAAGACCGTAAATGACATGAAGATTTAGATAAGGTAGCATAAACTGAGGATCTCTTTTAATGAGTTTATTTTGGTGATTTAGATAGCATGTTTTCTTACTTCTCGAGGAGTAGCTAGGCACGTGTTGACTGCATGTGAACCCTCGAGGAACTACCCGAGTAGGAAGGCTATTGTTGCATCGGCGGCGATTGAGCTGTTTACCCTGATTGGCACTTACTGAATAGATGATCGGTGATACTAATGACTAAAAGATAGTCAGAATAGTCGCTTCACCCACGACATTGGTCAGACAGATCACCATGCCATCAGGATGTGAGATGGGCCGCTGATTGAAGATGTCCTTCAGCAGCAGCTGTCTTCTGATGTGTCATCATGGAGCATAAAATAGACGTATCCTGCACAGGCTTCGTTTATTTCGGAAGCTTTGTGCGCTTACGCGTGATTGAGCCGGCTCGTAGTACAGACCCAGTGACGCTTTGTATTATTGGCTTGGTCTCATCAAATGACAAGTGCCTCGATACGAGTTCCAATGGGCTAACGGTGTTGATATACCAATGGTATCATTCTTATAGAAGCCCCCTTGGCAAAATACTGCTATTAACGTCTTAAAACTGAGAAGACTCGGGCTTATTGAATCTCCCGATGTATCTTACGAAGTTGTAGCCAGGAGCAGATCTCATAGAGGTCCAAAACATATGATGATGTCTACGAGAACCGTTACCCTGAGTGAACAAAAGATTTAGGCAAGCTTAGTATACTTGAGTAGATATTTGGACCAAATTATTGTAATATCCTGATTTAATGTTAGAAGCTTGACTTCTCCCATAGGTGTATACCGACCACTTTTTATTGGCGCAAACAATGCTTCTTCAAATCCTCAATTGGCAAAGATCGTCACCATCTGACCACTCACAGTCTGTGCACAGCACTCGGGCATTTCCAAATCAGAGATAACTGCAACATTACACGGCCAGTGGATCGGAGCATAAACGAACCCTGGATATATAGAGAAGCGGGGTAAGAAAGACCAAAGTTGCTGTAAAGAGGTATTTTAACTCATCTTACATTTGAACAGGTATCTGTGATGCTACTGAACCTAACATGGGGATTATTCAGCTCGATTCGCGGGCTGCGGCCTTCATCGGTTTTCTCATCGTGGTCGGGTATGTAATCTCGACGATTCATCAATGGGCTCGCCTGCGACAATTCAAAGGCCCTGCGATTGCAGGCTTCAGTCAGTTATGGTTGATCTCACGGGTTGGTGGTGGTCGCACCCATCTTGACCTTTGGGATGCTTGCGAGAAATATGGTGAGTGCAAAGCCGGTGACATCTTGGTCAACCCGTCATAGGGTTCTTCTGTTAGGCCCTTTCATTATTAGCTATGATCTTATTGCATATGATGCCACTATCTCGACTTTGTTCCACCATACTTTAGCTCGCAAATTGACACCAGTGGACAGGCGATATCGCCCGCGTTGGACCCAACGACCTCATCACGTCCGACCCAGATTTAATGAAGCACATGCTCAATGTGCGCACACGATATAAACGCTCCAGCTGGTACGACGCCATGCGCCTGGATCCAACAAAAGACAACGTCCTGTCTCAGCGCAACGATGACCTGCACGCAAGTACCCGATCGAAAATGGCAGCAGCATATTCTGGCAAAGAAGTCGACAATATTGAAACTACAGTGGACGAGAACGTCGAGCGTTTACTTGAGTTGCTCGACACCGAATACATAGCCAAAAGGAGACCATTTGACTTTGGATACAAAGCTCAGTATTTCACTCTCGATGTCATTTCTGCACTAGCATTTGGTGAGGCGTTTGGCGACTTGGAGACTGACTCGGATGTGAATGGTTACATCACTGCGATGGAAGAGAGCATGCCGACCATCATAACCACTACCGTCATGCCGTGGATGATCAAATTACTACAGCTTCCTATGTTCAGAAGCATGCTACCGTCGGAAAAGGACAAAGCCGGCGTCGGTAGAGTCATGGCGATCGCCAAGCAGGTCGCTGCTGAACGCTTTGGCCCGAAACATAAGGTTCAAAGAGACATGGTTGGCTCTTTTGTTGCGAGGGGACTTCTTCAGCATGAGGTCGAATCGGAGATCTTGATGCAAATGTGAGTCAAGGCTTCACTCTCCGTCTCACGTCAACATGTAGCTGACACTCGGGAAGTCTAGCAGGCGCTGACACGACTGCCACTGCCATTCGAGCAACTCTACTATACATCATTACCAACCCCCGTGTAGTTCATGCAATGAGAGCAGAGATCGACAACGCGAAACTAAGTATGCCTGTCGTCACAGATACCGAAGCACGCGCAATGCCATACCTCCAAGCCGTTATCAAAGAAGGTCTTCGAATCCACCCGCCAGTCGTCGGCCTCATGAGCAAAGAAGTCCCTCGGGGTGGGGATACATTCAAGGGGCAATATCTACCCCAAGGCACCAAGATCGGCTACTGTGCGTGGGGCATATTCCGCCGACCTGACATATGGGGTGAAGACTCTGATGAATTTCGTCCAGAAAGATGGCTTGATTGCTCTGAAGATAAGCTTCGTCTTATGGAAGGGACTCTTGAGCTTGTTTTTGGATATGGACGGTGGCAATGTCTTGGAAAGAACATTGCGCTGATGGAGCTGAACAAGGTATTTGTTGAGGTCAGTTCAATACGACTTGATACAGGTTGTTTCGAGCGTGTCTGCTAATGTTTCAACGTATCTGTAGCTAGTCCGGCGTTTTGATCTCGCTGTCATTGATCCAATCAAGCCATGGCAGTCCATCAATGTTGGTGTCTTTCTGCAATCCGAATACTGGATCAAAGGGTATAGAAGGGACAGTCTTGCATAAAGTGCTTCAGTTGTTGAAACAATGGCACTCGTTCATCTGTTCTCTTTTGAACTGCTTAGGGCTATGCGTAAGAACTTGAGAAAACCATCGTAGGCACTATGGCCAGGGAATAGGAAACGCACGAATCATGATAGAAATATAGCGGAAGATCACGTCGAGTAAGAAGAACAGATATGGTTCAGTGGAATAAGATTTCTCCTACCCCGAGCAATGTCTATGGCCGATAAACAATGAAGAACAGTCGAGGGAGTTCCTCTTGCGAATTTCTCTCTCGATTTGATATGTTGATGCTTAGATTACCACGGCATTCTTCACAACAGAACACAATCGCATCAGTCCCATCGTTACTACTTAAGTCATAGTCTTATACGGGATGAGCAGAGCCTACGAGTTGTAGTAAAACCGTTTGTCGAGGCAATTTTCTCGAGAGGCAGCTTTCTAAGTCTTGCATGCTCCAATCAATCGGCTATTCAACAGCTCAGGATCTGATCCAAATACCGGATAGAGTGATGCTGGATGCGCCACCACGCTTTCTGATTTCTACACACACTCTTTGTCAAGTGGTCCTCTTCTCAACCTCCAAGATCCATCGTCCCCTGGTAGACCAAGATTTTCATTCTGTCTTAGGATCCAAGTCATATTTCCAAGTACTAATAGAGCACGAAGTGCAGAGATGACGCAAAATGCCTCGTTCTTCGAGCTACTCTGTGGTCAGGAATGTTGGTAAACATCCAGAAGACAGAACTCACAGCATGATGAGTATGATAACGCTCATACTTGACGCGACAGTCTCAGTATGTGGTCGACGGTGCCTCTAGGCTGTGCACATACTGCTTGTACCAAGGCCAGAAGACCTCGAGTGCCCAGACTCTCAGGCGCTGGACACCCGCGATGACGCGGAATGTCGAGGACAACTCTTCGGTCGAGCCAAAGCCACGACTAGTCGTCCAAAGAATCTGCAAGTCACTCAGTTAGATACCATAAAAGCTGAAAACCCAAGAGGCACTAACAGTCTTACGCTCGACAAAAACAGATGCCACGAACTTCCATTCATGGCCCTGGACGATCACACCAGGGATGAAAGGTAGATTCTTCAGGTCATCACCGGCGAGCTTTTCCAAATGTCTCCACTGAGCCGCATGCTATACGCCCATCTGGAGTGCAGCCTTCTTACCGCTCTCATCACCGCCCTTCGTCTCGATGCTGAACGAGATGGGACAGTCGGGAATGTAATCGGTATGATTGATGGACGCATCCTCGAGACTCGCGCGGATGGTGTCGATGGTGCTTGTGAGCTTGGGCTGCGTGGGATCGTTCTCCGGTTTGATGTAGCAGACGTAATTAACCTTCTTGCCTGAGGCGGACTTAATCTTGTACTGGGGGAGGATGCTGGCGCTAGTGCTGTTCCTGGGTATCAGCGAAAGTTGGTAGAGGAGGAGGTGAGAGACTTACCAAGGCGCGAATCCATCGAGCTGTGGGGGGCGGGAGTTGGATCCGTGGAACACGGTGTTGAGTAGGGGGAGGTGAACAAGACCGTTCCATGCATGCTCATCGAAAGAGCTGTCGCTACAGCGGATGGCTTCAGTTACGAGCAGCATGACATTGCCAAGGGAGACCTGTCGATGCGAAGCGGGTGGATATCGCTTTTCATCCTTGTCGTACATGCCAGGCGTGAAGGACCCATGGCCAGGTGAGAGCCCTGAGATATCTCGCTAATTATTCTATGTCAGTTGACAAACGGAGAGCATGAGTGAAAGAAATCAACCAACCTCGAGATACTTGGGAATCGCCCCATTTCCATCGGAGATATCCTTCATGTCTTGGTACAGTTGCTTCAAAGACTCAGGGACGTTTGAGTCCGACAGACTGAGCGTCTTCTGCACCAGTCCGTATGGCTGGACCGAAAGAGCAGATAAATGCTTCGTCGGCGATGACTGCTTGGATATGCTGGCGCTCTGATGCGAAGAGCCACGCAGGGAAGAAGTGTCCGTCAAAGATCGCGACAGTTGCTGTCTCGGTGTGTCATCGCGAGACTCATCACCGCTCGCCTCACCCTCAGCGTGCGCAAGCAACATGTGGACAAGGCCAAGCTTGCGCTTCTTGGGAGCGGGTAAAACAGGCTGCTCCTCCATGTCGCCCGAGAGCGGAGGCGAAGGCGGAAAATTGGCGACGTCAGAGAGGGATCGCTTCTTGGAGATGGCTTGCGGGGGATGAGGAAGATGGGGAGGGATTTCGTTAAGCCAAAAAAGAATGTCTTGGTTGATGCTATTCATGTTGCGTGCGAGAGGGAAATGTGAGATCATGACAAGCGCTGCTGAAATGGATTTGGAGATGAGGCGAAAGCGGAGTCAGTTGTGATGCTTGGCTCTGGTTTACGCGGTAAACAAAACTTGCCAGTGTCAATGTCGGCCCTTCCAAGAGTGATTCAGTGCAGCCTCGGTACAACAATCTCCTGCTCATAAGCGCCCAATCTAATCTACAAACGATGCTACGATCACAACTCATCCTTCTTATACAAATCAACTTTAATATCCTTATCCTTCTTCACACCCAGCGGATTCCCATACGCATCATCAGGATCATCCCCAACACAATGATGACACCAGAACAAATTCTCTGGATCATGCGCCCTCTTCACAGCAAGCAACTGCTCATACCTCTTCTCACCCCAGTACCTATCCGTCCAGTTGTGCATCACATACGAACTCTCAGAGAAATAACTGTTCCTACCAAGCTTGTAGATCGTGTCCTCGCACTGCTTCGTCGATAGAGTGCGTGCGTTCCATAGCATAAGGCCCGAACGGAAGCCGGGAGATATAGCTGTGTCATCTGGCTGTGCACTGCCGAGATTACCGGTGATCGACGTGTAGAGGTAGTGAAAGCCGCAGCGGTATCCCATCGGATCTGGGGACGTCTTGTCAGGGGTTTTGAGGCTGGCGACGCAGATATCTAGCACGTCCATCATGGTCGAGGCGAACTTTGTCTCCATGTCTTGGCGGGAGACAAAGACCGAGTTCTGTGAGCCTGTGGCATCGTCGGAGGGCTCGTGAGGAGCGGGCAGGGGGTTCATAACCGAGATCTGGAACTTATTTGGAGGCATGGAAAGAAGATAGTCATACGCTGAGTTGAAGTTATCCTCCTGCACGGTCTTTATCTGCAGCACATCTTTGAGACTGTCTCGGAACATAGCATACTCCTGCTCCTTCTGGCCACCGGCGTAGAAGTACTCAAAGTTGAAAGTCCAAGTTGCCGTGCAAAGGTCGCCCTTCTTGTACTTGCTGGTGTCAATAAAGAAGCCAGGCTGAGTGCTCACCTTGGAGTTGAGCCTCAGCTGCCACTCTGCAAAGCGAGGCCACATCTCGCGCAGCCACTCGTAGCCAAATTTCTCCTTTGAACCAAGGCAAAACGTGCCGGACTGGGACATGAACACGCGACTCAGACCTCCATCCGGTATAGCGTGAGCGCGGAGCGTCATGGAGAGAATGACGCCCCAGACACCGCCGCCACCACCGCGCATGGCCCAGAAGAGCTGAGGATTCTTCCGACGACTGGCGATCTTCTTGTGAACGACAGTCTGGCCGTGTGCATTGCGACCGACTTGTAGAACTTCAATCTCGAGCACGT
Organism: Fusarium anthophilum; assembly: GCA_013364935.1. NCBI lineage: Eukaryota > Fungi > Ascomycota > Sordariomycetes > Hypocreales > Nectriaceae > Fusarium > Fusarium anthophilum. The sequence continues at coordinate 51,953 of JABEVY010000030.1, read as the reverse complement.
TATCGACGCCAAGGCCCATGGAGGGTGCGAAAGGACCGTGGCCGCCGCCAAGATGGTATCCCGTCATGCCAACGGTAGAGCACCATCCCGACGCCACAACACGATCATACTTGGCAGAAAAAGCATGCATCTCGGCAAAGATGGATCCAGCGCCAAAGCGGAATGCACCAGCCGGAGCCAACGCTGGATCTTCACTCCAAGTCGGAAGGAACTCCTTGTTCTTGAGCAGGATCGTGCGGATGAGGATACCGCCGGTAGGGCATGAGTTGCGGCTGTTGTACTCGTAGCCCGTACCTGCTGTTGCGATACACAGACGATGCTGCGCGGCGAATTTGAGCGCAGCTGTTATATGGCGCTGGTTGAGAGGGAAGACGACGATGAAGGGGTTCCAGTTGCGGTATTCGTTTTGGTGCAGTGCTGCCTTGCACATGTCGGACGCGGTATTCCAGATATTAACGCCGTCTTTGGTGTTGAAGCACGGTCGCTGCATTTCCTCGATGTCCTCATAATAGTACAGCGCCTTAAGATCCGTGCTGCCTAGACCGTAAAAGGCCTGGTTGTTGATTGAACCTGTCGGAACTGGCGCGGGCTGAGGCGTGGGGTAATTGCCCCACTGGAGACCGAGTCGGGGTACTGTGGGGTCAAGAGCTTTTTCTAGCTTCTTGATAGCCGTCTTGGTAGGCCAGCAGCTAGAATCCTCGGGAGTGCACCATCTGTGCTCGTTAGGTGGGGGACGTGCACCAGTAGCTGATGAATCAGCCGGGTCACACGAACCCGCACCGCAGTTGTCGTTCTCAGGACTGCATGAGTAGCGACACTCAGCGCTGCATGGATTACACCGTCCCATAGCCCACTGCGTCTTCTTATCTCCTGATGTACAGTCGAGCATGGCGTAGGAGTATACTGGCTGGTACTGGAACTTGAAGTGGCAGGTAGTGACAACACCACTGGCGCTAGCGAGGAGTACTCTGTTGGGGTCCTGTCTAGAGTGAGAGACTGAGTAGCTCTCCACGCCGCGCTCAGGATGGTTGGGCCACTTCAGCGACGCCTGGCCATCTGATGTAAAGCTCCAATTCGCGAGGCCGTCTTCATGGTGTCTGGATACCTGCAGTGAACGCCATAGACCCAGGAGCGAAGTAGGTGCACCGGCAATGCCAGGCTGGGAGTGGCTGACAGGGCTAGGCTCGGACTCAGATTTGGTCTTGGTCTCAGACTTTGAGGGTGGCGAGCTAGCGTCCGGAGAAAAGGAACAACCTTTGGCCGATGCTTTGCAGCGGAACATGAGAAAGTTGCCGCAGCCAGGTGTGTCCATCGCGGCGTAGAAACTCGCCGGTGCCGGTTGACCAGTATGATTGCAGGCTAAGAATGCTGCCTCCAGCTCGCCGACATCAGGTAGTCGCTGTACCAAACATTCTTCAAGTCTATTACCTCCGCATCGCAGAAGCAGCTCTTTAGATCCACGCCGCTCGTAATTGCATGTCTGGGGATATGGACTATCTGTAGTGACCGTCAAAACCTTGTCAGTAAAAGTCTGCGCGAACTCGAACTTGCCAGACCCTCCCTGCTCTGCACCGAATGAGCGCCAAGTGCCCTCCCAGGGTGATATCTTATGGCTGCTGCTAAAAGCTGGCATGGCCAAGTCCAGCACCACAAATTCAGCACTATTTGTTCCGCTGTCGCTCGCTTCCGCCGGCGCATTGCTCGGGTCTAGCTCAACGGTGCTATTGAGCTGCGCAGGCTTACACAAGTCCCAGCTATCGCCGCACGAAAAGCATTGATTAACGCAGTCGGCTGACATGCGCGGCACGCTCTGTACATCAGTCCCCTCCCAGCCCACGGTAGCGAGATACGCACACTGCACACAGCCTGCGCTGACGTTCGACTCGAGGTCATCCGACCCAGGGTCATCGAGCCGCTGACGCAACTCTCCATTGGCATTAAATTCATTCGCTAGCACAAACGCAGTGCGGTAGTAAGACTCCTGCGGTAGGCGGAATGCTTTACGGTCTGCGCCGGGGATGACGGCGCAGGTGCCGTGCTTCATCCATTCAGATAGGATGAAGCATTGCATTGTGTTTCCGAACTTTGGGTCCGTCGGCCAGAAGTGGTCTAGTAGTTTCTTAAAGGTTTTGAGGAACGTCTCATCAAACTCCTCGCCGTGAAGACACCCGTACGGCTGGTCCTTTGCACCGTTGCCCCCGGACGAGCTAGGCCATAGACCGTGCAAAGTGTAGTTAGCCGACTTTCTTTTAACACCAGCGTCATCCTTCTGCATCGCCAGTGTGTAACCGTCGACTGGGAGCAGTCCGGAGGGATACTGCCCGGAAGTGCATAGGGAGAAGGGAGGAGGCTTTTGCTGTTTCTGGCCGTTCTTCATCGTTGCAACCGTCTTCCCACTTGAGGTTGCATGACGCAGCTTGGAAGTTGAGTGGGTTGAATTGGCGCAGGGGGATGGGGTTGGAGGAGCAGTCATCTGACATGCCAGTGCACTGGGCTGATGCGAGGCAAACCAGGCCCAGGACCAGTGCAAGATGGGCGTGCCAAGTCATGATTGACTAAGAGCAGTATAGTATTGGTTTCTTTGTCTCCTGTTGTGTTCTCATGTTTTACATGTCCAGGTCGGGTGCTCAAGAACAGAGACATAGCTCACGATATATTACTCCAGAATCTAACTTCGATAGCCTCCCTTGACGACCCGCCCATTTGTAGCCTCTGTCCTCTCAACTCTCGTCTCTCTGGCCTAGAGCCGTAATGTAAGAGCTAACGTCTACTAGTTGATGCGGCGGAGTACGAAAATATCGGAAACGGCACAGTCGCGACGGCCGGTGCTTGGTGGCGGACGGAAGCACGGATCAGGCACTAAAGTGATTGGAGGCGCAAGTTCAGGTGGGTTTGCGGATTAGTCCAGGCCCAAGCCACCAAGGGATTAGAGCTGTCTCCTCCATTTCCAAAGGCATTTCAGCTAGCCACAGCTTCTTTCTAACCCCATTCCAAGTCGTCGAGTGTTCATGTTTAAACTCAGTATGGAACTGGTTCGGGCTAACAGTCAATAGTTTCGACGCCAGCGCCCGATCTGGTTGGGCTAAGGGTGATTCATGGCTGTTGGATCGCCAAGACGGCATCGTCGATAGGAACCGCCGCTAGTAGACGGAACGTGCGGGGTAACAACTCCAATTGCATCCCTTGGCCCATTCAAACCTTCTCATTTCATCTCTCAATTCGCCAGGACCAACAATCTGTGTCTTCCTTGCCGCGAAGGAATATTTAAAGATTATGAGCCTCGACCAGCCAATACATACTGGCGCCTATCTACAGCTTGGAGGTTTCCTCAAAGGCAGGTCAATCCCGAATGCGAGACAATTGAGTCATCGCAGGAGTAAGGCCAGCTGGTGCTTCAACGGCTGACCATACGGGGGCTTTTGACCAACCGTCTATAGTCAGTATCATGTTCTAGCAAACATAATCATTGTCCTTCTGTTAAGGCGCCCCTTGGAGGCAGCAAGTTCACGAAGAATCATAAGTTACTCTGTTCTCTAGTTTCATACTAAACCATGTTCACGTTACAGGAAAATGCATTGTTGTACCGTTGCCTCCATCAAGCAAGTCCTTGATTGTTTCTTTATAACGCCTTATTTTTAGGTACCTTACAGCGACTTCTGATCATTTGAGGATATTACATGTAAGCTCCTTTGTTCAGTATGAACAAGCTCGCAGTACAGGTTTACCAATCGATATAAATAAGCTCCTGTGCCCCTCCATCGTTTGAACCACAGTACGGAATACCGACTGCGGTACAGTAACCCGAACCACTAACCCAAAGGCTTACTTCTCCTCGCTCACAGCAAGAATGGCACCCTTCATGGAACTATATACCCAAATCAACTTTTTATTAAATCACCTTCAACGCTCTATTAAGGAAACACAAGGCACGTATCCGGGAGTCTTTGGGCCCAGTGCGGACAACAGCGGCGGTACTATCATTCCTACCCCAGAAGAGATGGCAGCGCTTGTGGAGCACATGCATCAAGTTGATCCGCTAATCGACGCCTTGCTCATCATAGCTACCGAGGAATATCAACAGCAGCTGGCTGAGCGTCATAAGAGACGATTTACATTATCGCAAAACGAGGTGCTTCAGATGCTGCAGGATCTGAAGAGGCTGGAGCGTGTTAACTAAAAACACCACGGACGGCCGCTGACTAAGTGGCCATGTTTCGCGATTCAGGGTCAACGATAGTGGTAAGGTGCGAGAACAAGTTGTTGAGGTACTTGGTTGCCAGTTTAGAGAAATAGATTTGAGATGGTTAACTTACAAATATCGAGATTCCCCCTTAAGTGTTTGATGTGATCTAACAACTGACTTTATAGTCACATCTTACTGACAGGCTAGGCCTCGGGAAATCGTCGGGTCAGATCGACCTGGCCGTGCTTATCTAGGTAGCTTGATTTCCCTTATCTGATGCGAGGCTAGTATAAACTCGCCTCAACTCAACCAATTTAACTTAACCTTTTCGAGGTCTCTTAAAGCTTATTTATTTGCGTACTTCTGTGCGAATTAGCTGGTAGTTACAGTAGGTAATAATATCAAGGACATGCCATTCCGCATCGAACAATGCCAGCTGTGCTGCGCCCTTGTTAATGCCATGCTCAGAACACCAAGTAGGGTTATAGCAAAAGAGGTCTCAAGACGAACAATTTATTGACATTAATTGCTGACATTACAGCAGTGATTGCCTTATTGCTAGGCTAAACTGCTCCGCAAGACTGCCGGTAAGCTTGCATGCTAAACGCAATATTATTCATACTCCATTACCTCATTCGCCGCTTGCTTTCAAAGCCTTTGTTGCCATTTCGCCTTCTTATGCAACATTGAGGGCCACGAGTATATTTCCCGTATGCGTTTATTGGTGCTCTTTATCTTTGTGCCCTGGGCGATGAAACCTCTTTTAACCTCTCAACCTTCTCACACTCATTTCGCCTCGTCCAGCTTGATGTCATATGCTCTTTTAGAGTACGTCTAGTACCTACCAATATTAGTAATGACCTTCATTGAAGGCAAGGTCCACTTAGAGTTCTCTGCGAAAGATACCAAGATGAGGCATATGTGCTTTGTGAATATAACGTCACGCAATCTACGTTTGCGCGGGACGCATCGTTAAATTCTATATCAAGGCGCGAAACTCTTTTTACTCCTGAGGTGCAGCTCCCACACAAAGTTCATTTTATCTTAATTAAAGTTTAGGTTAATTGTAAAATCTTATCTTGGTCGAGTAAACTCTATGAGCACAGCACCGCATATAAAAAGGGAAGCCTGGGTCTGCCAATCCAGCAAAAGCTTTCCTTACCAATATACCTCTTTACCATTCCGCATATCTCTCCAACGCCCACGCGCAGCCCATCCTCACCATGGACTTATTTCCCCCTCTCGTCGGTAGGCAACTGAGGACCTCCTGTCGCTTTCTAGCTCCATGGACACGTGGGTACCATTAGTACCGGCTCTCCCTCACAACAGCAGCTAAATTTTATCGCAGTAATCAAACCATGCCCCACCGCCATCACAGCCATCGGCCTGAACGACTTCCCGGACGAGGTCCTCATGCCTATCATTCGCAATGTCTACGAAGGGACTGATAAAGCATCTCTGTTCGCCTTCTTTGCCCTACGCCAAGTCTCACAACGACTTAGGCGGTTGACTAAAGATGAAGCCCTTGACTCACACGTCTTCTCTGATAAGGAATTGTGTGAGCAGTGTCTCGGCTCATCCGGGGTTTTGGCACGTAGAGAGAGTGCGTTGCCCTCTTTGACAGGTATCGATTTGAGAGGCTCTGTAGCTGATGCTCACATTACGCGCCTTACACCCTCCCCTTCGTCCTATATCGAGGTTCCCCTCGCTAGGGAAAAGCACTGCTTCGGCAACAAGGCCAAGAAGAGGGTTATCTGCTTAAAAGGGTTGAACGACTTTGTCAGAAAGGGACAGACATGCTCTACCTGTCAGAAGGGGCTTGATGTGAGAAAGAGAAACGGCGCCTCCTTGAAATGCAAGTTCGCGCCTAGACACAGTTCTGACTGGAAGTTCTGCGAAGCATGTCGATTCTCTCACCCGTCGTCATGCTTTTCAGCCGGCCAAAACGAATGTCTTGCCAGGACAGGCTATATTCGGCTTTGTGAGCATAAGGTCCTCAGCTGGGATTGTGTCCGATACTTTTTTAACGGCCCTTATACAAGCTCCAACAGGAGTCAAAAAGTTGAGATCATGAGATGCGACGATCCGAGTCACCATAGTCCTTGTAGCGGTGGAGTTGGAGGGCCAAAGGCCGAGACGATCACGTATGCCACGGGTGGGGGCCTGTTGTTGCTTACGTTTACCGGCAACTCGGATGCAGATCTAGTATCAAGTGACGTTAGCGTCGGCACTCCCTACAGCATGAACTACGGAGCGGGAACGATGACTCTTCCAACGAGTGTCATAAAGGAAGCCATTCAAACAGTCCGAGAGAAAGGCGGGAAGGACTTTGCACCAGAACGTCAATTGGGAGTTCTGCCCGAATTCAGTGGTCTCAACCTTGAAGACGTCTCCACTGATGCCTCATCTTACGATGACCCAGTCAAGGTCATCCATCCAAAAGGCTCAAAATCGCAAGCTCACTCATCCCTCCTCCACGGCCGTCTGACCCAAGACAGTGTGAGCATTGCAGCTGGGCCCTGTTCCCATCACAGTTCCGGAGAAAGTCATTCCTGCATCGCGATCCGCTACCAGCGATGTATACGCGTCGGCTAGGCGCAAATGGAAGGGAGACTCCAAGAGCTGGATCTACCGAGCCATGATTGGTTCCATGCAATAAGTCGGGAGTCATATACGTACAGGGGCCCCTCTTGTGTTGCTGAAACATGCAATAATAAAGCTTGTCGGAACCACTACGCGATAGCAAGTAGCCGGTCACATTTCGCAACCTCAGAGGTTGAACTATCCAGACCTGCCATAATCATGGAAGTGGTCCATAAATGGCCAGTGGCTCTCGTAGTCCTATTAGCAACTGTTGGCCTGTGGTTGGAAAGCAATCTTTTGACTAAGTAATTAACTATGGGATAACTGCGGCCTATAAGGTTAAGCTTTAGGTTTAATTGATAAAAGTAGTGGCTAATATGCATTTAGAGATTATACTTCTTTAACGGGGCTATGGGCTGGGATAATAATAACTAGTTAGGAGTATATTAAAAGCTAAAATCGAGAACTCATTCTAAAGAGAATATACTTAAAATATACGAGAACTCTTAGGCATCGGCAAGCGACATGCTTTAATGGCTGCCCATAGACGAAGTTATTCATCAAGCCTTTCAGGCTAAGTTTCAGCGGTTTGCTAAGCACAACTTTTGATCTCAGCTTGAAACTGATGGAAGCGACGAGCGGCTGATGAGGAAGCTGCATGTCGGAAATGGCAGTTGAATCCTACGACTCTGGTAAATGTCAAAAACTGGATTGATGTAATAACTTTCCTCTGGTTTTTGGGGGTATACGGTCGGGGGAAGAGAAATGGTAATCTAACTGCGGGTCCAGGGTAATGAGCGCGCACATTTTGGGGGCGTAACCGTGTCGCGCCGAGTGAAGACGAACAGCAGCCTCTACGCCTTTTCGACTTGAAGCGCATGGCTGAGGCTGGTGGATTTGCACTGTTAATGAGCTAGATATTGAAATTTCTTTCTTGATACTGACTGCAAGCTTGATGAGATGCGAAATGATGGTGAGGAGGTTAAGGGCTTTGCTATTATCGGCATCGAGCCAAATCTCGAGGTAACCAGAGACTAGCTGTGGTGGGACGTTTCTGGAATTCTATAATCCTGGGGGGGCAAGAAGATATGGTAGCTTTTGAATCGCGCGGCGTAGGCGATGGAGAATGCTGCTGACGACGCTGAGCACGAGGGCGTAGACGAGACGCGACCTGCCAAGCGCGCTGAGCCACGTGAGTGCATCTGTCGTTCGGTTGCGCCACGTGGACTCGGCGTCGAATTGCCGGCTTGGCCGATGAGCGGGTTTGAGGCTGAATGGCTTGGATGATTGATGGCACATTTGGCGTCGGCTGATACCCGCTTGTTTGAGCAGAACTGGCAGAATGTCAAGACACAGCTGTCATAGCATTACGGGCTTGGCGCTGAGGGTTCACCAGATTTGCCATTTTGATCAGGTTAAACATGCGACTTCACCATGACTGTGTTGGTAGTCTTTGAGAACATGTATGATGGCCGAGACTGCGCGACAGCTGTGTTTGTTCCCGTGCTCCGAGGCGAAAATTCGGCGCTAACGAGCTAGGGTAATGATCTGATGCGACCCTGGGATCTCAAAGACTGCAGCCGATAAAGGGAAACTTTATCCTAGGTAATACAAATACCAGGTAAGTTTAGCTTATTTTAATTGGCACCCTGATTCCCTGTCGCCTGCTACCCGACCTCACGTCGTTACTGTCAAGTGCATGCGGGTTTTCAAAAGATTTGCAAATGGCATGCAACAGCAGAGATTCCCGCTTATTGCTCTGGTGTTTAGCTGACAGCGATGCACAAACAAACAACTCACCTTTTAAGTTCTGGAAGGGCCGAATGCGACTCCAAGTCACCTATGGGGTAATACCACCCAAAAATCGAGCTGTCATCAACGACTTTAAAAATGGCATCAAAAATAAGCGACTTACCCGAGGCTCTTCGAAAAATACGGTAGTGGGTAAAGCAAACAGTGGGCTGATTGGGGAGTCCGGAGTAGCGTGATACGGGTTTGCGGGGGATTTTTCCGTAAAAGTCGAGCGCCACCAGACAAACTCCAACGGCAGCCGGCCCGTCGAATCATGCGGCTCTAAGAGTTTTCCCTCCATTCAATGGAGCTAACCCCAGATGAGGCACCCCCCATGGAGAAAATACCCGGGGACAGCGGTCCTATTAGGCTGGGCGGCCAGTTTAGCCTATATTCGCGGGCCGGGGTTCTGGGGTAAATTACAGGACCCGGTTAATAGGTTAATCTGTAACGTTGACTGACAGGGCCATCTCATATTTAATGTCCAGCTTGGCGCCAAGTTGGTTTTTACTCTTTTTGCTATCACACTTGCATTTTGTGGCTTTCTTGATCCCCCCTTCCAGAATACCAAAAGCTATACTCTCAAAATGGTGGGCTTCGCTGTCGGTGCGGCTACTACCAAGCAGGACCTCGCCGTCGCGCAGGCTGAGGCTCCTCAGCTTGCAAAGGTCAAATGGTGGGCTGATCCTGGAATGCGCGTGCTGTACTTTTACGCCGCGATTCTGTGTGTCTGCTCTGCCACGACTGGTTACGATGGGTAAGAAAGAGCCAAGCGATCGCCCAGAATACTTGGCGATGATGGGATCAAGGCTAATGGGACATCTTTAGATCCATGTTGAACACGTCGCAGGCCATGGACGACTGGCAAGATTACTTTGGTCACCCCACGGGCTCCAAGCTTGGCATCCTGAACTCGATCTACCAGATTGGCAGCATTGCCAGTTTCCCATTCGCGTATGTTACGTTGTTTCTGTCTGCGGGGTGATGGTTGGTGGAAACGAAACAGAAGGCTAACTTTATTGGGTATAGCCCCTTTATGGCTGATCACTTTGGCCGAAAGATTCCTATTGCAACGGGATGTCTTATCATGATTCTCGGCGCTTTCATCTCTGCCTTTACCAATGGCTTCGGCAGTATGTTATAAACCAACTCACGTATTTCAGCAGCGCTGATGTATCTTGACAGTGTACCTTGGTGGTCGATTCCTCGTCGGTTTCGGAAACTCTCTTGCCCAGCTCTCTTGCCCCGTTCTCCTCACTGAGATCTGCCATCCTCAGCACCGTGCCATCGTCTCCGCCATCTACAACTGCTTGTGGAACTTGGGTGCCACTCGTAAGTCAATTCCCCACAAGCTTACCTCTCACAACCGCTAACGGATATCTCCAGTCTGCGCTTTCATCGGTCTCGGTACGATCAACATCAGCAGCAACTGGTCATGGCGATCCATCACCCTCATCCAAGCCGTGCCATCTCTGATCCAGATCACCTTCATCTGGTGGATCCCCGAGTCTCCCCGTTGGCTCATGGCCAACGAGCGTCACGAGGAAGCCCTTAACATTCTCGCCAAGTACCACGCCAATGGCGACGCCAACAACGCCACGGTGCAGTTTGAGTACACTGAGATCAAGGAGACCATCTCCCTCGAGTACCAGGCTCAGAAGAGCGGCAGCTATATCGATTTCCTTCGAACCCGCGGTAACCGTTACCGTCTTATGCTCTTGATCTCCCTGGGTATTATCTCGCAGTACTCTGGTAATGCTCTGATCAGCAACTATTCCAACATTATTTACGAGGGCGCTGGTATCAAGGACCAGGCCCAGAAGACCGGACTTAACGCAGGAGAGAACATGCTCAAGCTTTTCGTTGCTATTGGTTGCTCCATGGGAATTGATAAATTCGGTCGTCGTCCACTCTTCCTTACTGCTACTGTCGGTATGTACAAGTTCCCCTTCACTAATTAGTTTCTTAGGCTAACTTGTGACTAGGTATGCTGCTGTTCTTCTTGGCCTGGACCATTGTCGCTGCCCGCTTCGAGGCCGGTGGCGAGGTCGAGATTAAGCGTCTTGGATACCCCCAGATCGCCCTCATCTGGCTCTTCGACGTCTGCTACTCCATCGCCTGGTCCGGTCTGATCGTTGCCTACGCCCTGGAGATCTGCCCCTTCAGACTCCGTGCCCGTGGCCTCACTATCATGAACTTTTTCATCCAAGTTGCCCTCACCATCGGTAACCAGACCAACCCCATCGCTCTCGAGAATCTTCCCAACAAGTGGAACTTCTGGTGCTTCTACACTGTAAGTACCGCTTCTCTGACCTTACTCTCATGTTCAAAGACTAATCGAGAAACAGGTTTGGATCGCCGTCGAGCTGGCCTTTGTCTTCTTCTTCTACGTTGAGACTAAGGGACCTACTCTGGAGGAGATTGCTAGAATCTTCGATGGTGATGATGCTAATGTCGCACAAGTCGACCTTAAGGACACTGAGAAGCAGGCAGTTCTTGAGACCACCGAACAGGTGCATCATGATGAGCGCAGGGACTTGTAGTGTCTCCAAGTGGGACTGGAACTTTATCATCACCGACGGCACTGACTGTCGGACACACCTAATAGTTTGATCCCTTCTTGCTAGAAGTCCTCAAAATGACTGGACGCTTTTATAAATACAACATCTCTTGCTGAATCTGTCTTGCGAGCCTGCCCAGTAACTTCTACTATCAGCATTGTGACTCTGCCTTAGCTAGCTAATAGCCTCCTCTTACTTCTCTCCTCTCCTTTCGGCAATGAAGTGGTATTTATCACGTACGAACCCAATATATTCCAAAGTGCCTTCTCCAGGGAGGATACATATACACCAACACAATCCAGATGCCAACAACCATAACACGTCCAAAGCTGAGACCGACTATAGCACTATCATTTTCCAATTTGTTGAGGATGTCATCTGCAATTACCATCAACACTAGACACAGGCTGAGGATATGCGAAGATCCCCGGGCCTTTTGAATCCATATGTTGAAATTGATAATTGTAATCAGCACGCCTTCTGCCAATAGCAAAAATAGCCAAGGTAAACCGTAGGGAGCTTGTGATGAGTATAGGGTAGCCGGTAGCGCGCATCAGTAGCATTTCGCGCCAAGGATGGACATTGAGTTGATATTTGTCCTGGGACATATCTTTGAGCACCTGTGGCGTTACTTCCTCACTTGAATAATGTTGCTATTTTGAAGTGCTTCCCCTCTTTTTAGATGCTGACGATTTGCTTAGTGAAATGTCTTATAGGCCATTGATGACATTTGCACTTTCATTTCAGCCGCATGCAATCACGCCTCAGGCATGGTAGCACAATCCTGTCATTTCCCCGCGTCAGGCTCTTCTGTAGATAATACTTTTTCCGCATTGTTTTCAATTTCCTCATCGCAGACCGAAATGGTAGCTCCCGTGATTCTTTGTCCTTGCTAGGGTTTCGATATTCAGGCATTTGCCCGCCCAGAAAGCCCTTGGATGACTACCTAAAAAGCCCTTGCCAGAGACGGTAGTCAGCAAGGATGTTATTTCTTCAATTCTATTATTGGAGGAAATAGCAAACCTTTCTTTCGTGAGCATAGTTTGCTGCAACGTTGTTTTGAATGGCTTCACTGGACATCAGCGAGACCTGCCGATGTACTCAGCAACAACCACTTAGCCGTACAGGGCGTTCGTGGACTTGGGATTTCTATACTGCTTGTTAAGCTTTCGAAAGATCCGAAGCCTTCTTTATTCTCTAGAGCCGACGACTACAGTATGTTCAATCAGCAAGTAAAGCTAGCCGTTTCTCTACATGAAAGTAGGTGCTAACTCCAGCATAGGCAGTCCTGCAGTGACCAGTGGAGATATAATCGGACTGACCCCCGTTGACAGAGATCCCTCGTCTAAAGCATCCTGTAGTAGGATACGCCAATGGCTAGACTCCTGCGAAATCCACCAAGAATGTGCAAAGACCTTATCTATGACTCGAGAAGTAGAAGAAGGCCGCTCTCTTTTGCCAACCCGGTGCATTCGCGTCAGTAAATCAACAACGCTGCCTGACGGGTTCTACTACACGTTAAAAGAAACTGGAGGGAAGTTTGGGGAGTATATATCCCTCAGCTACCGCTGGGGCAACCCAGAGGCGCCTCGATCAAGTACATATCAGCGGAATTATCATGATCGCGTGGTGGGTATACAGTCAGCATTTCAAGACATCGATCCTCTGTTCACAGATGTCCTCCTGGTTGCCTCTCAAATAGGTATACTATACGTGTGGATCGACAGTCTTTGCATTATACAAGATAGTCCCCATGACTGGAACACTGAGGCTGTCAAGATGGCTAACTACTACCAAAATGCTTCCTTCACCATTATGGCTGCCGTTGCCCCTGGTAAAAGATCTCAAGGTCTTTTCCATATACCAGAAGGAGATTTGTATCGCTGGCTCGCCTTCCTCACCGGGACAAGGAGGGGAATAGGAAAGGCCATTTCTATGTATCCTGTCATCTTGATCCTGCACGTGAGCAGCATTTGTTTGCCCTTCGGGCCGGATAGAAATCATGAAGTTCAGATAGGTCCTCACGCAATAAGCTCACTGCATACTACTAGAGCGGTTCTTTGGCTATGGAGCCCGGTTCTGGTCTAAATGACTTTCCCTGCAGTCACGATTGCTAGATGCAAGACTTGAATAGCTTCCAAAAGTCCTCATTGTCACTTGCGAGACTGAAGCAAGACACGTATTGCGTAGTCGTTATTGGCTAGTAGCGAAAAATCCATTGGTGTAGCTTTCTACCCTTGAGCATCTGTAGAGTATGTTGTGGTAATGGTGTGTATCTCCAGCTCACCTCAACTCTCGCTGTAGTGGAAAGGTTTTCATCGCCGTCGTCAACGTCGTAGTCTTGGCTCCCCACAAGGACTTTGTTGCCAATGCATCATCGTCTTGTCGTGATGAAAAGGCTTACAATTAAGAGGTTTTCAGCAGTCCGACCCATTTGAAAGAAATCTAAACCGCGACCGGGTTTACACTATGTGTTTGCTACCTTGGAAGCAATGTTGCGTGACATCTGGGTTTCCTCCAGGTAGCATCATGCGAAACGGCCAACCCTGAGAATGGTATATATCTGCCGCTATTCTCTGAAGCCAAGCTGTAGGCACAACAGGAATCCAAAATTCGCACTTCTCAACCGCCAAGATCTTCAATCCAGTTGTCCGTGAGCGATGAGCCTCGCCTTTGTCGCCGATCGAGAGCTGTGCGTGAGCCAAGGACAAGTGACATACAGCGGCTATGAACCCACGAGAGGACCCGAGCGCATGCATCTGGCTAACCTGTTCGATTGCAAATACCCAACGTCGTATGGCTCCGCCTGGGTCTAGTCTCATAGGTGCTATGCGAGCTGATGCTAGTAATGTCCTCATGTGTAGCTGTTGATCGTTAATATCGTCTGGGCAGGGAGGTAGATCACCCAGTAACTCCTCTAATGCTGGCTCCGCGATATCTAATTCTTTCAGACCGATGTTTGCCTCTACCAGTGCCAGAACCAGCCTTCGGAATCCACGACGGATGCGGTCACTTGGATTGACAAGCTCAAGTTCAGGTTCTAGTAATTCCAAAGCTTTGACGTAATCTCCCATCTCACAGTACACATCAGATAGTCTCCCAAGCAAGACACGTCGTGAGTTCGTAGGTATGGGTTTGATTCGACCCAATGAAAGAAACTGCTCTAGGGATGCCCTTGCTGCGTCAAAATCGCCTATGGACTGGAAATATCGCGCTGCCGTGCTCTGGAGCCGAAAGGTCACCTCCATATCCAGAGTTGATAACGGCTGTTTCGCTGTCCACTTGTAGGCGAAGGAAGGCACATCATTATCGTAGCACTTGATCTTGTTTTCCATCTGGGAAATGTGAAGGCGACCCTCGAGTGCATTGTCCCGACGATTACTTGGCCGTGGCCCTCGCCATAGGAAGTCGCGTATTTGCGCTTCGGACTTGGCAAGTTCTCCATCAACACGATGGAGTATACTGCTGAATTGTACAACGGAGGCGTGGAGGAAATAGGGCATTGACTTTCGTAACAGCAGTTTAGCTTGTTTGACTGCAGCACGGCGGATGGCAAGTGAGTCTCTCTCACAGAAATAGAGGACAGCTTCGATAACGTAGGTTCTGAGGGAAGCTGATATCTTGCATGTTTTCATAAGCCTTTCTAGTATCGGCCACACTTGTTGTTTCAACGACGGTGACCTGTAGCACCGGTGTCCGAGATGTTGTAGAAAGCCGAGGATATATCCTACCAGTCCGTGTTCCCCTCATAACACAAAGTGCAAACAAAACAAATGATCTTCAGCGCTGTCGCCTCGAGCGCTTCAATCGTTTGTGGCGTCAAGGCTTCCTGTAGAGTCGACATTCGTTCGGGACTGAGGGACCAAGCTATGGTGCCGTCCGCTTGGACTCTATCGACGACATCCGGACCTGCTACGGCTTCAGAGACCTTTGCTTCATTGCATATAAGATCGATGAGGGTAGCGGGTAGGCCAAACTGAAGCGCATTGGTTTGATCTACCTCTCCGTCGGCGTTCCAGCGTCGCTGTGGCAGGCGAATACTCTTCAACAAAACAACTGGTATGTCGGTGCCGCCGAGTGCGTATATTATAAGTAATACCTGATCATGAGCAGGAACAAATAAATTGAACTCGCCAAACAGATTATGGTATTGTGCTGGCGAAGGAGGGTCTGTAGGCCAACTCAATATTACAACGTATTGCGCCACGTTTGGGATCACTAACCACATAGCTGACTAAGGACCAGGCGTTGTACAAGCTCATTGTAATCTTCAAATGATGGCTTGAGGGACGATAAATGGGTAAAGACCTCATCGTCGTCAACACTCAGATATCTCTCATAACGACATAGCATCAGCACACTCGGACATTGCCAATAGGACGAAATCACATACGTTGACGCTGGGACGTCGAGGGGTAGCCAGAAAATTGCTCCTACGCCACCTAGTCTCTGAGCTATCTGAACATACTTCCTTCTAGGGTTTCTCAGATCTGTGAAACTCCGCACTCCAGGAAATACCTCAGCCACTTGAGGAGGTGCCAGTATCTGAGCGCCCAATTTAGATCGAAGAAATACCACAACGCAGGCAAGTCGGCGCCGCAACTCAAGATGAACACGATTATCCGAGCCGGCCAAAAACCAGTCACATCGTTCTCGAATCTTGAGAATACCCGATCGACAGGAGCAAGGTCAACCTTGTCTACAAACAGCGCCTTTTCAGTTTGTTGGTTTCGTGGTGTCATCTGATACTGCACCTGACTACTTAGCGAACTCACCTGCGCTAAGAATTGTCGTAGATTTTCCAGATGGCGGTTCAGCGCAGGGATCAGTTCTTTGGCTTGGACCTCGTTGTAGTCCTTGGCCAGGGCATGGATTGTGTTGCAGACGCAGCCGTCCATGGTGCAGTGTCGTGTAACCTGCGCGTGTTGGATCAAGGATCGTATGGAGAGATAGCTGAGTCTCGATCTGCAAACTCTGAGGTGGATTGTCGTGCCATGCGCGTTTTTCGGGTCTGTTCGCCAGGTAGGATAGGTCTGTACGCGTATTCGCTGTCCACATTCCAGTCGAGCCAATTATCAATCTACCCTCAGATGATCTTATCTGATCTCGTGGATCCTAGCGTGAAAGTCCTGCTCGTGAAAAATCGGCTCATGCGAATACCCCAGCTAGTTGCCGCCCACTGTGGCCACTCAAGGACAGAGAAACAAGTGTGTGTCGAGCAGGGATAAGCAAAGAGACTGTTTTTTCACAGTGAACAATTCAGTATGATCAGAATCCCTGCTGTGCTCCATAAAGAGCATAACAGCCTATCACGCTTGTGATGGAATCACCAAGCCTAGCTGTCTTGGGGCCAAAGCCGACGGAAAACCGAACGAGATTGATAACAACCAAGCTAGATGGATCTAACGCGTGCTAAAAAATTAAGAACAAGCATGTCACCCTTTTTGCTAAGATCCTGTCCAGTCAGAGATCGCAGCGACATCGGAAACAATCGTAGCTCGACTGCCACGCAGCGTGACTAGGATCACGCGGCGGGGCTCACGCGTAATGCCCGCTTGACCGAGAATCTGGTTAGACTTATCAATCGGATTTTGACGCAATCTTATCAATCAGTGCGAGATCTATCATTCTTCCTCCATTATACCACCGTCCACTTATCGAAAATGGATGGTTCCAAACCACCAAGTACCAAGCAGGGCAAGAATGAAGAGGCACTGACCAAGTATGCCGCCTTTCTATGTTGTCTCATGCTTTTAGTCATCGCCATTCGTTGGCTGCGTGACATTTGTATTACGTCGCATTTTAAACCCTCTAGCTCAGTGTCGGCGTCCGGGCGTGAGGCATCTCTTCTGGTTTTTCAGTACGTCCAATTGTCCAAGCATTTAGCTCGGTGTATACTCATGTTCTTTGCAGAATTCTGCAGAGACGTCTACCAGCCTCGTGGTTTGGCCGACCTTCTTTGGGGTTCATCGTGATGATCAGCATCTATCTTGTCGGCAACATCGCTTTTTGCTCCAATATGCTTGCGATGCCCCAGCTATTGAATCATTGGGCTTCTCGGTTTGGGTGGTTTGACGCACCATTTCCTCATGACGGTCCATGCTTAACTAACTGACGCCAGGATGTGTGTTGCCAACATGGCGCTATGTGTCTTTTTCGGCCTCAAGAACACGCCCTTGGGCCCCTTGGCTTCCATTTCGCACAGCCAACTTAATATCCTACATCGCATCGTCGGTTATACAACTGTATTTCTTCTCGCGCTTCACGCCCTTGTATACACGATACATTTTGGCCGCCAAGGTCGTTTGGTTCAGTTGTTGAAGAAGGAGGATATCGAGGGCATGGGCGCTGGTGTTGCCATGCTTGTACTACTGATGGGAGTATTTAGACACAAGCACTACGAAATGTTCTATGCTAGCCATATTATAGGCTTCGTGGCGGTTGTTCTCCTGACAGCACTTCACAGACCAAACTGGGCAAAGAAGATACCGATGGTGATGCTCATCATATTCAGCATGTGGACAGTGGACCGACTCATACGACTGAGCAAGCTATTATGCAACTTCGTTAACAACTCGGCGACATTCTATCCTCTTCCATATAATGGAACACGGATAGTGCTCAAAAAGCCTGGTATGGAAGACGCCTTACCTGGATCGCACTGTTTATTATGGATTCCAAGACTTGGATTATTTGAGACTCATCCATTTACCATTGTCAGCAATGACTCCTCCGGTCTAGAGCTCATTATGAAATCGCATAACGGCTTCACCAAAACTGTCGGCAGCTTTGCAAACCAACATCTCAGAACTACTCTATGGGCATCTATTGATGGGCCATATGGGTCACTGCCAGACGTGGGAAACTACGATAAACTGATCCTGATCGCCGGTGGAAGCGGAGCAGCCTTTACTTTTGGAGTCATGAACCGTCTCATGATACAGCGTGAAAAGCTTGCGATCCGTTCTATCGAGTTTGTATGGGCAGTGAGGCGTATAGGTATGTTGATATCAAGCCGTGCCCAAAAACTGTTTCCAATGACTGACACCTTTTAGAACAGTTGAGTTGGTTTCGGAGACATTTGGGTAATATTGCAGAGTCTACATTTCCCATCAGCGTCAAGATCTATGTTACAAGCGAACGGTCTGCATATGACGCAGTAGTTCCGGACACCGGCTTTCAAGTATATTCTTGCGGAGCAGAATTGGACGTTCTGCTAAGAGATGATGCGTTCCACTACGAAACTATCTCTGAGATGGGCAATGTGCGCGAGTTGACTAGCGATGAGCCCAAATGCAACCCGTTGTTTGAGAAGCTAGACGTTGATAGCACAGTTGGCGACGGCGTGGGAGCACCTGGAAGTCATCAGCGAGTTCTCCTCTTAACATGCGGCCCGAAGTCCCTCATGGATGCCGTGCAGGATTCGGCAAGTAAATGGCAGAAAAAACGAAACATTATAATAGATGTCCATTCGGAAGACTTTAGCGGTTGATGGAATTACATTGAATAGACTTACATCGCAATTTATTTTCAAATGGGTTCCATTGTTCTTTGCCAGGAGTCCGATTGCGTGGCGATAGGGATCCCTGATTAATTACCACGATGAAATATCAGTTACCCAAGCGCTGTGGATCGATATATCCGTAATACACTGCGAAGTCGAAATTTTACGGATCACAACGGCCAGAAAGGCGAAACTCCATCGTGTTGTCATCCCCATCCACAAGAGATAGTATTCGCTGGGCTTGCCTATCCTCACGCCTATAGCCAGACCTCCTGTACATCCTCTGCGAGACGTACTAATTTACCTGTGGTATTATGTGGGTGCGTCCAGGGTAGGTAGTTTTGTAGGACTATCGGGTATTTCTTTACAACTATGAGAACATCTCTCGGGTAATGCCTCAGGAAAGCTAGAGCATTAATCTGAGTAGCAAAAGACCCAAACTCTACTCTACTCATGCCGAGCTCGGAGTCTACATCACTAGCATCTCTCATGCCTAGCAAAGTCCAAAGACAATGAGGCGTCATCACAGTGGGGACTCGGTCTCCAAAATGGCTCCATGGGTAAACGGGATTTTGCGGATCTGATTTTCTCACTGTGACAGAATTCTCAAGGTAACCTCGCTGACCCTTTTTGGCTCTCAGTGTGTTCACTCGACATCTTATCAATCTGATTATTACGGATTCATGACACTCTGACTCTTGGGGTTAGCTCGGGACTAACATCTAACTAATCCATTAATTTTTTCAGACCAACCTAAATATGTAAACCATCCTCCATCCTCTGCCTTTCGTCCAACCGCACCTCATCTCTGTTTCATGCCTCTCATCCATTGAGGACTGTTTCTCCAACCTTTACAATGGCTCAGCCTCGGACGCCAGGGAGCTTCGCGAACGAAGAGAAGTTCGTGCCGCCTCACGTGTCCGTCAACGAAGATCACGTTAAATCTGAGTCGCAGATCTCCCAACCGGAAAATGACGGTCGCCAGCCAGTTCCGCTGTCTTGGAAGCTCGCCTCCATTGCCCTCGTCACCGCGATTGGCTTCGGGTCGCAATGGAGCTCTGGTGTGACATCTGCCATGAAAAGCAACATTAAGAAAGAACTGCATATCAATAACACCCAATTCTCCCTCTTGGAAGCCAGTGAGGACTTTATGGTCACTGCTTTGATGCTTGTTAGTGGTATCGTAACTGACAGAATTGGTGGAGCCGGTATGCCTGAATCCAAGCAAGGGAGAAGTTGACGCTCATCAGAAACAAGGCGCGATGCTGTATGGGAATCTTATCTATTCGGTCGGATCGATCTTGGTGGCTGGAGCGGCCCAGACTCGATCATACAAGTTCATGATGGCAGGCAGGGTCGTGCGAGCCCTCGGCGATATCGCCACCCAAGTCGCCCAATACAAGGTCTTCTCATCTTGGTTCGCCCCCGGCAACGGATTCGCCTCAACCCTAGGCTTCGAATTAGGTATCGGTAAGATCGGAGCCTTTGCCGCCAAGTCTTCCGCCAACATCATCTCCAAGAAGCTCGGCTTTGCCTGGGTTTTCTGGATTGCGGTATTTATGAACATCTTCACCAACGTCATGACCGGCGTCTTCTACTTCTTCACCAAGGTTGCCAATCGTCGCTATCACGGTATTAATGATCCAGCTACTGGCGAGAAGTTTACTGAAAAGACCCGCAAGTTCGAATATCGCAAGGTCTTGGAACTCCCGTGGACATTCTGGGCTGTCATGGGCTTTTCGCTGTTTGAAACGAGCGCTGCTATTGTGTTCCTGCAGAATGCGACGGACCTTGCTGAGCAGAGATTCGGCACGGATTCTATTGCAGCCGGATGGTATAGTTCCGTTTTGCAATATTCAGGTATGCTGCCTTGGTAACTCGTGTCGCACCCGATTAGCTCTGACATTGTTTCAGGTTTCTTTGTTGTTCCCTTACTGGGAGTATTCCTCGATCTGTATGGAAGCCGCATTTCCGTCTGTAAGTAGTTCATTATTTCGCACGCCCAAGTAATCTTACTGACTGTACATAGTGGTATTTTGCGGCATTGGCATGTTTATGTCGATGCTTCTGGTGTGCTTCTCTGGAGCCGTCAAAGGAACAGCCGCATCATTCGGCGTCTTCGCTTTCGCTTACTGCTTCGGTACTACCACGATTATTGACAGCACCCGAACATCCATGCGGGACAGCACTGTCTTTGGCTCTGCTTATGCCATTAAAATCACAATGAACAATGCGTAAGAGCAACCACCTCCTAGCCTTTGCTATCATCATTACTAACATTTACTCTAGGATGAACATCATTGTTAGAATCATCACCGGAAAGATTCAAGATGCCGATAATAACTCGTACGACAAGGTAACAATCGTCTACGTCGTCCTCGCTGGACTGTCTGTCGTTGTATCGCTACTTCTCGCGGTTGGGGCGTGGAAGTTTGTGGACCTTGGACACCTCCAATGGTCACGAAAGAAGAGAATTGCACAGGGTTCCTTGCTCAAAGAAAGAAAAGAGATTTTCACCAAGGAAAATGGTGAGAAGAACAGGCGGATCTCGCTAGCTTGCTTCGCTACTTTGATTCTGTTGATCATCGGTAGCTGGTGCGGATACTTCTGGGGTGTTGCAACTGGAAACAACGACTAAGATAGTTAGTTTTACCACTTCCAAATCATATCGCCTTGCCGTAGGCCTGTTCATCTACCAATATATCTTTAAGAGGTACTTTATAGCAATTATATTAGTACTGATTGGCCAGAGGCACGTCGGCCAGAATGATTAATGAAGTACACTGCCATAGATAAAGTCACGACTGCTCATCATGATAATGTCCCGAACCTAGGGGAGAGGATTAGACCAGGCTTCATCAGGCTCATGCATATCCATATGCGCATTACTAATAATGTCTGTGAAAGGCCTGTGTCTTCGCAGCTTAAAGCTTAAGCCTGAAGGCAGCAGTCAACTATATAGTTCAAGAAATAAAATTGATACAGAGCATCCAAGAGCCTGATTCAATCTCATCCTTGACAGTGAAATATTTACTGCCACCAGTGAAAGAAGGTCTCAAGTAGAAGTGAAAGTCATGTTGTGCACATGCTCATTTGCATAAGCCGGAATGAAATCCGTAGTCAAATACCATCCTGGCTTCTGCATGTTATCCGAGATGACCTTCCCATTGATAACCAAGTTTTCGAACGTAACATTGTTGATCGTTCGGTCCTCATCATAACCGACGAAAATAGACATGCTGGCCTTTGTCCCAGTGTACTTCAAATCACGCACCAGTACATCCTTGATCCCTCGGCCCGGTGACGTGTTGTACTTGGTATTGTAAATGACACGGAAATTGAGCAGTTGGCCAACACGTATATCCTCGACGCGCACGTCATCAATCAAGACGTCTTGGATCAGATTGCCGTCTCCGGGATTCAGTGCGATGGTCCCTTGGTAGTCGACCTGTCCCTCTCTTTGGTCGAGGATATCGATGTTGCGGATGGTCAGACCTGCAATGGTCTCAGGGTCCTCAGTATTGCCATGGGTTCCAATATTGATCGGATGCGCGACATCAGCCCACAAAATTGAGTTCTGGATGGTGACGTTTGTCGAGTTTCCATACCATTCATTTCTGTGAGCGTAGACCGCGATACAGTCGTCTGAGTTGCGCAGGAAGACGGAATCAATAAGAACATTCTCGCAGCAATACACGTCCATACCATCTCCCCACTGAACAGCGCTGAAGTCGCGCCAGTGGCTGAATGTTACGTCTTTTGACTCGTATGCCCTGGGCAAAAAGTTGATCCCGACTAGACGGTCGATCAAGACATTTTTGGATCGGTAGACGTTCAGAGAATTTCCCTTTGGACTGTACAAGAGGCCCCGTCCACGTATGGTCACATCGCTCGAGTTGGTCACAGTTATATCAGGGACTGAAACCACTGCTCCGCCGGCGAAATACAGAGTTTTGCCAGATCCGACCTCCAACGTCGAGTTGAGCTTGTGATAGCCAGGGCCGTAGTACATGACATCCTTGTCTTTCTCGGATGGGACATCTGCATCAGGAGGATTGGTAAAGATGTGAAGGGCGTCGAAAATATCATCGTTGACTTGAACAATAATATCTCGCGGCTCATCCAAAGTGAAAGTGATAACAGAGCCAGACTTCTTAGGAGTCAAGTTGAGGGAGTAAGGCCTGATAACAGCCTTGGAAACTGCACTTCTGAGATATCTGGCTTGGATTTCGACAGTACCGTTAAAATCGAAGTAAGCCAGAGATGAATTGTGTTTGATGGAGCCGCCAGTGGTGAAGTTGACCTCGTTGAGAACAGGCTGAAATGTGTCAATCTTTTCCCACTTGCCACCGGGAACGCGAGCTTTGACATCGAAAGAGGTTGCGATAGGGACGCCATCGGGAATAGGCCAAGTCTGAAGAATGCCCTTAGGGGTCTTTGCACCTTGAGAAATGGTGCTTTGACCCAGAAGGAGGAAGCATGCTGACTTGACAGCAGTGCTGAGTCTCATGATTGTGGCTTTTGTATGGTAACACGGCGGATTTATAACATGCCAGTAAGCTGATCAAGGTAATACAACAAGAATTCGATAACATTAGAGAATGAGTCAAGTTTAGACTGGGCTATGTGCGTACTTATGAGCGGCAACTCATCATTGTCAAAGGTTTAGAACAATGGGGAAGTATTCCATTACGGAGGCTAATCGGCACTGCAATTCCCCGCTTCCCCGGATTTCAGGACTTGGACTAATATACATTCTGTAGCTTGGCATGCTGATCTCGGAGTACCCGCCGATACCTTTCCCGTCTCCGTACCCGGCCTAAGGGAGGAAACAAAACTTGCTAAATGATGAAGAGACTAAAATAAGCTAGTATAAACTTTTAATAAGTTGATCATAATTTCAGGACATGTTTCGGTGGGTTTAATTGGATTCCCCATGTCAAGGTCTAACATCCTCTTGCTTAATGAGGCCGACAAATGCACCAGAGCAGAGTGAGGGTAACAATTATAACAACAGGGGTCCCATCAATATTGCCATTATATACCAGAAATGTAGTGAAATTGTCCGATAGATTATCCGTTGGTTCTGCCTCAGGCTGAGGTCCAGATGTTCTAGCGGAGCCGCCATGGGTCTTCTTTTTGAAGATACTGATATAGCAGAAACAGGCACCTTTGAGCACTTGAAAGGCTGATTCATACCGCGAGATTTTGTCTTCCATAGTTCAACGGGGATCGTTTGGTAACTAGGGAAGAGACGAGGTGTATCTCCCAGCCCGCTAACGAGCCGATGCGCCTATGCCAAGTAGCTCGTAGCTTGAATATTGAAGAGGATCTAAAGTATAGTGTATTAACGAAAGTGAATTGCCAAGATCAATACACAAAGACGTTGTCGATTTAGAAATCATGTTAACATGGCATATGCCGGGTTTGTATCAATCCAAATCTATCCAAGGGAGGTATTTAATCGTACCCTGCAGCAAAGGGCTGACGCATTTTCAACTGCAGGCTGGTGCTGTGATGATAGACCTCTGGCATTGGTTATCGCGTATGGATGCCTCATCGAATACCCAGTCTGGCAGTCAATCAGCAAGTTAACTATGGTGTCAACATCAACATAAATTCTCTCTGTTGATACGTTTCAATTCCCTAGCTACCGACTAACTACCTCTCCACTCTCAATAGCCGAGCATTCGTCCAAGTGAAATACGTCTCTCCAATCCACATCTCAACAGCCACTACTGAGTATAGCGATGCTTAGTAAAGACTACCAGTCCAGTCTTGAGCAGCCCCCGATGAGGTAGCACCATTGATCGGACCCGCCAAATTGACCCCAGAGTTAGTATAGATACCAAAAGGATCACCGGCATCATTCTGAGGGTTATAACTGCAGCCTCCAGAAGATGGGGGAAGAAGTTGCCAGTACATGTTAGGCAGTCCGACAGAGTTCATGTTGTTGACCTCTGAGACAAATGCCGACTTTTGATCGTACTTTTGCGAATCGACTCCCCATTCCTCTAGATAGACTTTCTTTCCATTGGCCTGACTCAGCCAGCTGGGTAAGTTGGCGCTCCACTGACCAGGCACGCTCGCGTAGCGATGGACCGAAATGGCATCGATGGCCTTGCACTGCGTGACCGCGGGGAGAAAGGTGCAGCCGTGTGAAAAGTCACCACCCATACCACCGGTGGAGATAAGGATATGGCTATCCAATCCCGCGTTGCGCATGAAAGTAGCACGACCACATGCCCATCCAGCAGGATCGCCGTTCTTGCAGTTGCTGGGTCCAGGAGTCATGGGTTCATTCTGCGGACTTTGTTAGAGAACCGCGATCTAACATGATGATTTGAAGTTCCTACCTGAAGATTGAAGCTGAAGATGGCGTGAGGCCAGTTCTTCCAGATTTTGCCGGAGTATGCGCCCTTGTAATTGAGGATGTACGACAGGCGCGCATCGTATGCATCAAAGGCATCCTGCTTCTCATAGAAATACCCCGCGCCCCAACGAGCCCAATAGGCATCCCTTGAGAATGTTAGATATGGCCAATCTTCGCCACTTGTGAGAGATACCACTTACTTTCTGTAGTCTCCAATCAAAGAGTTGGCATCATGTGGTGAGATGATGGCCTTGATATTCTTGTCCGATAACTTGACGAGAAGCTTATCGATCTCATCCAAAGTCACCTTGTTGTACTGCCCGATAGTCGTCTCCAATTGCGGGATGTCCCTGACTATCTGGCTTCCTTTCTGACAGCCCTTGCTAGCTTGATTGACCCAGAGCCTGACAACTTTGGTGTTGTACGAGGACAATGTCTGGATGTATGCGTCTTGGGCTGAGTCTGACATGCCTTGGAGGAAATAGTTGTTGGTGCCAGACCAAGAGCCGGACTTGGCCTCGGTCAATTGACAAAGGTGAAGAAGGCCTAGGCACAGTTTGGTGTAGAGACCCTTCATGGTACAAGCTGATATGAGGGCAAGAGAGAAAGTTGGGTTAATGATGCGTGATTGTGATTTGGGGTCTTTTGGTACCAGAGGGCAATGGGCAGTATTTATATTTCATGGGCGAGAACGTCGTCTTGCATATTCAGGCTATATGGTGCATACATGTAAGACATATGATGACATTGGGGAAGAATGCGGGAGGGAGTCCTCCAGCATCCCAGAGCGATCATTGATCATCGCCATTTTCAAATGGTGTACAGACATGGCAGGACCTTGCGATAAAGCTTATGCCGCTCAGTTGACGAAGCAAATTACTCCCATATCAATTATATACCAAGAAATACCTACCCCAGACTATTTATTCTTCGCTTCGTAGACAGACTCTCGTTCCCTCACTCCATGAGGCCACCGATGCATCCTGGCCCCCAAATCTCAAGTTCCACAAAGTCAGGCTCGGCCCCAGAGATCAGGCTCGGGCCTAAAGACTGCCGTCGTAGCCGGAACCAACCAATCATAAACAATACGGTGGCGGTGGATGCGCGAATTCAAAGCGGCCCTGCTAAGAAAGCTCCTGTTTAGGGAGCAATTCCACAGCCATGAGACCAGAAATTGTCCATGACGGTGTCTTCGGTTAGTCCCTCAAGTTCAGCTGATCCGTATACAGATACTACCCCAGTTATGCTGACGATCCAAAGAGGTTTATTGGTCACAGGAGAGAGCTAGACCGTGTCGATCCTCAATATATGCTGATACCCTCGCGGTCGATAACATCCGCATGTTGCTTGCATTTACGACCTGCTCATTCTGGCATGGCGATTGAGTTCGGGCAAACCGGTATACGAAACGGGCATTCATCGGACGATCGTTTGTGGCGAGATCCAGTGGTAGCGAGCTATTGGTTGTATAAATCCACTCTAGGCACCTGAACCAGGTACGGAGATTCATATTCGGCAATAGACTCCAGCTAGCGCATAATCTGCTCCCATAGCGAGCTAGCTGCTATCACTCCTGAATCTTCGGCCGGGTTTCAACATATAAGTCCATAGATTGAGAATATTCTACAAGTAAAACCAGGAGATTCCAACAAACCATCGTCAATCAATAACGTCCCTCTTTTCCGTCGCAAAACCATTCACCTTCCCCCCAAACCTTTCCATCATGCCTTCTCTCCTTACACTGTCAATCATGGTCGGAACCATCGCGACACCAGCGGTCGCAGATATTTACAACGTCAATGTTCCCTCTGGCTTCTTTCCTGGTCCTCAGTCCGGCATTGGCTCTTGGTACCGCGCCTCTACAGGCCAGGACTCAACCAACGGACAAAGCTGGTGTGGCTACAAGTACTACAACTCCGACCCTGTATTTGCTCCTGTAAGCTATTTCAAAACTCATATTCCTCACGAACATCTACTTATAGCTTAACAGTCTTTGAAGGCAATGGGTGGTGCCACGTATAACTCTAATCCCGATGCCTGGAGACAGCAGACTAGGAAGTATTGTGGCCTCGAAGCCAAGGTCACGGACCCTACGACGGGCAAGAGTCAGCTTATGTACATTGGTGATTCTTTCGACGATCAGTGGGTTAGAGTAAGTTACACGACGGACATGAGAGAAATTGCTGCTGATACGTTCACGTAGACACCCTCATCCATCGACATCATGATCGATGCGTACTCCAACATCCACGGAAATCCCAACGGTGACAAAAACAATGTCATCAAGGGAGTTCAATGGGAGTTCACAGGTAGGGTCAATACCAAGTATGCTGCACCGGGTGCATCCTGGCCTCCTACGTCCGGTGGTTCTGGCGGCGGTTCTGGCACTGGCGGTTTGGGAGCCAAGTGCGATGGACAGACCAAGTTGTGCAACAGCGGCCTAACCTGTCTCTCCCCTGATGGTGTCTGCAGCGATAAGGCCTGCAACTGGGGGTAAGTGATCTTATGAGGAGTGAACATGTTGGGATACTAACTCGTCTTGCTAGGTGCCAGGGATGGTCATGCAGCTCAAGCGTCCCGTGCCAGAAGCCCTCGAACTGTGTCAGCGGCGTTTGCAGGGCTTAGGAGAGCAAATGGTGATTTGGTTATTCCCAGTGATTTGGGGTGTTAACTTTCACTTAATGGGCCAACAAAAAGACATGGACTTGGATAGGAACTTCTGGCAAAGAACAACATTAAGTCGCTTATACAAAGTCTCCTATCATAAATCAAGACAGCATCATGTTCTACAAACGGCATTCAAAATCGCTTAGCATTACCTTTTTCCAACTAAGTATCCTTATTCCCCTCAATCATCATCTGCATAGCGGATGTTTACCAGATACTCCAATTGTCTCTTCCTAGACTCCTCTACTCGCCCCCTCCTTACATCAAGATCCTTCTTAAGTTTAGCACACTTGTCGCTTTTCACCTCCAGGTCCTTGCAGTCAAGACTTTTCACAATCTCGAGATGGCGCTTACACTCTTGGTACGCAGCCTCAGCAGCCTTGATCTCTGCTTCTTGAGCTTCATTGACGCAAGACTCGAGTTTAATGATTCTCATGTCTGTCTTATCGAATTGAAATGGTGCCGTGCTTTTTATCTCTTGGCGCTTTATTTCAATCTTGGTGCGGGCCAGGGCATGCTGGAGATCGGCGATGTTGGCTGCGAGATCAATACACTCGGTGCAGGTCATGGCATTTGTGTAGTAGTCCATTGTAGCAGTGTCTGTAGTACCTACCGTGATTGTTTTGGCAGTGATGCTTGGTGGATGCTTGGTGGATGTTCTTGACAGAGGGTGTTGCTGAATCGTGATCGGTCACGTAATTGGGAAGACTTATATAGTGCAAATACGGTGAGGATTGTTCTCTTCAATGTTTGTTTTTTTGAACATTTGTTCGTCGCTGTATCTCACAGACATATTAAGCATCAGCTGTTCATTCGACATTGCTTGTTCACGGACTCTATGCTTCGAAAGCCTTTGACTTGAACAAAGAACATGTGGTGTTCTCTATGGGGATGACTGCCGCCCATAAGGTTAAGCTTGAGGCTGCGAACACAGATAGTGAATGATAACATGATATCCTTTTTCCTAATATGAGCTTTCACCCATAGGATGTGGTGTTTTCAGATTTCGCTTGATATCAATAAAGCATGTTGCTTAAATCACCAATGCCCCTTGATATTCGTCGTCTCTACCGGTATTCACGACTGCAGAAACTGACATGACGTGTTCGTTCCTGTTGAGACTTGAGTCTCCCTTCGAGCTAGTAATCCTTAACTTCTATGCGATACAGATAACAGGACATTGTTACTAACATGATGTCTCAATTCGAGGATAGAATCAGTATCCTGGAAGACTCTTGCACCGCCAGTTCTTGATCGTCGGTCTTTTACTTCTTGGTAAGTAGTGCCAGTCAAACAAGGCGGTGAACGCCATCGTGAAAACTAGCCAAACACTGCAAGCAGCTCAGCCCCTTACCAGCTGATTTGCATCGGGCGGAAAGGCGGGAGAGACTTCCGACGTCATAAAGTTTGCAGCGTAGCATCGAGTAAGATGAAAACTGGGGTTTGCATATCAAGACAGTATCAGAACCGGTAGTCATTGGAGAATACTGTGCATGGTCAATGCTGGAAAAATAACTGCCGATTTATTACTAGGGTGCTGGCGGTCAATATCAACCAAGAATAAATATTTCATCTTTGTCCCAAGATCTTCTTCTACTTACAACATCTTGCTCGACAAACTGTCTCACACAATCGTCTTAATCACCATGATGAGCATCAGATCCCTCCTTCTTTCATCCCTCCTCATTGGAGCCGTCCAGGCGTATGTCTAGCCTCTCATTCCCGTTCTGAATCCTCAACTAACTCACCTTAACAGAAAGGACTCCAAGGATCTCAGCAAGCACAACTGCTGCCTCCACATCAAAGACGCCAGCGACGCTTGGTGGATGACAAATCCCGACGTCACCAAAGATGTCTGCACGAAATATTATAAGGATGTCGTGAGTATATACCCTCCTTACTCATGACAATAACTCAAACAGCTTCTAGGCGCAGTTTGACAGCAAGACGGGGACTTGTGATGAACGCAAGAATGGGACCATCAAGGATGCGGACTGGAAGAGCAAGTGCAAGGCTTATGGAACTTGGCTGGGCTGGGCTGATGATCGGGTTGGTGCTGGACACGACGCAACGTGTTATCCGATAGACGCGTGAGGTCTAGGCGTGCGCACGTATCTGGTCTGGGTATGGTAGATCGAGAATTATGGTCTATGTTGCGAGGCATGGACGAGTTGATAATACTAATAACCTCACGACTCTCGATAGTACTATGAAGGAAAGAATAGTAATGTATGCGTGCTCTCTTGGAATGGCTCGCCTCAGATATTGACTGTATTGCCACACCGGGGCTCGGACCCTTGAATATTCAGAGTTCACTTCTAAAAGATCCAACAAAAAGTTCAGACGGGACATTGATCGATGGTTTGTTAACACTTTGTTTGGCAGTCGCCTCACAGCACAATATCTCATTGCCAATCGTGATTTAGCTGGCTCCTATCTAAATCAGAAGCCTAACAGTCTTGAATGGCATACGCACCATGTCGATCATTACCAACGTTTGTAGACTCAGCTGACTTCTTCGTGGCGTCAACCTCAAACGTGTTTGGCCGCATGATGAGAACAAACATCGCCAGAACTCCCCCAAACCCCAAGACACAAACAATGTATTAGAACAAGAATTAAAATCGCTTAATATTATGTTTCAAGAACTAAAAACTAGAGTATTGCCTATTAGATCCATCGCGCCAACATCACTAATCCCAAAACCCAGGTTATCAACCCCCCAAAACTCGCACCAACACTCCTCCCACTCAACAGACTGCTCGCCGTATTATTCCCCCAAAGCCACGTCACTACCCCAGCGCCATCGTCTTGATCAATACTGCACACCATTCTACAAACATTCTCATCTCCTCTCTTCCTCAAAAACCTCCCTTTCGGGCCAGCGTCATCCCGCTTGTGCTTAGCAGATGCATCACTGGTGTTGTACAAGAGTTGAAGCCACTGCATCTCCATGTACGCTTCTTCGCCCGTCGTCATGTTCTGGGTCCAGACGCCGCCGTCGCCCCATGTATTGAAAATCATTAGAGATGGATTGCGGGGTACTTGGAAGGAAATGTTGGCGACTTGTTTGCCGTCGGCGTACCAGATTGATTGGCTTGGTGTCCAGTCCAAGCGATGTTCTACCCACTCGTTCCATTTGAGATTATCGGGGAGTGTTGTGTTACGCGTTGCTTTGGGATAAACTTCGCCTTCGATACTATAACCCGGATGATTCGTGTAGTGAGCCCGATCGTAGTCTTCACGGGTCAGAATCTCCATGTCGGCTTCTTGCACGTTCTTGATCTCGTCGGCGGGGACGTATGTGAACATCGCCATACAAGCGCCGGGCGCACCTCTCACGCGACCGAGGAATCTGATGGAGAGAAAATGGAAGCGATCAATTGAGTCGAACTCAGATGCGACTTGAAAATCTTGCTGTCGGTTCGTTCGCATGGAAAGATATGTTTCCGACGCTGGGTTCTTGTCTGGGTTTGTCCGGATGTAATTGTTGTTTGCAGAGTTGACCATGGGGAACCTCACGCCGTAAGCAAGAGTGTCATGACTTCTTCGGTTGCTCCAGCTTTGGATGGCCCAAAAGTCCTTCCATTCCTTTTTCTTGAAGTATTTGCTCGTGACGTCTGCTTCAGCGGATGCATTCTCTCCAGCGATCGTGTCCGGAATTCGAGCGTAGTCTCTGAGGTTTCTAAAGTCCCAGAACCGATGCTGAGTGTAATATTCTGGTTCAATGCCGTCTGTCAAGTAGCAATCGCACTGATCTGC
Organism: Fusarium anthophilum; assembly: GCA_013364935.1. Taxonomy (NCBI): domain Eukaryota; kingdom Fungi; phylum Ascomycota; class Sordariomycetes; order Hypocreales; family Nectriaceae; genus Fusarium; species Fusarium anthophilum. The sequence continues at coordinate 20,529 of JABEVY010000030.1, read as the reverse complement.
CTCCCAGTCTTGGGGCTTTGTCTCCGACGCGTTAGCTTGGGCTCTCGTCACTGCGATGAGCACCAAGACCAGGAGTTTTCGTAAAATCCTCATATTTGCTGATGATCGCCATGCATGAATGCAACATTGGCAACGGATGCATTAAGCATAAGAATAAATTAAGGCTGCGTTGGGCGGTCGAATCTAACGTTGGCCTGAGCTGGGCAATGCAGGAATCAATAGCGTCGTCCCCAGCACCAAATCACTGCGCCTAACGAGCCATGATTATCGATTAATTATGCCATTTTGGGAACGGCTCAGTAGCGAGCGTGAAAGTGCGCGACTTCATTTGTTCTTGGCGATAATTGGCGGTAAGTTTCTCTTGCCTGCCAACACCACCAACGACCGTCACAAGGCTGGTGGTCGGCGATTTGAGGAGATGCCATTCGAATTCCGGCAAGATTGTCTAGAATTCCATATATGTATAGTAAAGCATGTTGCACGTGTGAGTGGATTTAGTTAAGCTTGTTTTTACGATATTCAATGGTCTACACAATGGTATCAAGTGACGTACTGCCCCAGGGCCAAGATCTTGGCTGGTTGGAATCACAAAACTAACACTATTTCAACCAAGGATGTCGAGCCTAGACACACATAACATCGCGTTCTCATCACCATTCTTTCCTTCAGCTTAATTCAGTTGTTATATTACCTGGCAACAGTTTATATTACTTATTGAAAGGGCGTAATTGGCTGGCCGTTGTGTTTGCTCAATTGTTACTTGTAATTCGCGTCGCTTACCCTGAACGCGGGGGAAAAACGTCGTTATCTTATCATGTGCCTCTCTGATACCGTGTCTCCCAAACACAGCTAGCTCGGTTCCCTCTTGACTCCAGACCAGCTTAAAATTGGCGGGAAGGCCAACACCCTCAAAATGACATGTAACCAATAGACGACCAACATCCGCTGCCATGCGGAGAGCGGCTCGCTATGTAACGATAAAACTCACAATTCAACACATCATATTTCTCAATAAGTTTAGCGAGATGAGGTTTCGTATTGTTATGCTTAGTTTAAGACGCGGCGTGACAGATCAAACGCAGTTTGGACATGCAAATAGGAGATTCAGCGGGTCAATAGCGGCCTATGAGTCGCATTCTGGGTGAATAATGGTGAAGGGAAGATGGAATGCGTCAAGGGATCAACTCAATTGAAGATGGATGTTAAGTGTAATGAAAAGGATTTCAAGACATCTATTACTCTAAGCTATTATCTCGCGACATGATGAAACTAATTAACCCACCTTTTTACATCAGCCAACAAAGCTATCGTACAAAGTCCTCAATCACTTGCACCAGCTCTCAACGCGAACACCCTCCAATTCTCCTAGCAGAGAAAAGTCCATGTCGTGCTGTTTCATAGCCACAACAATGACGTCAAATGTCTCCAAGAAGCCCTTGTTCCAATCACGCTCAGCAAGACAAGGAACCTGAGGCACAGCTTCCTGCTTGACCAGAGCATCAGCCCAAGTGAGGTCAATTTGAGCACCCGAAACAGCCAAATTTCGAACAAGGGCGACACCAGGTGAATTGTCAAGCTGAGACTGACCCGGCTTGAAACCAAGACCCACGACGAGCACACGTGAGCGACACTCGGTGGTGGGCAGTGAGTCGATGAGACGCTGGGCAAGCTTGGCCGGTCTGTCACTCATGGCTGATGAACAGGCTTCGAGCAGTGGGAATGAACTGTTGGAAAGGAGATAGTAGGGGTTGACGGGGATGCAGTGTCCGCCGACACCGACACCGGGGGCATAGGGCATGTAGCCAAATGGCTTGGTAGATGCTGCAGAACAGACCTCGTAGGGATCGATACCGTGAGGGATACACGCATCAGCCATTTCATTGGCGTACGCGATACAGACCATACGTTGACAGTTCTCGTACAGCTTCATCATCTCAGCAACTTCAGGTTTAGAGACGGTGACGACGTTCTCGAAAATGGTGGAGTATATACGGTTGATGACATCGAGGGAGCCGGGGAGGATGTCTTCAAGTCCTGAGATGATCTTAGGGATCGATTTGACAGGTGGATCGGTACGACCTGGGTCAACGCGCTGTAGTTATGAGTTAGTAAGAGTCATGGCGATGAGCGGCCACTGATGAATGAAGGTGTCGCATACCTCGGGAGACATGCCAGCAAAAAGACCAAGCTTCTTGGCGATAGGTCCGACCAACTCACGGGTCATACCAACGGCAACAGAGCTCTCAATCACAATAGTCGAACCCCGACGAGCAATCTGACCAACCATCTTGAGAGCATCACAAAGATACGAAGAATCGATGGACTTGTCAGGTCGCAACAGTGTAGGCACCGAGATGAGAAAGTGCGTAGCAGCAATAAGATCGTTCTGAGTTCGTGAGAAGGTAACGTTCTCATTGAGCTTGAACTCCTGTCGCAGATCTTGAACGCGTCTCTCGGAAACATCAAAGCCGATGACTTGATACTTTGAAGAAAAAGAGCTGACGAGATGTTTTCCGACATAGCCGACTCCGACGACTGCTACCACGGGGATATCGTAGGGAGCGACATCAGTAGAGACTTTGAGGGTGAGGTCTGTCTCTGAGGGGACGGAGCTGAGGGGAGGAGTAATTGGGTAGAAGCGGAATGCGGAGGGTGAGTCTGAAGGAGTCAACATGCCAGTGAAGTCCTCCATGTTGACAATTACTTCAAAGATTGAGGGGAAGAATATATAAGCAGGAGATAATGCGAAGTTGAGCGAGAAGATTCAGCGGTGCTCGACCCTCTCATACAACGACAGTTCAACCCCAACATCTTAAATATCCATCTCCAAGTTCCAGACCAGCACTTATGAAAGTCTCACGCACCATCACAATACTGGAGTTCGTTTATCATTAGGCCATGTGAAAAATAATACGTCCAGACCTTCTGGACTCTATTCCTGCAAACACCTCACACAGCAGCGCCACTAAGCCAGAATAGCTTCGACCCAGGTGAACGGTTCCACCAAGGCTCTAATCCTGGTTCAGAGTTAGTGGAAATAACAGACGGTGTGGATTGAAAGAGTTCAGTTGAGCCTCCTTTCTTCTGTAGCCACTTCATCGCGAGCCTGGATGTTGAGTACAGCATCTCTTTGGCGGACTGATCCGTGAGGCTTGTGAACAAACTCTCACGGCAAACTCCGTACCAGGATCAAAAAAGAAACATGTTTATTGGGCAACCATGCAGGGCTGTGAAATGTTCCTGGATATTTGGAGACCAGTAAGCGAAAGAGAGAAGTGATAGGGACTATTGATTCAAACAAGCCAACGAGAGCCTGAATCGCCTCCTCTAAAACCTGACGACTAATTTCTAGGCTCTAGAACGATCCACGGGACAATCCTAAGACACGATTAATCTTTTCTTTACCAGGCCACCCTTCACAGCAATCTATTTCGCTTGTGTTGTACAGTATCCGATGGCTCGGAACCAGCTATTGATTCCGGTAGATCCTCCCGTGAGCAAATTACAGGGTCAGGGGGATACCAGCCCGTGCTGAAAAAATAAATAAATAATCACGGCTCTGTCGGAACTTTTGCAGCAGCGTATAAAAAGCAAAGCATGCCCGCAATGCAGCATAAATCTCCCCACATTTAGCGCCAGTTACGACGGCTGAACTGCAAAGACCGGAGAACAATGTTATAAAAAGAAAAACTGCATGAATTCATTTCCTGTGAATTGGGTTATCGCCATGCTGTGTAACGGGAATGCGGGACCATATGAGACACGGCAAGACTTCATGTTTTTGGTTGGTGCTGAGATCAGCCTCAAAAGCAAGACTAACGTTAGTTAGAGGGACATGGATGAGGGATATTAACTACCGCACTATTCCCATTAGCGGCGAAATGAGGCTGAAGGGAAACCTGATGTTGTGGTCGCGTAATTAAAGGGCCGTGATCAATGTTGCTTGGGGATAACAATTGCGGCTGGGTCTCAAAGGGCTCTGGTTTTTACTGGGCTTTAGACTGGCCATAAGATACCAACTGCGAAACGGCAAATTCAGTTCGTTATGGTATTGTTCCATTGAGACTCAGACTTCCTACTCTCCTCCCACTTCAGCCGTTTGGGCCCGGATGCCAAGAGTTTAAGCTTATTGATCCGCGTGGCACTACGCTCGTGTTGTAGCATGCATTAAGGCCCTTTAGTGTCATGAATAAATTACAGGGATGAGCAGAATATGCAGACACAAGGGTCACTGGATGTTTGAGATCGCTGGCTAGATTCTTGATATGTCTGAGTGGAGTAGACTATTGATTCAGATCTACGGATGGCTGCGTCCATATTAATCCAGCCGTGTTGGGCCAAGTGAGCTGTCAGATCCCAGAACCACTTTAGGAGAAAAAGCAACCTCAATAAAGCCTGGATGATTCATGATTACCTCCCGCTCATAAATAATATTATGCTTATCTATGATAACTGCCGAGAAGGGGATGTTTTTGAACAGTTTTGGCGAAGAAGCTAAATTGCAATCTTTGGCTCTCTGTGGTTTTGACTGGCAGAATGCGACTGCATAGATATGCATCTCGTTGGGTAACGCCAACTCATATATGACCGGGGTAAGCGATTGACAACAAGGGGGTTTGCTGCGCGGGACAATCTGTTCTGGTCGGTTGATCCGGCATCCACCAGCGCAATAAGGCTGAACCATGTCCACGCTAACAGTCTCGACCAGTCTTGCTATCTGTCTCATCCTTGAACCGAGAGTCAACCCAATATTTATGCATATCCTCTCCCCAAGATCCCTGTTAAGTTTTCAAAAGGAAAATAGTCGTCTTCTTTTGGCGGACATGACACCACGGTCCACACTTCAACCTCCGGGACTACACGGACACCTTGTTTACTGACGGCTGTTTTTGACGAAGTTTCTATTTGAGCCTCAGCTGGCTCACTTCAATCCACTAGACTGAAATCGGTAGTCTGCCTGCCAAGAAGAAAAGCACAAGGATATTGCAACCAAGTGATCGGGCTCCCAGCACCAGTGACACCAAGCTGACGGTCGAGCCCTCAGCTAGCCATACCGAACCAATTTAGATATGTCTAGAATTCTTAGTTAGCGAGACTATTGCTTCCCTGCATAGTGAGGCAACGGTAAGTTGTCTACCACAAGTCTTAATTGCAAATGACATCTTTTGCACATTTAACCAGAGGATAAAAGCCTTGGCTTGAGGAGGAGGCTTATGTTATTTAGTTAGCAACTTCAACCGGTAACTATAATCCTCTCTCTCTTCATCCTTGAATTATCGCTGAGGCACCGCTCTTTACCTCATACCACCTTGCCACTCGTTTCTTGGTGTTTCACGACATTCCAGCGTCCTCTTCTAGCCCAATCTCTTCTCTTCTTTTGCACACCGTCTTTGGTGTAACAATGACATCTCTCACCACTAATCCCCCACGTTCCATCCTCATTGGCAAGCAAAAGGTTCGTCACCGTTACACTGCCTCTTCCTCCTCTTTGACTGACATCTTCTGAAACAGGATCAAGTCCATGCCAATGTCCGAATCGTCCAGGGCAAAGCCCGCTCCAGCGGTTCAGATGTCTCGGACACTGAATATCCCGTCGTGCCTATTCCCGCATACCTCACTGACGAAGCTTCATCGAATGACAGCTATCGCGCTTCACAGCCTTCCTCTCTGAGATCATGGATCCCAGAGTCTGTCGGTACACCTGATACCCAGAGAACTTCGGTGGTCAGTCGCCCTGGCTCAAAGGGTACCGATCTCATAGCTCCTATTCCTCGTCTTCCTGTCTCGATCAGCAATAACACTTCTGTTGGCTCTCGCTCTGATGCTGGACACTCGTCTACTCCTTCCTTGGATAATGAGATCACACCTGTTCCTCAACCCTCGGCCGAGCGCGATGTCGGCCCTGAGTTCAAGAGCGACGGTGCTGAACAGGCTCAGCCCAAGGTTGAGACTATCGCTGAGGATGGCGTCGGCAATGCTGTCCTATTGAAGCGCGGTAAGAGAAAGGTTACTACTCAAAAATACGTCCTCACAGCTGGTCTGGTTGCAGTCAAGTGAGTCCATCACTCCATGCCATCACATCTTGCCTATACTGACTCACGTCTCAGCTTCATGTTCATCTTTGCAAGTTGGTACTGGCCCCGGTACTACTACATCTACCTCCCCTTCATCTCCTTCCCCCTCGTCCTCAACTGCATCATGATCGCTTCCATCGCCGTCTTCACCTTTATCCACTGGGTCAGTCCCGAGAAGCAAATCAAGCCCTCATCCCCCGAGAACATGGTCTACGTCATCCCCTGCTACAACGAGACACTCGAAGAGTGCACTCGGTCACTCGACTCCCTCGTCAACCAGACCGGTCTTGAGAACCACAAGAAAGGCATCATGGTCATCTGCGACGGCCGTGTTCGTGGTCCCGGTATGACAAAGACTACCGGGGATTACCTCAACGAGGATATCTTCCTTCATCAAACACAGAGGAAGAAGATTCGTGGCGCTTACACTGCTTGGGACGGTCAACAGATGGATATTGAGATCTCCAAGGGCTTTTACAAGGGATTGCCTTTCTACTGTATTGTCAAGGACCAGAATCAAGGCAAGCGTGACAGTCTTATTGTTATTCGATCGTTCCTCTACAAGTTCAACACCCGTGCCCAGAACCCTCAGTCCATATTCTCGCGCGAGTTCCTCGACTCCATGACTATCTGGCTTGAGAACGAGGTCAAGATGGACAGCGTCGATCATCTCATTGGTATGGATGCCGATACCGTCTTTGAGGACAAGTGTGTCACCGAACTTCTGAAGGAGTCGTACTATCCCAACACTGTCGGTGTCTGCGGTTACGTCGCTGTTGACTTTAAGGATGGTAACTGGAACCTCTGGTCCATGTACCAATCTGCCGAGTACACTATTGCCCAAGGTCTTCGTCGTCTTCATCAGTCTATTGCCACCAAGAAGGTCTCTTGTCTTCCCGGCTGCTGCCAACTGCTCAAGATCTGCGATGAAACCTGTGGCGATCTCGTTCTCATCGACCTCTTCGGTTACTTCCCAAAGCACATGGACGGTATGCTCAAGCGCATTCGCGCTACAGCCTCGGAGGATCGTAACCACATTTGCCAGTTGCTCGTTACGTTCCCTCATGCTCAGACGCGCCAGGCTCTTTATGCCCGCGCTTACACTGACGTCCCTCACTCTTGGAACGTCTTCCTCTCTCAGCGTCGTCGTTGGACGCTTGGTGCCACTAGCAACGACCTTCTCCTCTTCTGTGCTTGGAACACTCAATGGTGGGAGCGCATTGTCGCATTTTCTAATGTTCTCACCTGGTCTCTCAACGTGTTCGTCATTGCGTCAATCGGTTGTATGATTGTCGCCTTCATGAGTCAACCTTGGTGGCTAATCATGTGTTTCGCTGGTGTCATGATCATCCCTCTTCTTTACTATGTCATCATGGCCACTTGGCTGCCTCGAAACCTTGTTGAACGCGCCCAGTTTCTGCTTGGCCTTGCTGTTTTTGTCTTCTTGGGTCCTTTTCTCAACATTGCTGTGATGCTCTACGCTGTTGTCAACATGGACAATTTCGGTTGGGGTAAGACGAGGAAGGTTGTTACTGATGACTCCGAGGAGAAGTCATCACAGAAGGAGGGTGTTTTCTCCGACAGCAGCTCGACTGACCCCAAGGAGAGGACTGCTACGGGAGTGTAGGATTAGAGTTGCATAATCGGTTGGGCATTGAAAGGCGACTAGACGTTACATAGCAAGAACATACATTAGACAAACATAATTAATTGTAATACATATCCTGGTTGCTTTCTCAATTGACTTAAGGCGACGAACCTTTTGTTTTCTTGCCATTCCCTCGACTGGCCGAACTGGCAGAGGCTGCTGCTGAAAGACCTCTATCTTAGCGCTATCACGAGCCTTAGCGTGCTTTGTGTCCAAGGCACTGGTGCATCATTTGCGCTATCCAGTTAGAGTCATGTCAGCTTACTCAGAGCTAGTACTGAGTCATCGCCCTGTTTTCGAAAGAGGAGACAGTATATCTAGGAGCTCTTCCCCAGCTGATTGTATCCTCAAAGCTACTGTGAAACCTGCTTTAGTATCTTATGTGATAACTACCTCTGAACTTGATCCCGTTGATTGCACGTTCTGAACTGTATCCGTGTCTTTCGCCCCTTCGTTGATAATATAAGCATCCCTTGACGCGACACAATGGCCAGCAAAACATCTCAGCAGATCATATTGCTCTTGGTTTCAATTATCCTAGTATCAGCTCTCTTTGGACTCCTTCTACCGACCAAGCTGCTCCGTCTATTACCAGTCATCTCATCGATAGTCAGCCTGCAATTTGCTTACGACGAGTATGCCTTCCTCTCCTGCTGGACGATACGTCAATACCGAGTGCAGGCAAATGAGCTGCTACCGCTTTGGTTCACCAACTGGGGACCATGGGGAACCAAAGTTGTCTTTGGAAGTTTTACTCTAAGTTTGGCAAGCGGAATCGCGGATACCGTTACGTCTTGGAATGGCAATGGGGCACAAAGTGTCGTTTTCTTTTACTTGGCCGGAACTCTATTTGCGGCTGGGCATCTCCTAATCTTTGGTCCCAAGGCAATCGACTTGCTGGCTCGGATCCGGCATAATGATGTTAACGCTTCAAGTACGGCATCATTAGAGCTGTGGTTAGAGATGCACCTGACGAGGTCGTTGGTGTTGGACTTACCAGCTGTTGGCTGCTTCATCGCCGGTTTCCTGCTCGCCACGGAGAGCGTTCTATAAGTTTAGGATATAAATGTTTCACAAGTCAATCACAGGGTGAACAATATGACGATTACGGCTATAGCGACACATGTGTTGGATGCAATAAGTTTAAGCTTGTCCAGTGGGCGAGGCCAAGATCCTAAGGATTCTGATAGAGGTCCAATATTCGCCCAACAGTCTCTCTTTCAAGAAATCTTTTACCATCTCCTTAAAAGTCTCTCGTCCCTTAGCAAAAGGAGCCTCCACTCAACAAGTGTAATAATAACGACAACAAAACATCTTGACAAACCACATTTATCATCTACCGGTTTCCCTGTTCGATAGCTCCTCAGTTGCCAGCGAAGCTGGTGGCAACAGTAGGGACTGTGCTGGTAAAGAATGTAGAATGAGGCTCAGTGGCCAGCTGTTCCTCCGGAATGGGTATCTCGCGCCAGTAACAGGCAATCTCTTTCCAGGTCGTCTTCCAACAATCCGTTCCGTCACTGCCACAGCCGACCTTGTTTTCGGAGTCTTGAACAAGGCATCGCTTGTTTGCTTGTCCCGAGAACCTAAAGTGGCCGCGTCGGTTGCTCCAGTCCATACAGAACTCTGTCATAGCAGGTACTGAAGTTCCTCTGCATCCTTCGTTGGCATTGACACGATAGGCACCGAAGTCGGTATAGAAGATGCCATCATCACTATGACAACTGCCAGCCGCGCAGCTCGTAAAGACCTCCATGCGGTCTGCCGAGACAACCAAGGCCATTGCCGCGATGATCGCAGTGATATCGAAGCGCATTTTGATATTTGGGCTTGTTTCTCGGTGGAGTTGATAAGAAAGAGATGGCCTAAGTTCAGTAAGGACCAGTAAAGTCTGAAGAGTAATGAAGGCTTGAAGTGGTTGTGAAAGCTTGTTCCATGGTGAAGAAAGACGAGATCCCTCAGTATTTATAGCTAAAAGTCGCAAAGTTCACATCCAACTGTTCTAAACAGCTGTTTTCAACCGCCTGCCACATATGGCTAAGGACAACTCTCGCATATTGAGTTTCTTACTAACTACTCCGGAAACAGAAGGCAGGCCATGCCGGCAGTTACGAGAGGCTGAGAGCTCTGAACGTCTCCATAAATTATCATGGGTTGTCTCACCGATGTGATACCAGGAGAAAACTGGTATACGAAAACTTAGCAATAGTTTTTCTGTGCCTCACGGGTGCATGCAATCCTTACATATGAGCCTCCATTGGGCAACGCTACAGTCAACTGCCTCAAGCTTAACTTTGAAGGCAAAATGTTTCTTTCAGCGCCTATCTTGTTACTGAGAGTTTTCAGCGGTTAGATAGATGAAAGCACCATTTTAATGCATCATACCTTCCTTTGACAGGCTAGGAACGGAGGTGCGGGATAACTTAGATGGCCCCGGGTATTAGGAAAAGGGTCGCATTTACAGGATCCGCAATTCGTACTATTGCAAGCGGCTTTCTCAAAAGTTCCAACACGATGTTTCCAGGCCAATATGGCGCCTAAGGCATCTAGGACCGTGGAGCAATGCAATTGGACTTTTTACGGAACCCTTACTGCTTTACTCCTATACGCAGGCTTTGAAGTGCGCCGGCATATTAGGCTCGGCAGAGTTCATCTTTCTTGAATAACAGATGTTCGTTTTATGCTTACAACAGAGGGATAAGTAATCTATGGTTTAGCTTTGTTTTTGCAAGAATGTCTTACCTCTAAGCTTTGCTAGTGAATGATTAGATGGATGGGGCAGGGGCATTTCTGGATTTCTGAGATTGGTGGCCGAGTAGCCTTAACAGTGTTGCACATTCTATTCAAAACATTCCACGTGATTTCAGCTTCAGACCGTCTACAGATAGGACCGAGATAGTCAACAACGGAGGGTCAGAATGACAGTAACAGGGCAAGACAGACAAGGCAACACAAGACAAATGGCACGAGAGGGCCACGTGGTAGTTCTGAACGGTGTTGACAGCCTAGAGCTCTACCTTAAAGACAGTGATAGACTACATAGTGGGAGAGGCAGCGAAGACTTGAGGGCCAAGGGACAAAGGAGGTAACATTAGAGATGGATGATAGCGGCCGCTTCTTAAAACCAAGTCTAAAATCCTTGTAGGCGTAGTTCTTTTTTTATTGGCAAGAAAAAGTCCCGACTGACTAGTGCGGCGTAGTCACTTGATACCAGTTGCGGCCCGATCTTGAGTTACATTCTAATCAACGATAAGCGTTTAGATAAAAAGGACCCCTGCAACAAGCAGAGAGTTTTACCAAGCATTTGTTATAATTATAATAATGATTATTATCAATAAGGTAACACACTGTCTTGCTTGTTCAGTAGCGTGCCAATTTGCGATGCGCCTCGTGACGTTACCACCGTCGGCTTGGATGACTTGCAGCTTGCTGTGCTTCACCGCCAATTCCACAGCTCATTGGCCTAGTTCATCTGCCTGGCCCGTGTTTGAAAGATCGGCTACAAAGGCGAGTCGCTTGGGTTCGGGCAGGGTCTGTGGAAAGTCAATATGTGACACGACATGGCCGGAAGACGCCAGACTGCCTACAATCCAGAACAGTTCCAAATCGAAGCAGGAAATAGTGCTTTGACTGATTATTTGTCTCAGAATTCATTAATTACGTTTAAGCAACTGTATTCAATTCCCGTTAAGTCTGAGCACCTAATGGCAACCTTCGAGCCGCGCATTATCTCAAATAACTTGGAAATTATTGGCATCCCCACCGATAGTAGGATAACATTCCTCTGTATCAATCTCAACAACACATCGACTCGGCGAATCAACCGTGGCCCCAATTAATTTCCCCTTCATGTTTTTATCTGCCTTGCCCAGATTACACAACGATCTTCGACTCTACAATTGGCCGGGTTTCCGGGAATCTTGGAGACGCAGGGGAAGTTGTATGGTGCAGCCTAGCAAATTTCCTCAGTAACGAATGTAAGATCATCATCAATTTGACAGGACGCTTAGTCGTCGGGATATACCTTTGTGAAAATTGTGTCGCACGTTTTGTCGACTCGTTCCAGCAAAATAACAGAGAAGGGCCTCTTGATTATACATAACGATTTGCGTATCTGGGAATAGCTCGATACAGCAAGTCACACGATGGATCAACCTGGGAGGATATCTACCCAAGGGCTAGGTGCGCGGGTCACAAAAACACCCAACTGCCCTTGGTAGTAAGAATTCTAGTGTACTACATATTGACAGGCAGAAGCTGGGGATGAATGGGCCAGCGTGAAAATCCCATGGTGGGGATACCACTAACGTTAGATTTGGCACTGTCTTCAAGCCACAGCGGTAATCAGATCAGCATCAGGTCAGCGACATGTGAGCTGAAAGCTTATATCTAGATATTGATACTAGCTCACAGATTACGTGTCTTGGAGAAACACTGTCAGTACACACGGAGGAAGCCAGTCGTCACTGTGGCATCATTGATCACTCATCTGTCGCATTATCAAACAGGTACAGTACAAAATTTGCGTTGTGTTACTTACTGTTGTTCTGGACTTTTAGCCTTTCTGATTACCCCTCTTTGAGTACAACATGATGTGATGTTCCCTAATGTCTTACACAGAAACTCAAAATGCGGGTGAGTTACGAGATACCTTGAGCGAGGTGACAGCAATATGACATATTAGTGACACATCAACTGAGGGATCAGATGATGGATGGGAAAGATTCAGAATGGTTATCACCCCGCTCAGTTTTATTTATTGACACTTGTAAGCTTGAACTTACACTTATTAGGTAAAACACAACCTAGGCTCTCAATTCACCTTTGGAAACTTGGTACACGTGACTCAAACAAGAATCAATCATGAGTGACGACTGGACCGCCGAGCCTCTGGTTCTCGATTTTGAGCATCTTGCTCGAAGCGATGTCGGTTTAGTCGGCGGCAAGAATTCCTCCTTGGGTGAGATGATTCGAGCCCTCGGACCCAAAGGAATCCCCGTGCCACCAGGCTTCGCGACATCATCCTATGCCTACTGGCACTATGTCGACGCCAACAACATCCGAGGCAAGATCGATGAACTCGTCGATCAATGGAAGTCTGGCCATCAGACGCTTCCTGAGATAGGGCACGCCATACGCACCCTTTTCCTTCGCGGGACATGGCCAGCTGATACTGCAGAGGCCATACTGTCTGGATATCGCGACTTGTGTGATAAAGTCGGTGTTGACGATGTGAGCGTTGCAGTGCGATCAAGCGCTACGGCCGAAGATCTGCCTGATGCGAGCTTCGCTGGACAGCAGGAGACGTACCTGAATATCCAGGGAACTGAAGCGCTGCTCGATGCCTGTAGACGATGCTATGCCTCACTCTTCACAGACCGAGCTATCAGCTATCGCCATATCAAGAAGTTCAATCATAGAAATGTGGCTCTATCCATTGGCATCCAGCAGATGGTTCGCTCTGACATCGGTGGCGCAGGTGTCATGTTCTCAATCGATACAGAAAGCGGCTTCGACAAGATCGTTCTCATCAATGCTGCATGGGGTCTTGGCGAGAATGTCGTCCAGGGCACTGTCAACCCAGATGAGTACCAGATCTTCAAGCCTCTACTGTCTAATGAAAAGCTGTCGCCGATTCTGGGCAAGAAACTCGGCGACAAGGCGATCAAGATGGTGTACGGGGATAAGTGCGTACCAACTCGCAATGTCCCTACATCTAGGGCTGAGCGGGCTTCGTATGTTCTCGAAGATGACGAGATTCTCCAGTTGGCACGATGGGCGTGTCTTATTGAGGAGCACTATAGCGGCCCAATGGATATGGAGTGGGCCAGAGATGGCTCTTCTGGCAAACTCTACATCGTGCAAGCCAGGCCTGAGACTGTGCAGTCTCATCGAGACACGGCTGCCTTTAAGACCTACAAGGTTGGCGAACGTGGCCACACCTTGACTACGGGTCTGTCTATTGGTGACAAGGCAGTTGCCGGGCGTATATGCCTTCTCACCTCGGTTATAGATATGGACAAGTTTATTGACGGGTCGATCTTGGTGACCGAGTCCACGGACCCAGACTGGGTGCCTGTGATGAAGCGAGCTGCTGCTATCGTTACCGACTATGGTGGGCGGACCTCTCACGCCGCGATTGTCAGTAGGGAACTGGGTGTTCCAGCGGTTGTTGGTACTGGAAACGCAACCTATGTTCTACACACTGGTCAAGACGTCACTGTGTCATGTGCAGAAGGGGATTATGGTCTTGTCTATGATGGGATTTCGGAGATCACTACGGAGATGGTCCACATATCCGACCTCCCTTCTGTCCGAACAAAAATCATGCTGAATCTTGCCAACCCCTCAGCGGCGTACCGCTGGTGGAGGCTCCCAGCTGATGGCATCGGACTTGCCCGTATGGAATTCGTGGTCAGCAATTCTATTCGGGTCCATCCCATGGCTCTCATCCACTTTGATCACCTTGAGGATCAAGCAGCTAAGAAAGAGATCGCCAATTTGACTGCAGGCTATGCCTACAAGCCTGATTACTTTGTGGATAAGTTGGCATCTGGCCTCGCAACACTGTGTTCTGCTGTCTATCCCAAACCAGCCATTATCAGGATGAGCGATTTCAAGACGAATGAGTACGCTCGCCTGATAGGAGGCGCCGAGTTTGAAGTTAAGGAGGAGAACCCGATGATTGGATTCCGTGGGGCCTCGCGTTACTACTCGCCTCGTTACAAGGAGGGCTTTGCCCTAGAATGCCGTGCCGTTAAAAAGGTTCGAGAGGAAATGGGGCTCACCAATGCCATCGTCATGATTCCCTTTTGTCGAACAGTCAAAGAAGCCCGAAAGGTGTTGGATTTGATGGAACAGAATGGTCTTAAGCGAGGGGAGAACGGCCTCATGGTTTATGTAATGTGCGAGATCCCCTCTAATGTGATCCTTGCCTCGAGCTTTACCCAGCACTTTGACGGCTTCTCTATTGGGTCCAACGACCTGGCTCAGCTCACGCTCGGTGTAGACCGTGACTCTGGGGAGTTGGCGAGTTTGTTCGACGAGCAGGATGAGGCGGTCAAGTGGATGATTGCTAGAGCCATTGCAGTGGCTCGCCGAGAGGGCTGTAAGATTGGTCTCTGTGGTGAAGCACCAAGCAATCATCCTGAGTTTGCCAAGTTTCTGGTTAATGCGGGAATTGATTCCATCTCTGTCAGTCCGGACAGTTTTGTTCAGGTTATGAAACATGTAGTGGCTAGTGAAAAGGGCTTGTAATATTCTATTTAGCTATTATTACTGATATTGAAATCGTGTCTTTTTTATGGGCCTAATTCGACGTCGTTACATTGGACAGAGTAAAAGCTACTGCCGGTCTTACTCTAAATGTGTCTTCGCAAAGATATTGGTAGTGAAAGTTAGCAGTACAAAATAACCATAAAGTGCGCAAACAGAACAGGCTTGGCCGCATCTTGCTTGTACATGAATCTTTTACTAAGTTACGTTACTTGGTCCATGAACGAAGAAAGTGGATTATGAATATTGGACCTATTGACTATCAACTTACAAACGCCAACAATGATCACCACCAGTCTCGCTGAACCGACTCAACACTGGCTTTCAATAGCTTCCCTGACGACTTTACCGCAGCATTTTCACCTTCATTCATCGCTAGTGGAACTGAATTCAGGATCCCCTTCCTCCCAATAACGGCGGGCAAGCTGAGACAGCAACCATATTCCTCTAAGAAGTGGCTGACCGGGTACATCTCATGCTTATCGAGGATAACAGAACAACACAAATTAGCAGCAACTGAAGCTATTCCGAAAGGTGCAGACCCTTTTCCCAGACTGATTTGATTCGATCGATGCTTGCAGATGAGTTCGATCCTACTCCGGTCGATGGCGTTTAGTATTCTCACATCGTCAACGGGGACTGCGCCAATGGTTGCTGCGGACCAGGCGACCACTTGTTCTTCTCCATGACGACCCACGACGAATGCATCCACAGCAGATGGAGATACCTACGGTGGTTGTGTGTTAGTAATGCGGTAGTTCACATCACATTGCCCACTCACCAAAGCACGAGATGCAACCATCCCTCGAAGCCTATAAGTGTCGAGAGCTGTACCAGTGCCAATGACCTGAGATGGAGGAAGTCCCGACATTTCTTTGACAAGGGATGTCAGTAGGTCAACTGGGTTTGCCACGATGAGTAAGATGGTGTCAGCCCGGAAGGGTTTCATTGCCTCCATCACCTCACGTATCATTGAGGTATTCCGAGACGTGTAGTCAACAGTCGTCTGACCTTTGAGTGAACACTGAGCCTAAATCCCCATCCGAAGTAGCGAACACGTACCAAGCATGTGTTTAGATGCAGCGGTTATGACCACGAGATCGCACTGGGCAGCCTCGTGGTACGTAGCTGGACGGACTCGCGTGCTGCTGTTAGTGCTGTAAGTGACATCGCTGAGGTCTTCGAGCTGGGCATTTCTGACACTGAGGTCGAGGTCGACGAGAAGTAACTCGCTCGCCATAGAATTCAATGTGAGGTTGTAAGCGACAGCACCACCGACTTCGCCGACGCCTACAATCGCAACTCGAGATGCTGAGCCCATTGTGCTTTAGCCGAATTGCTGGAAATATTCTTGACCCCGCTTCGCATCGACTGTGAGCCGCGATTTATAAGACCTCCGGGATCAGGTAACGATTGTGGCGTAATTAGAGTTTCTGGTGTTCTGATTATGTACTGATGCTCGACCTTGCTGACTGCCAGAGTAGCATTGAAGCGTCACGCCACAACGAGAGACCTGATGTGACAATGACTAGAAACTTGCTCACAAGAGAGCATCATCAAATCAGATCATAGACTGTTGCTGATGTTCTGATGGAGGCTATAAATCGTATTGTAAAGGTCTTTTGATCGCGGCTATATTCGGTTGCTATTTTAGCCGAGGTCGCTGATCTGACGGCTCCATTCGACAGCACCAGCATGTTGCTATTTTGATCCATCAAGGAATCACTTCACTTTCAAAGTCCACCTCGTGATACCAGGCCTGCATGATGTGTGTTGTCAAGTTCTAATGTCGGTGTCATCGGAAAGAGGTTATAGAGGCTGTGCAGTGTTCATCATCAGATAGTAATACCAGAGGCGATTCATCGAGATATAAAGCATTTAATCCAAAGCCATCTTGATTCGCGTCATCATCAACATTCACTCAGCATCAAAACATTCCAATCACTCGTTACACACAAACTCAACTCTCATCATGAAGTTTATCCCTCTCCTCACCATGGCTGCCTTTGCAGCAGCTACTCCTACTCCCAAGGGCTGCACGCCTGGAACCTACTCGTGCACGGCCGACCTGAAGGGCTGGCAGGTCTGCAACGTCGACCGCACCTGGGTGGTAAGCATCTCCGTTTCCTAGCGGCGCGCTAATTAGGAAGAGAAAAACTAACTGGGGTGCGTCCGCCCTTTTAGTTCGCCGGTGCTTGTCCTCCAAAGACGGCTTGTCTGTTCAACAAACAGAACGGTTCACCGTACTGCGTGCCCCCTGGTTTTCACTTCTAGGCTAGTTTTGGCTGGTACTAGCCTGACATGGTTGTTTTCTCGCAGGTTTCCTCCATTGATCTTTTCAATTTTGAAGCTGCAAATTGATCACGGTGCGGTATACGAATGCGCTGGTAGATCCAGCTTCATGTCAATCCTTATGCTTGCCAGCGAGGTCTGCTAGCAGCTCCTTGTAGATAGCTTCTTTCTTTAATCTATTCTTGCCGTACTTTCTCTCATAATGCACGCCCCTCGAGCTATAGTGTACTGTGTAATCAAAGAAATGTCTAAATGTATGGCCTACTCCCTCAGTCATAGTAGGCCCATGTTGCTACTTGATTGCAGTAGACATTAAATCCCACAGTCATACAGAGATATTGGGCCACTACTACTACATTTGTTAGATCATCGACAGAAACTTACAAAAAGTGTTCAATTTCAGAGACAATGATAACCATGCCAATCCAGCAACACGAACCCCAAATAGCCAGCACCATCATATTCATACAATTTCTCAGTCAGAGTTCATAACACCCAGGCAAAGAAGAATTGCCTGACCAAATCGCCACACAAACTCCTTCTCGCCAATGGATTCTTAGATATCCTTTCCATGTTTGTGGTGCGTATCAACAACAGTCTTGATCTCAACAGTGGTATTCTCTCCATTCTCCGCGACTGCGTGCGCAATTACGTCCTCACCATACGGCCACTCACCCTTCATCTTCTCCGGCGTATCATACTCTGCATAGTCAAGAGGGTCAAGCAACTTACGTGCTGCTGCTCTAGCATCAGCGCGGTGGACAAACGTCCCCTCTATCTGCATCTCCTGCACGCAACCGGTCCGATCTTTATTGTAGTCGATGACCGTCTGCGTCACGTAGTGCAGCGAAGGTACTCCGTGGGGCAGCAAAACAGCACCGTCGTGATCCGCCTGGAGCAGTTCGGTGTTGGGCGTTGCCTGGATGGAGACAAGGAATACCTGGCCCGCGGGAGCTTTGGCGTAGATGAGAACGCCGTCTCCATAATTCCAGGTTCCGACATGACTTGAGTGGACGGCGTATTCGGTAAAGTCATCAGGGTTATATCTCAGGGTATGCAAAACCCTAAAGGCAGAGTCTTTGGCGGCTTCGATGGTCGCGCGTGTGCCAAGAATGTAGATGGCTCGTTTGGATCCCGATGGCTCGAGATGAAAGTCGATGACGGTCAAAATAATGTGGTAGAGGAGGTCGGAGCTATTCTGCATGATGAAGAACATTCATAGGAGTGATGTATTACTTTTCAGATTATCGAGTAATTTCTGAGTGAGTAGTTGGTTACTTGAATTAAGGGCACTCCTGGTGATGGTAGGGAAGATGTGAAAATATACTCACGGATCGATCTGCATCTCGAGTTCACGGAAAGTATATCACGATAGTAACCAGGTGGTGGACATTGCGTCAATTACTTCTTATTCGTGATTCCGTGGAGGCGCTATGATGGGGTGCCACTGCATCTTGTGATTTGTCAATAAGCCATTCTCACATGATTTCTTCTCATATGTACTGGCATCATATGTATTGGCATCATATGTCAGTCACAAGAACTAATTGGTAAGCAGTTCTTACCCGGCTGAGCTGGTGATTCGGTAAGTTGAGAGGATGATATGCCGTCGGACGAATTTCCGCCATCTGTGATTGGTTGAGGGGTATGCTACGCTACTTTCGTGATATGATGCTCACGCCACAAACATTAGTGACTGCTGACGCCAATTACATCATGTCATATCATAACCATTAGCCTCGGCAGGTCTAGATTGCGCCTATGATGGATATTTCAACGGCCAAAGGTGAAAGGTAATTTCAGAGATGACATCCCTGCCGTTCCCCCTGCCATCGGAACATCTCTCTACTTCATGCTGTAACAGCCATGTCTAGCCCTACCACCAACGATGCAGGCAGCCCTGAGTTCCCAGCCCCAAGCAATGGGATGCTAGCGTGGTTGGTTGCAATCCTGCTCCCGCTTATGGCTTTGGCAATCATGTTCTTGGTAGGAATACCCAAGTATGTCTTACTTCCTTTTAACTGCAGGGGAACCTCAAAGATTAATGGTTTTAAAGAGTCTTTAGATGGGCGAGGCCAGGATCTTCTGTATCCTCGGGAGGATCATCGCCTACCACAGTGTCATCAAGCGCTTCACAGCATCGGGACCTGCCGCACCTTGACTCCCTTGCTCCTCCAAGGCCCAGCAAAGACATGAGGTCGAACATCATGAGCCATGTTCACGCCTCGTGGGCTGAACCAGCCTCGAATATGATATGGTTAGTTTCTGGACACGTCACCATCTGACACCACTCACTAACCATCCTCCCTGGGTATAGTGCAATCTGTTTGGGTGAGATCAGCGACACGGACGTGCTCCGCCAACTGGATTGTCAGCATATCTTTCATTCTGATTGTATCGCAGCATGGTACCTTGCGGATCATGATACGTGCCCCATATGTATTCATAACTTTGTTACAGGCGCTTGTAGATTGGAAAGGCCACAGCAGGCCCATCTATATGATGGACGGATAGAAAATGTTTAGATATCTTACCAGGACTGATCCTATGTTCTATTGGTCAATTACAAGTTGCTTACCATCTTCCAGATGTGCTAGAGAAGTGATGAATAATCTGCCGGTCTCAGTCAAACTTAATATCTTTTAGTGTCAAGGTTAGCAGAAGGAAGCTTGCCCTCTCTACGGGCTCCAGTTTGAGCCCGGGGAATAATCCTAGTTTGTTATCGAGCATCTAAGACATGTAGCAACCAGAATAACCTTTACGCCACGGAGTAGTTGGTCCGCCAGGGGCGGTAGATTAAGCGCACGGGGCCCCAAAGTGTCTGACGCAAAGCAAAGCAGATACATATATTAAGTGAGAGGTTTGCCACATCACTTCCAGAAACATCCCATAGCACTACCTATGTACATGTTGTCGCTGCCGACATCCAATTTATCTCTTGTCATTATACCATAGAAAACCCTCTGTCGCGCTGCCGTAGCTGATCAGACAGATGCCTGTTGTCCTCCTCGAGGGTAAGGATGCGCTGCCTCGCGAAATCCAACACCTCACCCCGACTGTAACCACAATCGGGTGCTTCCAAATCTCCTTCGTCTCCGGACTCGGCCTTCGTTTTTGACGTTTGGAGTACAGCTAGAAGTCGCTCGAACTTTTGCTTCAAGCGGGTACGGTACTGTTTCTCAACACTGTTATGGCACTCCCTTGCTTGTACGACATGCGCGGGGAGTGCCATAACAGTGTTGA
>JABEVY010000029.1:0-55643 GCA_013364935.1 Fusarium anthophilum | reverse complement strand
AAATTAAAGAAGGATATACACCATCTAATATAACTGTAAATAATACTAATATAAATAATAAGAGAAATAATATCTATATACGGGCTGCGTAGTATTTTTTTTATAAAACTCGCTATTAAAAAAAAATATATTTTTTTTTTAATAAAGCTCCTCGGCCGCCCCCACTTTTAAGGAGCCGAAATTAGTAAGTTAGCTAGGTAAAGCTCGATGAAGCGAAGCTATAACAAGCTAAAGCATGAAGAAGGCAAGGGTACCTTGCTTACCCCTCCTCTAGAATTCGTGCTTTAGCTTTTACAGCTAAGCTGTAAAAGCTAAAGCAGTAAAGCAGGCCAAGCTTTACAAGCTAAATTAGGTATTAAATGTAGGTATTAAATATTATGATCGAGAAGCAAAAATAGCCAAAAAAAAATTTTTTTTATTGATTTAATAGACTACTTATTATCTACAAACTTAACCGGGGTATAATATTAATATTATACTATATCTCATCTCAGGGTCGAACTAAGATCTAAATATTAGAAGTATTCTGCTCTGCCATTGAGCTAATGAGACTTGGAATATAACCCCTCTTAGTATATATCCTATATACTAAGATGGGCTATAAGTCCATATTTATAGATAAATGGTAACTACTTATCTAATCCTGTTCGATACGTATGTGGCGAACAAAAAGCTTGCGCGATTTTCTCCGAGAGCTTTAGCTTGCGCAGCCCCCGGGTAAACTATAGTTTGCTTTATGGATAGCTTTATTGATTTTTTTTTTAGCCTGGCTATAAGCAGCTTGCGCTAACTAATGCATGGATATCAAATTAACCAGATAAAGATATATATAAAGCTAAAAACTAAAGCGCATTAATTTTAGCTTTGTAAAGGTAGACTAACAAATGCATGAGGTTTAGGTGGGCTTGATAATCCTCACTCTAAGCTAGTGTAACTTCTATTTAAATTCGCTTGCAGTACGTCTGTGTAGAATCCAGGAGTTAATCAAGGATTTCTAGATGCAACTTTTCCTTCCACTAATTGTGAATATACAATATATAAGAATAATCAAGCAGCTATTACACTTACTATAGAACCTATACTACTGATTAAATTTCAACCTGCAAAAGCATCAGGGTAATCACTAATTCTTCTAGGCATTCCTTGTAAACCTAAGAAATGTTGTGGGAAGAATGTAAGATTAACCCCTATGAATAAAAGTCAGAATTGAACTTTAGCTAAATTTAAGTTATAATTTAAACCTAATATTTTCGGTATTCAGAAATATCATCCAGCAAACATTGCGAATACAGCTCCCATACTTAAAACGTAGTGGAAATGAGCAACAACATAGTAAGTATCGTGGAAAGCTATATCAAGTGATGCATTGGCTAATACAACACCACTTACGAATAAAATACATTAATCATTTAATCTTTCATAACTAAATATGTAACCACTATAACAACCTCCTATTTTAGCATATTTTTTAATTGTACTATGACTAATATTTAAGTCTCTTTGTGCATCCGTTACTCCTTCATACTTACGTATGAAATTTTTATTAGTATCGTACACAAATATTCCTTTTCTAATATGACTCATATTATTAATATCTAATATTAATTCTTTACATTCTTTATGAGTTCAATTCGATATTAAAGGATTATCACCTATATTATAAGGTATATTGGTAAAATATCATTCACCTCTAAATATAGTTTGCTCTTTTATAGCCTCAATAATAGTAGGGTGATTAGATTTAATTAAATGAGCTAAAGATGAAACGGAAGGGAAAATAACTAATAAATTTTTAAAGGAATCATAAATATAAACAGGATAAGCTGATTTAGCTTCCATCATTCTTACTTTACTTTCCATAGAATGACTTTTATTATAAAAAGGATTATTTTCACCCGTTAAAGCTTTAGCTATTAAACCTTTAGTTGTATCACTATGTACTCTATTACTTGCCAATTCAGATAATAATTGTTTAGTTTCTTCTGTATGCTTATATCCTAAAGAAGAATAACCTTGCTTTAATACATTATAATAAGGCAATATAGATGTTATAAAATAAGTCTCTCTAACAGTTAAAACCTGGGGTTCTACATACTCCACTATTAGTAAAGTAAAGTTAGATTGACCATACTTAAGTAAAGCTTTTACAATTGGCATATTAGCATTTTGTCTACTTTTTAAGAAAGTATTGTTAAGATAATTTTTCATTCTAGAAGCTAAGTTAATAGAACTACCTATATAAGAATGCCCGTTTATGTTATTTATTAAACAGTAAATCCCGGATTTATCTTTTTGTTCTTTTAAAATAGAAAATCTATCCTCTTTAAGTTGAGAATATATCTTTAGTGGGGTATTCCTTACGAAGTATGCTTGCGCCGGAATCTCGCAAGCTAAAGCTCCCCCTACTAAAGCTACTAAACTTTTTGTATTATCTTCTTTACTAGAAGTTGAGTAAAGGTTACGAAAGCTATAAATAGAGAGCTTGCGCGATTTTATCCGAAAATATGAATTAGGCGCAAGCTCTCTATTGTTACTAAATGAATGAATTAATGCATTTTTATTTCACGGACTATATCTTCTCGTAAATATATTACGAGGATCGCGTGTAGTCTCTGAGGGCCCTACTAAAGCATTAAATACCCGCAGGTTCCCTGCTGATTGTTCAAAATTATACATTGTCACTGAATATAATTCTAGTAGTATAATTGTCAGAAGTTCCCAGCATATAGCGATCTTTAAAGGGAGAACTAAGTGGTTTATTAATCCTCCTATTGTAAACATAAATACAAAACCTAGTGAGAACAACATAGAAGGTGTCATTTTTATAGATCCTCCATAGCAAGTAGCTAATCATGAGAATATTTTTATACCTGTAGGTACAGCGATTATTAATGTAGCAGCTGTAAAGTAAGCTCTTGTCGAACTTAGTAATTTGGACAGTATCTTAATTTAACGTAATATGTTAAATTTCTTGCGTGCTTGTCTCTGAGGATCCTTTTGATGAAATACTTTTAATTTTTTTGATACCTTTCTCTTCTAAATGTTTACCCTCTGTTATCATAATATAAACTTTTCTAAATTTAATATAATCTACATATTTACCCGCAAAAATATTATATTTATCAAAGTAATTAATTAAATGAGCTGCAGTTTTATATCCTGTACTTTTATAACATCATTCACCTGTATGATATTGAGAAATATTACCCATTTCTAATTCATTATATAATAATCTTAAAGGTATTACATCATTTTGCTTTAAAGAAAATTCTAATCTTATACTATGTCCAGCTTTGTGTGTTTTACTTTTTACAACACTTATATGGAAACATCCATCAGCTTGAGTAAAACCCGCCAATCAATAATTATCTAAAGATAAAGACATTAAGGGAGGTAATATATTAATATTAAAATCTTCACTATAATTATGTTTAATTAATTGTTCATATTTATAATTACTTACAAATTTCCCATTAATTAAAGATAAAATAATAGATAAGCCTTCTTTATTTTTACAAATATATCTCACAGCTTTTTTATCTTTAATTTTATATATATTACCGTAACCTATACGTTTTTTAATAAGGTAAGCCAAAGATGAATCATTTTCGGAAAACATTATATGTAGTTCTTTCTTATCGAATCAACCATCACCTTCTATTAACCCTGCTAAAAAATAACCAAGCTCTTCATCATTAAGATTACTATTATGAATAGGGACATGCTCAGATATTTTAGGTAATTCAGCGCTATTCACGTAGGGAATCAGAAGCTCCCCGTAGGGAATCAGAAGCTGCTCCCTTTTATTATAAGTATTTTTAGTAGCGGCCTTAGCCATTGTACTAAAACAAAAAAAGTTTCCTGCTGATTGTCTTGTTAAATATAAGTAGATTGTGCCTAACGCTATAAAAACGAGTGGACTACTTAATCAAGAGTTTCCAGCATATAGCAAGATTTTTACCGTGAACACAAGTTTATCCACGTCTAATCCTACAGTATACATGTGATGCAAAATTGTTAATAAATATTTTCTATTTACCCATACGAGCTTGCGAAAAAAAAAATGTCTTTTTTTTTCTACTTCGTACCTGCTGTATTATCACCTAAAATCCTGAAGGCAAGCTCTTGTATGCTTCTTTCACAAGAAGTATCGGACTATATCTTCATCTTTATGCCCTTCCTGTTTTATTTGTTGTACTATTATTTAAATTAATTTGTTTTTGCAGAGTTCTTACTTGGGATAATCCTTCATCAGTTAAATGTAATTTATTATACACTTGGTTATGAACAATTAATCATTTCTCAAAAGAAAAAGCTTTTTTAGTTTGTAAAGGAAATAATTTAAAGTATACTATCACATCATGCAATGCTTTAAATCCGGTAGCTGTATAACGATAAACATCCTTAGTTCCAGATCTTAATGTTACTTTACCAAATCCAAATAATTCGTATACTTTATTTAGTATAACACCATCTTTTTGATCTAATATATAACGCATTTTGATTACATGACCTAATGTATATCTAGAGTTTGCTGTAATAGATACATTAAAGCATCCTTCAGCATCAGTAAACCCTGATAATCAGCCATCCTGTAATGTAACTGGAACAGGAGTATTATTTAACTTTATAATTTCAGTGGCCGAAGGCGCACCAAAACGATTATTTAAAGCATTAACCCATAGAGCTAATTGTTTAATTCTATGGCTTTGAGCTAGATTACCATTAAATAATAAAGCTAAAAGTAAAATATGTGAAGGGTTATCTACCATTCATCTATAAAAATCATTATTTTTTCCACTCTTTCCTTGAGGAAAATGTTTAACAACACCTATGTTAAATTTAAATTGTATTTTATGAAGTATATCACTTTCTTTTTGAGTAAGAACAAAACGAACTCTTTTACCCCCATCGTAGGTTTGAATAGCTCCATCTCCCTCTGCAAACCCAATAAATCAAGTTAATCATTCATCAGATAAAGGGTCTTTATTTTTAAATAATGTATTATAATAAATATGGAATGCGGAAAGCTTGCGCCTAAAAGATGTTTCGCGTGTAGTCTCTGAGACACTCTGTTTGTTATCCTTTAAGGAATACAGGGACAGATTGTCTGCTGATTGAGTATAGCTAATTAGATTTTTACCATACAAGGTACTAATTAGCACTAAACTGTTCCAGCATATAGCGAAATTAATTGTACTCCCTATATCACTATAGGGCGAAGCCATTATTACTCAACTTCATACTATAAATCCTAGTATTCCTATAGACATCATAGCATACACCATACCTATATAACCAAATATTGGTTTATTTGAATTAGTTGATATAGTTGTACTAATTATACCGAAAGCAGGCACAATTAATATATAAACCTCAGGGTGTCCGAAGAATCCATTTCTTCAAATTTAACTTACTTATTAATTCTCTTGTTAAATCCAGGTACCTGTGATATAGTAATCCAGGGCTTGTGCGTATATCTATAATACGGAAGAAATCGACTGTACATTAAGCAGCATTTCAGCCACCCACCAGTGAACCAGTCTGTAGCGGTCACTTAAATAACCGACGGTCTTCGAACGAGAATATTCATTGACCGTTAACACTAGTATTGCTAGTATTATTATTAACTTTTCCTTATATTAAGGCGGAGCTGGGCTATAAAAAAAAATATATTTTTTTTATATAGCTCCGCCTTAATATGTACAATAACATATATTCAATCATATATGTATTATACTTAAGAGTTGCAAGTAATATTGACTAAATACTAACTAAATCTAAGGTATATTCAATATAGAATATTTACTCTTTCGGATCTTATATCTTTTTACATCTGTCCTGAGAGTTTCATAACTTTACGTTAAACCTTGACTTTTTTTCCCATATTTTAATTAAATTTATTAATTAATCTAGCTTTTTCTTTTAATTCAATCCTTTTTATTGGATCTAAATGATTTTTATTTAATAAATCAGCATGTACTTCTTTTCATGCTACATACGAAGCAGATTTTTTCGTAATTAATTTATAGTTATCAAAATAAGTGAATATATTCTTAGAGTTATCTAATCCACCTATTCTATATTCATAGACATTGTGACCTGAAGCATGTTTTGATACTTTACCCCCATTAAATAATAAACAAAGATGTTCAAGTATTTTAACATTTTGCTCTCATTTTTGAGCAATATTGAAATTAAAACTAAATCCTTTATCTTTATTTATGGAACAAGTAAAACAACCTTCTCCGTCAGTAAAACCTAAAAGTCAATTGTTATCTAAACTGGGTAAAATTGAAGTATGTTTTACTTCAACTGTATCTAATTTAATTCTTCCTTTAGATACTCATGCATTAAATCCTTTCACAAATTCTTCAAACTTTTCCTTTCTACGTGGTAATATAAGATTACCGTTAAATAAATGAACAAATAATTCGATTTCTTTTTTATTTTGGGTAAGATATCTACTTGTAACTTTTGATTGAGGTATTACTTTACCAAATCCTAAAGTTTCTTGTATAAATTCTAATACATAAATATCTATATTACTTTGTGTAATAACGAAACAAAGATCGCCTCTTTTATTTATTATAAAAGATCCTTCACCCTCTGTAAATCCTATGAATCAAATTAAGAATTTTTCTGAGGGTAAAGAATTGCCTGGTAAATATTCATTATATTTAAAGTAAAAGGACTCTAAGTTAAAATTACAGAGCTCGCGCCTTGAAGAAGTACTATACTTTAATTTAAATGAAAAGCTAGATTTATTGGCTATTTTAATTATACCTATAATAGCTAAAATTGAATAGTTCATTAAAATATCTCTCAAGAAAAGATGTTGGAATAATATAGGATCTCCTCCACCTGCTACTTCGAAGAATGATGTATTAAAATTTCTATCTGTTAACACCATAGTTATACCCAAAAAAAAAATTCTTGGTCTACTAGACCAGGTCTCATGGTTAATTAATTAACCTCATAAACAAAATTGTTTACGGTAGACACTCAATATGTCTCCATATTGTTGGGACTATATTTTATTTGTATAAGTTATAAAAATTATTTAAATGATCTCAATTAAATTCAGTTCTTTCATTATTCATTTGTGATTTAATTTCAACTATAGCTTTAATAGATTCAGGTTTTGTGTGATTTTTAGCTTCAAAATAAGACAATACTTTTATTCAATCTTTATAATTTAAATATTTACTAGAATATAGAGGATATTTTTCAAGATATTTAACTAATATAAAATTACTATTTACATTTGTAGTTCTAACTCTATATTCAGGTTTTGGCTTATTCATTCTGGTTTCTTTAACCGTGGAGGATAAAAATTCAGCAATTAAACTCAAATATTCCAAATTATTTTCATTATTATGATCATTTTGTCTTTGAGTTAATTCAAATTTACATTCTATTTTTGGATATTTAGAACCTAAAGTTGTTCTTACTGAAAAATGGCCATCGGCATCGATAAATCCTGCTAATCAACTGTTAGAATCTATATTGCTTATATCTTTATTTTTCTTTTCTATATTTAAGAGCTTGCGCCCAAATCTTGAATTTAATCAATCAATTAATCTATGTAAAGCACAAATTTTAGGCGTTCTCATATAACCATTTATTACATTGGCTATTAAAAGTATACCTTCTAATTTATTAATTGTCAATACATAAGCATTAGAACCTTTTCTTTTAGAAATAGATCCATGATTTAATTTAGATTGTAATATTAAAGCTAAAGGAAAATCTCTTGAATCAAACAGTATTTGTATTGAAGGGTAGTATAAGTCACCTTTAGGTGATCTTTCTGTTTTAGGGACTATAATTGTACCATCCCCTTCAATTAAACCGGCTAAATATGAAGAAAATCTAGTATCAAACTCTTCATTAGTTGTATTATTATTAAATAACAAATTTCTTTTTACAGAAAAGAATTTACGATATAGATCTAAATGATAATTTAAACATACAAATTTTGGCGCATAGTCTCTGAAGATTCTTAATAATTTATAATTAAATAAGCATCCTGCTGATAAAGATATAATAAATAAATATATCTCTTTCCAGCAGTTGGCCAAATTTAAAGCTGGCAGTACTTTACCAGCTAATACAGGTAATGATAATAAAAGTAATACTGCTGTTATAACTACTGCTCATCCGAATAATGCTAATTTATGTAATCTTATTCCTGGCGTTCTCATATTTACAATTGTTGTTATAAAATTTATCGATCCTAATAAACTACTTACCCCTGTCAAATGTAAAGTAAAAATAGCAAGATCTACACTTGGTCCGCTATGACTTTGTAATCCTGATAATGGAGGATAAAGTGTTCAACCTGTACCTACTCCACCTTCAATTATGGCTGAAAATACCAATAATATTAAACTAGGGGGTAATAATCAGAAACTTATATTATTTAATCTAGGGAATGCCATATCCGGACCACCTACCATTAAAGGCATTAAAAAATTACCAAACCCACCTATTAATGCTGGCATAACCATGAAGAATATCATTAATATAGCGTGAGCTGTAATTACACTGTTATATAATTGATTATTAGAAATATATTGAACTCCTGGCCCACTAAGTTCAAGTCTAATTAACACTGAAAAGGCTGTACCTAATAATCCAGAGAAAAGAGCGAATATTAAATACAATGTACCTATATCTTTAGCATTTGTTGAATTAAATCATCTTTCCAGACCCATAGACATTTGTGATCTTAATGTTAAACTAGGCTGGTGGGAACAACTTTCCTTATCTAAAGACAAAATTAGGAAATAATTTAAGTACTTTTTGTGAACATAATTTTTCACTTAAAAGTTATTAACTAATATTTTTAATTAATAATTACAAGCGAACTTACTCTGTGTCACCAAAGCAAGCTCTATTCCTCTAAAGACTAAATTTAAGAACTTGCGGCCTACTATAAATTAAGGTAATGTAATGTAATAACTGTTCTACAAACATATTATATTTTAATTTTAGTGTATTTTTTGTAATTTCTTATCGGCAGATTTTTCGGCGAAGCCGAAAAATACGCCTAGCACTAGCTAGTCTTAGTTACGACTAAAAAATATATAAGTGAATAATCATCATCTGATTTAGCTTATTTCTGCTACTTAGTTTTAAACTGCAGTAATAAACCATCCAGCCTGATAATTTATAAAATTATTCGACTATGGTTACTGATAGTGCAATATACGGGGTATATGCTTCTAGTTTGCTAGCTTGTGAATACTAACTGCCTAAATATATACTCGCAATCTAGCTACCATAAAAGTACTATTCTAAAATATTTAAAATACAAATATTTATTTTCGCTTACTTTTGTTTGCTTAACCCCTTCTTGTTTTCTTCGTACTTAATTTTGGCTGATTTTTATAAGAAAAAAGATAGGCGGAGCTAGAGCTTTAGCACGAACGAGAGCTTTAGCTTGCGCAGCCCCCTTTCTAGAAAAAAATAGTGCAGCCCGTATAAAGCTTTAGCTCTATTTCATAGGAGGCTTAACAGAAAAGCAGGCTACGATCATTTATATAATAACGACCATCGTGGCTATTTAGTGTAATTATCATAGTATAGTTAAACTATAGGGTAGCTTGCGGGGGGGGGGTATTTCTTACGAAGTATTCTTGCTATGAAATACGCGCAGTTCTCTAACGAAGTATGCTTTATAAAAAAAAAAGAATTTTTTTTTTTATAGCCCTCCGAGAGCTTTAGCACTAACGAAGAGCAGGGCGCAAGCCCCCCTCCCCCTGCTTTATAAAAAAAATATTGCACAGCCTTCATAGCAAGCTACTAAAATGTATTTAGGCGGAGCTATAAAAAAAATATATTTTTTTATGGCGCTAGCTCCCTCGTGCATTTTTTTTATAAAAGCAAGGGTAGTGCGTAATAATATAGTAATACTATAACAAAAATTCATCTATATTAATAGTAACTTATTTATATTTATATATATTAGTTAATATATAATTAATAAGCGATTAAAACTTATTTTATATGGTAACAAATAGCGAGCTTTAGCTTGCTCGCTAGCTACAAAAAAAATGTATTTTTTTTTTCGAGCTTTGCTAAGCCTTCATAGCACTGCCCCTTAAGGGGCAGTGCTACTAAATAAAAAAGATTAAGGAGGAATTGAACCTCGTACAAATGATCTGCAATCACCGTGTAAAACCGTCTACAATCTTAATCTTTGCCCAGTACTACAAAGCCAGCGCCTTGTTTAGGGCTAGGCATATTTTTAGGCCTCGGCGGGCGCAAACATACTTCGTTAGAAAAAAATACATTTTTTTTACGAGGTTAGCTAAGCCTTCAAACGAATGCGGGCACAAGCTCGCGTATTTCATAGCAAGCTCGCTTTATAAAAAAAAAGAAATTTTTTTTTATAGCCCCTAATTATTTGGAAGGAGCCAGCTCTAATTTTAATATGCTTTAGCTATAAATATAAAGCACTAGCTAGCTAATAAATAGCTAGCTAGTAGTTACAATACAGCACTACTATGTAATCAAGGGCAAGCTTTACACAGCATTATACTTATATATTTTTGGCATTATTTTGTAATTCTAAATCTACAAGAGTATTTTCTAATATACTTACTGCCGGTAATATAAATAAGAAATGAGAAAAATATAACGCAGTACTTAATTGTCCTATTTCTATAAACGGACTTTCTACGTGTTTAGCCCCTAATTGCATTAACATTAAAAAATTCACTAAAAACAGGTAGAAAGCTATCTTGCTTAGGGGTCTAAATTGTAAACCTTTAGTTAACCCTAAATCAGCTTTAGGTAATAGTAAAATAATTAGTATTGCAGCTAACATTGCGATAACTCCTAATAATTTATTAGGTATAGATCTTAAAATAGCATAGAAAGGTAATAAATATCATTCAGGTACTATGGCAGGTGGTGTTTGCATAGGGTTAGCCATTATATAATTATCACTATCACCTAAAACATTAGGCATAAAGAATACAAAGATACCTAAAACAAATATAAAGATAAATATAGTTATTAAATCTTTAAATAAGAAATAAGGAGCCATAGGCATTCTATCATAATATACTGGTACTCCTAAAGGATTACTTGATCCAGCTGTATCATGTAAAGCTATCATATGCATTAAAACTAATGCCGCTAATATAAAAGGTAATACAAAATGTAAAGCAAAGAATCTGTTTAAAGTTGCGTTATTTACGCTAAAACCTCCTCAAATGAACTCAACTATGTCTTGTCCAATTCATGGAACAGCACTAATTAAATTAGTAATAACTGTAGCACCTCATAATGACATTTGTCCATAAGGTAAAACATAACCCAGGAATCCTGTAACTATCATAACGATAAGGATTATTGTACCTATAACTCATGTCAATGTTCTTGGTGCTCTATATGATGCGTAGTATATACCTCTTCCTATGTGTAAGTACACTAAAAAGAAGAAAGCTGATGCTGTGTTACTATGTAAGTAACGTACTAATCATCCATTGTTTACATCACGCATAATATGCTCTACAGAATTAAATGCTTCTAATACTGAGGGATTATAGTGCATTGCTAAAGTAACTCCAGTTACAATTTGTATAACTAAACAAACTAATAATAAAGATCCGAAATTTCATAAGTAACTTATATTACTAGGTTGTGAAGCGTCTATTAAATAACCATTAGCTAATTTTAATAAAGGGTGATTTTTTAATATTCTCATAATAATTATAATTTATTTATAGGGTATATAAATATATTTATACAGCGAGCTTATTTCTTCCTGCATAGGAAGGCTATGTAATAAAGCATAGCTTTATTACATAGCCAGCTAATAATGGATATATATTTATTTATTTATTTTTTTAGTATTCTTATATAGCCCACAGTAAGGCGCTAGCTATGAAATATAGCTAGCGCCTTACTGTGAACAGCTAGAAGTATACATTAAGCTGTATAATTTACAGAACTATTCATAGCTAACTTTTACAGTACAAAGTTCCTTACTAGCTATAAAAAATTACTTTTATAGCTAGCTTTATGATACCTGCAATCCAGGAATAGAACTTCCCTCCTTTGTGTGCTATGAATATATTTTTTTTTTATTATCCTGATATTATGTATCCATATCTGGGGAGGATATGGATTAGAAGCTTTGCAGAAAAATACGGTGCGAAGCTCCCTATAAAAAAATTAGCGTAGGAGAAAAATGTAAAAAACTATTAAATTAGCACATACATATACAGTGTTCCCTATCAGTTCTAACTCGATAGCTTTCCAGCACCAGAAAAGACTACGCGCTTTAGGTCACACCGTGGTAGATTATATTCCACCGCCTACAAATTGTATAGCTAGAAGAGCAGAGAAGTTGTATGCTAAAACTGTGGACAATTCTTATCCTTATCCTTAACCCTACGGATAAGGATAAGAATTAGATTAGGATTAGCTAGCATATTATTTTTGTATCCTACCTATCCCTGCGTATTTCATAGGATAGCTTTAGCTTGCGCAGGACTGATTATAAAAAATCCGCTATATATCCGCAGCACTCTTAAAGACAATTGTCTATAAGGTAAAACACACAAGCTTGCTTATGTATTTATATTGTTATATTTAGCCCTTTCATATTTAATTGCTACTCCCAACATATAAGGATCAGATATAGCAAGGTTATATGAATATTTTTTATATATACAAGGCTGTGTTATCTGATTACCCTTATCTTGAGTCCACCTTAAACCCAAAAGTATACCTATCGCACGTAGAACTATCATTTTCTAATTCTCCTGCCAACTCTTTTTCTTGTTTTAGAGTAAGGTTATAATGGCTTCTAGCGGAAAAAACCCCGGTAATCACACTTATTAACCCAAGATTCATTAATAGCCATTTGTTCAAATAATTTTATAGGAAGGGGGGCGCGAAGCTCCTCCCCGGGATAAATTTTATTTGGCTCCTTGTGTAGTTTAAAAAGGATTTCCATAGTTTAGGTTGCCTCTTTTATACTACTAATATTAGGCGTTGGACTACTTTCCATTCTAAATATATAAAATATAGATATTATTAATAATAGAGCTAGTACTAAAACTATTAATTCGAGGCTAAATTTACAAAAAAATCCCCCGGAGGTGGTTAGCGCCCTAACAAAGTGTATTAATCTAACCCTATATTTTTTATTGATTTAATAGACTACTTATTATCTACAAACTTAACCGGGGTATATTATTAATATTATACTGTATCTCATCTCAGGGTCGAACTAAGATCTAAATATTAGAAGTATTCTGCTCTGCCATTGAGCTAATGAGACTTGGGGCTATTAACACTTTATAAATATACTACGAATGTTTGCAATACGTTGCACCGTAAGCAAGCAAACATGCACTCTTTTATTCTAATATATATAGCTTACCTTTATTTACGCTTAATACAGCAGTATGGAGAGCATAGTTATCCCTCGGCCAGGGCTAGAGTAATAGTAAAAAATACGCTTTACTCACAACGCTGAGATAAGGCCCACTATATATTCCAGGACATCATAGTACAGGTTAGTATCTATATCTATAAAAAAAAGGCTATAGTCCCATTAATAAATATATTTATATTTATTACAAATTAATCCTTGCTTTTAGCTTTTAGGAGACGAAGTCTCCTAAAAGCTAAGAGCTATAAATTAAGGCGGGCTATGGAATAGAGTTCCTCTTATCGAGGGGTGCTAGAACGAAGTCCGGCTATAAAAATTTATTTTTTTTTTTAAGCTAGAACGAAGCCCCTATAAAGGTGGGTGATAGGCGAAGCCTCCCCCTCGTATTTTTTTTTCGACTTCTAGCTTGCGCGAACGAAGTTCGCGCAAGCTAAAACGTGTCCTCGTGTAAACTAACCCTTAGAGGGGGCGAACGATGCGCAAGCTACCCTCCCCCTAGTTAGAAATTAAAGAACGATCTTTATATAACATAAGAATTACTAAGCTTGCTATTGTAATAGAATTTACTACGTCATCTACTACCTGAACAAAAGTAAAAATAGATAAGTAGAAGCAAATACCTATTAAAATATAAAGAGCGTAATTAGTTACGACTCCATTACTTAAGCTAGAAATTATTTTACTAGCTTTAGTTAAAATAACACCAAATCCATAAGGACCTATTGATTCAATACTACCTTTATCTAAAACTTTTGTAGTTTGACCTCCTATCTCTAAAACTGAATTAACAATGTATTTATTATAAAAGAATTCAACTAAGAAACGTTGATTAAAGAAACCATAAATATAATATCCTAAATTAGATAATTTAAAGTTAGATATCATATTTGGCATAAATTCTGAATATATTATGGCTAATGCTGAGAAAGAAACAGTAAGGATAAAAGGAATTAATTTAAATATAGTAGGTACACCAAATTCAGTGTCAATCATTATTTCATGAACAGGGTGAATAAATATACTATTGTCTATAAAGAACCCTGAACCTAAACCTATGAAAATATCTCTAGTAATATATCCAAAATATATGGAGAATACAGCTAATATCACTAAAGGTAAACTGATAAATATATCACTTTCATGAGCATTTCTATAATAATTAACTGGTCCATTAGGATTAGTTAAGAAAGTTAAGTATATAACTTTAACTGAATATAGTGTAGTAAATATAGCCCCGATTACTGCTATAACGTATACATCAATACTACTAAAATGATATTGACCATAGGCAGATTCTAATATAAAATCTTTACTATAAAATCCTGTCATAAAAGGGAAAGCAACTAAACTAAGACTAGCTATTAATATTACAGAATAGGTTAAAGGTAGGAATGATATTAATCCCCCGTATTTTCTTAAATCTTGATTATCTACTACTGCGTGTATAACTGCTCCTGCCCCTAAGAATAATAATCCTTTATAGAAGGCATGATTTATTAAGTGAAATATTGCTACATTATAAGAAGATAAACCTATAGCTATCACCATCATACCTAATTGACTCATAGTAGAATATGCGATAATTTTTTTTATATCTTGTTGAAATAATCCTATTAATGAACTAAATATTGTAGTAATAGCCCCTAATCATAAACAGATTAATAATACAGCAGAGCTATATTCTATTAAAGGTGATGAACGAATTAATAAATATACTCCCGCTGTAACCATTGTAGCTGCATGTATTAAAGCAGATACCGGTGTAGGACCCTCCATGGCCATAGGTAATCAGATATGAAGACCTACTTGAGAACTTTTTGCCATTGCACCTATCAATAGGCATATTCCTATAATTGTTGTTATATTTTCATTAATATAAGGAGCTAATGAGAATACAGTACTATAATCTAAAGTCCCTAAAGTTCATAATAAGATAAACATACCTATCATTAAGAAAGCATCTCCAACTCTATTAGTTAAGAAAGCTGAAAGAGAACTTTGATTAGCCGCTATTCTAGTGAATCAAAAACTAACTAATAGATATGAACAAACACCCACACCTTCTCATCCGACGAACATAACTAAATAATTATTACCAGTTACTAGTATTATCATCATAAAAGTGAATAAACTTAAATAACTAAAGAATCTTTGATTGTGGGGATCATGACTCATATATCCTATTGAATAAAAATGAACTAAAGAACTGATTATTAATACAGGTATTAACATTGATACTGTTAAACTATCAAATTGAAAGTTTCATGCCATATTAAATGATTCGTTATCTAATCATTTAAATAAATTTATTGAAACGGGATTATTATTAAATCCTACTTCAAAAAAGCTAATGATAGCTAATATTGTAGTTATCATTATACTTAAACAACCTAAAATACGGCTACCTGTAACACCGACTTTTCTACCAAAAAAACCGGATACTATAGATCCTAATAAAGGTAATATAATTATA
This sequence comes from Fusarium anthophilum, assembly GCA_013364935.1. Taxonomy (NCBI): domain Eukaryota; kingdom Fungi; phylum Ascomycota; class Sordariomycetes; order Hypocreales; family Nectriaceae; genus Fusarium; species Fusarium anthophilum. The sequence goes on along the minus strand of JABEVY010000029.1, from coordinate 39,750 downwards.
CTTAAATACATTATTTATATTCTATTGCAATACTTCCTCTTAGTCTATAAAAAGCTACTAAAATAGCTAAACCGATAGCAGATTCTGCACCAGCAACTACTATAATGTATATAGCATATGTTTGTCCTATTATATCATCAATATTAACAGAACTTACCAATATTAAGAATGTTATAGATAATAGCATTATTTCTATAGAAATAAGCATTAATATTATATTTTTTCTATTAAATACAAACCCTAAGATTCCTATTAAAAAAAGTACTAAAGTTAAATTCATATTTTATCTAAAACTACTAATTGTTCGGTGGTGGCCTGCACGAATGAGAGCGAGCTTTAGCATGCTGATTTATAGCTTTAGCTTGCGGATTTATAGCTTTAGCTTGCGCGAGCTATATAAAAAAAAATATATTTTTTTTTTATAGCCCCCTACTCTATAAGGGGGAGCTTTAGCTTGCGCAGCCCTCGTAACAGGAATTAGCAAGCTATATATAAAGCAAACAGCTTAAAATATAAGCTACAGCTTTATCATACTTTATAGATTACGTCTAGGTATGACTAATAGTAGCTTTATTAAGTACAAAGTTATAATAAGCTAGTATCCTTACGCAAGCTATACATAAGCAAACCCTTAGTTATAAATATAACTATCGATAAACAAATTTATCGATAAACAAAATTATCCATAACTATACTAAGGATACTGCAGACTTGAACTACAACAAAGATGGCCGAAGCATCTTGTTCTACCATTAAACTAATATCCCTTTATTAATAGCAGGCAAATATTTCATATCACTAAGACAGAGCTTTAGCTTGCTTGCGAAAGCTAAAGCCTTACTTATAAATGTACTAAGGATATTGTAGACTTGAACTACAATCATGATGACCGTACCATCTTGTTCTACCATTGAACTAATATCCCTTTAGTAGTAGCGCGAGCAGCGCGAGCTCCCCTCCTATAAAATAGGCGGGCTATAAAAAAAATATATTTTTTTTTATATAGCTCGCTCGCGCTACTACTAATTTATTAATTTAACTTTATACATTATAGTTATCCTATAGGGCGAAACTAGAGCTAGCTATAGAAAGCTAGTCATAGCGAACAAAATACCTCGCTCTATTAAACTGAATATAGTCAATGCACAAATTTATCTATATTTACAGATTCTATAACTATAGGCATAGAACTATGAAGAATACCACATATTTCTGAACATTGTCCATAGAATACTCCTTCTCTATTTATGAAAACGGATACTTGGTTTAATCTACCGGGATAAGCATCACATTTTATACCTAAAGATGGGCAAGCAAAAGAATGTATAACATCACCAGATGTTATTACAAATCTTATATGTGTTAATTCAGGAACTATTACTCTATTATCAACCTCTAACATTCTTAATCCTCCATCTTCTAAATCAGAATCTGGTACTATATAAGAATCAAATTCTATAAATTCTTCATTTGAATCTATGAAATCAGGATATTGGTAACTTCAGTATCATTGATGACCTTCAGCTAAAATAGTCATAGAGGGGTCATTAACTTCATCCATCAAATATAACAATTTGAAAGAAGGGAAGGCTATTAATATTAATATAACTGCTGGAGTTATAGTTCATATTAATTCTATTAATGTACCGTGATTTAAGTATTTATGTGATATTTGTGTTTTAGTTGAGGCAAAATTTTTTATTATAGAAAATAATATTCATCCTACAGCAAATAAAATTAAAACTAAATAGTACATAATATTATCATGAAGTTCCACTAATCCTTCCATTTGTGGAGTAGCACTGTCTTGGAAATAAATACCTCAAGGCATAGGTGCATCAAAATTAATAAATGTATTAAATAAGTGTTTCATATATAAATTTTTAATATATAATTTCTAATTATATCTTTTTATGTACACCCTTTAACTGTAGCTTTCACCTTTCACTGTTATAAATACGCTTTGTTAGCAGGCTCGATCGAGCTACACATAGATAGCAGGAATTAGAAGCTACAGGGACTAGTATAAATATAATAGAATTGCCGCCCGTTGTAAAGGTAGCTCTAGCTTTTAGCTTTATAGATGCGGGCTACGAAGAGCTTTAGCTTGCGCGCTTGCGCGCTTGCGCACCCCATAAAAAAAAATTCTTTTTTTTTTATAAAGCATACTTCGTTAGAGAACTGCGCGTATTTCATAGCAAGCTATACATTTTTTTCTAGCTTGCGCGATTCCGGCGCAAGCATACTTCGTAAGGAATATCCCCTGCTAGCTCGTACTATAAAGCTATAAAAAGTAGCTTGCGCTAACTAATGCAGGGATAGAAAAATATCCCTAGCTTATAGCCAGCTACACAGAAATTAGCTAGTTAAAGTTAAAGCACTCGTAAAAATTAAGAGTACGAGGGCTATAAAAAAAATATATTTTTTTTTATATAGCTCCTTTGTTAGGGCTACGAAGTATCCTTACGCTATTTTCTCCGAAAATATGAAATAGAAGCTCGAAAAAAAAAAATACAATTTTTTTTACGCCTTATAAAAGATTATTATTATACAACATATAATAATAATAAAGCCATCATTAAAGCAAATAAGGCAGTTGCTTCTGAGAAAGCAAACCCTAATATTGAGTATGAGAATAATTGATTTTTTAAGGATGGATTTCTAGCCACTCCTATAATTAGACACCCAAACACTACACCTATACCAACTCCAGCACCTGCTAGACCAATAGTTGCTAATCCCGCTCCAATAAGTTTTGATGATTCTAACATCTAAAAAATTATAAAAAAATGTAAATGTGAATGTATTGAAAAAAAGAATATCGTGTCCTTAGCTAAGTAAGTTAGCTAACCATATAATAGGAGGAGGGCAGCCTACTACTTAAGATACTAGGTAGCTTCCCTCCTATTAAGGTTATGGTTATAGTTAGAAATTATTTGTAGCTTGCGTAAGCTAAAAATAGTAGTTTCACAAATTAATACGCTAGGCTATTAGGGTGGAGGCTAATATATATAATAGTTTAACGGGTGAGCTTTAGCTTGTTAATTACTATTATTAGTAAGCTAAAGCCTTCATACTCTTTTTATAAGCGAGCTTTATAAAGGTGAGACAAGCTCTATAACTTGCTTATTTCTATTCGTGTTTAGTATAGCTTTAAGCTAACGCAGTAATAGCTTGAGCTTGCTTTAGTTTTTAGCGCGAGCCTCTGTGAAGGCACAAGCTCCGCCTTTATAGCTAGCGGTAGCTATAAATCTTCATAGTTAGCGCCCCTTCGCCCTGTTTCAAATAAAATACCACGATTACAGGGGACTTAGTTCTGGCTAGCCAGCAAACATATCCGATAGATACCAAGTTACTATGGTAGTAACTGAAATTGCAAAGCTGAGAATAACTGTACTCCAGCACTGCATAGCTTTGCTACTAAACACATGAGTAAAAATTTTACTGCTACTTATGTTCAGTAAACATATTAATAAATTTTTTTGATTTATAAAAATAATTATTGGATTGTCTACTATCTATTTTCAAGGCATTTTTACCTAATTCAAATACAAATCCCGCAGTTATTATACCTATGAAAATTAGCACTACTATTAATCCGTAAATGCCATTTTCATATACACTTATACCATATGGATATATTACTAATATTTCTAAATCTAATAAAAGATAAACTAATGCAAATATGAAGAATTTAACACCGAATTGAGTTCTATTTTGACCAAGAAAACTGTGAAAACCACATTCAAAAATACTATATTTTTCTTGGTATGGGTTATGAGGAGCCAATATGAAATTAAGAAGTAAAAAAACTATTGTTAAAATAGTAACAAAAACAAAAAGAAAAGTTACACTACTCATTTAATTGTTAAATAAAATTTGTACCAATATGGTCAAGGTTGTTAGCTATTAATATTTATTATTAATATTTCAATATATTTCTATATTGTTCAGACTATGTCATTATTACTTTAATACTTAAAGTAATATTGGATTTTATACCATCCTTAGCTAGCGCCCTTTTATGGGTAGGCTAGGCTATTAAGGTAATTTAGTCGTTGAACGGTTTTATTTTAATAAGAGGGCTAACGAACTTCGGGGCTGCGCAAGCTAAAGCTCTCGGAGAAAATCGCGCAAGCTCGCGCAAGCTAAAGCTCTTCGTTAGCCCTATTAAAATAAACTACGCTGCAAATTATTTATTAATACGAGGGCTGCGCTAATTTTTTCTAGAAAAAAATGTGGGCGGAGCTTGCCCCCTCTAACAAAGTGTACGCCTATAAAAAAAATTTCTTTTTTTTTTATAAAGCATAGCGAGCTTTAGCTTGCGCAGCCCACATTCGTAGGAACAAGCTTTAGCTTCCCCCTCTATATTAATAAATATTCTTGCAATTTATCCAATTTTCAATATTTAATACACAGAGGGCGAGCTTTAGTACGAGCACTGCCGGGCTGGCTATAAAAAAAATATATTTTTTTTAGAGAAGGGCCTCTGTGTATTATTTTATGGGGCAACCTATATGCTGTATTTATTATACATTGCATTAAAGTCTATTTGAGTTCATATTCTTTCTTATTCTACGTATTTCATTATGTCCTTCCTGTGTTAAGTGATTTTTTGACTCTATTATTTTTGCTGCTTCAGATCAGTCTTTAAAATCTTTGTATTTAACACCTTTAATCTCACGTTTATCAAAGAAAGGGATAATCTTTTGATTTATATCTTCAAATTTTCTAATAACAAAAATTACAACTTTTTTATCTTCATCATAGTTCAAATTACCACAATTAAAAAAATAAACCAATATTTTCAACAGTTCTTCATCTTTAGCCCCAAGCTCGTAGTGAAATACTCTAAAACTTAATGACACTGGTTTATCTACTGACTGTGAAGCATATATTGAAAAAGATCCTTTTCCTGATACAAATCCAGCTATTCATTCAGCGTGAGGTACCACTGCATCTTTAACTAAAGGTCTCGCAACCGGTATAATGTTAGAAAAATTATCTCTAACTAATGAAGATAAACCTAAATTCATTGAAACACCTATACTTACAATTTCTTGTAAACCTTGATAAGTTAAAGGCTGCTCTTGGTTATTTAATTTATTAACAATTCGTTTGAATAATTCAAAATCAGCTCTTTTTTGTGACATTAAACTATATTTATCGAAGTGTGATATTATTATAGCTACTTCATTTAAAGATCTTACTTTATAAACACATTCATTGTTAGAAATGTTAATTGAACCTATATGATTAAAATATGCTTTAATTTCCTTTAATAATGATAAATATCTTATATCGAGTTTAATTTGAAATCTAGGTCTTACTCTTCATTTATCTGGGTTTTTTTCTAAATGTACCATAAAAGAACCCTCAGCATCAGTAAATCCTGTAATAAATCAAGGATGTATAGGCTTATTTTTGTTGTTTTCAAGAGGGCGGCTAACTTCGTTCGGACGAGGAGAGCTTGCTAACGAAGAGCTTGCGCCCACATTTTTTTCTAGCTTGCGCGATTCCGGCGCAAGCATACTTCGTGAGGAATATCCCCGCAAGCTAAAGCTCCGCCTTGTTGTATAATTATTAATGAATATTGTAGAATAAGTTTTTATAAAATAAAAACTTCTAATAGACTTGTATATAAAATTTCTTTTGTTAAAAAATGGCATTGTTTTTTCTTTACCCATGCTTAGCCATTCTTTGTTCATAAATAAAAATAATAGAATAACAAGTGTAATTATAGAAATTACAAAAGAAATAGGACTTGATATAGCTATATTTTTATAGTTAAAGTTTAATTTATTAATTATTTTTTGATTATTATCTAAAACATTACCTTTTAATACTAGATTTTCCAATAATGGATTTATTTTATATTCAGGTAAACTAAAGAACATTTCTTTTATTATACCTAAATAATAAACTCCTCCTATAACACTAGTCAATATCGCTATTAAAGATAAGAAAATAAGACCTTTATCTAAGGCTGCACTTAACACCATTTGTTTTCCAAAGAATCCTATTAAAGGTGGAACTCCTACAAATGAAAATATAGTAATAGCCAAACTTATAGCTAAGAAAGGATTTATATAAAAATAACCTTTCAATTGAGTTACTAATTGGATAGGTGAATTATTTTTATCCATTAATTCTTCATGTTCTTTGTTTTCACTTATATAACAATATAAAGAGAACCCTATAGCTATTAATATAACAAATGCATTTAAATTACTTATAGAATATTGTGTTAAATAGAATATAAATGCTTGAGTGGATTCTACACTAGATATACCTAAAGCTAAAAGTATAAACCCTACGTGAGATATAGTACTATAAGCAAATAATCTTTTAATTCTAAATTGAGTTAAACCTACCACAGTTCCTATTATTAATGAGAATAGTGAACTTATTAGTAAAATAAATGTTCAACTCATTTCTGAAAAACTACTGTTAGTATAATATACTAATTGTAATAATAATATAAATATAGAAATTTTGGCTATTATAGCTACGAAGGTTGTCACTATTGTAGGAATAGCGTCATATACGTCCACATGACGACTGTTAAATTTATCGTCCAAATTAAAGAAAAGAACAATTTTATATAATCGAACCAGAGTAGTTTATTTCAGATATCTACCTTTATTCATTCCTGTTCTTATTTGGCGAATTTGATCAAAACCCTCGTTAGTTAAATGAACTTTTGTTTGTATCATTTTAGCTACTTTAGTTCAATCTTTGAAATCTTCAGATTTCACGCCAATAATGGGGTATTTATCGAAAAAAGGTAAAATCTTTACATAATTATCTTTGAATGATTGACATCTGAACTCTATATAATCTTTATAAGAATAAGTTTGACCACACCCAAAGAAATCTACTAAACTTTTCAATAATAATTCATCTCTAATATGTTGAGTTACTACAAAAAGTAATACTACACGACTTCCTGTTTTATGTAATTTAGATTCTCTAATACTAACTTTAAAACAACCATCACCACTTGTAAAACCAGCTACTCATTGAGGATCTAATTTGACACTAGGTGGCAATAATGGTCTTACTAAAGCAACAGTATTAGGGAAGGCTTCTAATAGTAAAGGAGTTAATCCTCTATTTAAAGAAGCTCTAATACTTATTATTTTTTGTAAACCTTCAGCTGTTAAATGTTCCCCACGTTGCATCATCATAACAACTTGTTTAAATAATAAATAATCAGAATATTTATTAGTTTTTAAAGGATATTTATCAAAATGAGGTATTACTTTTGTTATTATTTGATCTAAAGAACCTATTGTAAAATCACGACAACCATTTCTTTCTTTACCTATTCTTCCAACTCCAAAGTAGGTTTGAATAAGTTTTAAAAGATCTAGGTCTCTTACATGAAGATTAATTGTGAAATTAGCCTCTATTTGTCATCCTAGTTTGCTTTTTGGTGATTTACGTACTAGAACCAGAAAGCATCCTTCTGCGTCAGAGAATCCCGATATAAATCAAGGATCTTGAGCCAGTTGGTTATTATCTAGGTTAGATTCGGAAGAATAAAATTGTCTTTGAATAATTTGGTTAGAAAGGATTTTAACTAGATAACTTCTTTCGAAGCCCAGTAGAGTACATCTTAAATGTGGTAAATTAATACCGCATCAACTACCATTTACTCGTTGCTCTTTTACAACAATATTTTTAAATACTATTGACTTAGATCCGCGATTGCCCATTTTGTTTTCACTCATCTTCTGGCTTGTTACTATACCTGAGTAATTAATTCAGCCACTCATATATTTTCATATATGGCTTAGTACCAGAAGCTTTAGGGGTTCCCCGGAATTTGATAGTTTACACCCAACGTATGTTGATAAGGATTTCCTAAGTCCTTTTTTAGGTGATCAAAAATGGAATGGTGCTGCACTTACTTTAAATAAGAATCCTATTGTAAAAATTACTAAAGAAAGATTAATATAATAAGGTGTATATCATAAATTTGTAGAAAGATCACTTATGCTAGTTATGATATATAAACCATCTAAGTTAGTAGTACCTGAATTAGCATATAATAAACTAGTTCCTAATAAGATAAAACATGAGCTTAATCCTCCTAATAAAAAGTATATTAAACCACCTGTAGTAGATAATTCAGAATTTCTATATATAGTACTTAATATATAAAGACCATAACTTTGTAATTCTATTGCCAGGAAAATAGATACTAAATCATTAGTAGACATTAATAATACTGCACCTGTAATTACAAATAATATAATTAAAGGATATTCAATAATTTTAAAATGTTCTCCCATTTTATTTATTATTTTTGTATTATAATAAATAAATTTATATAACAATAAATCTTTTAAAGAAGAATATTCTGATACTCATACTTTTCTAGGATAAAAACTAGTTAATTGTAATATTAATATACTAACTAAAAATATAAAAATATGGAATATTTGTGTGATATTTGACATAAGTAATAAACCACCGTGTAAACCTACTCCTTTAGTTATAACAGCTAAAGAAGACATATCATGTAAAATACAATAAATTAATATTAATATCGATATTCTATTAAATAGTATCGATAAATCTCGTCTTATATTGACGGCGTTTGAAAGTAACACTAGTACTATTGATAATATGATCATTTTTTTTTGTTATGCGCTTAGCTAGTCCGCCCGACTATTCTTAAAGGCCAACTAATATAAGGAGGCTAGCCTTAGGAGAAAATCGAATTCTCATTACTAATGTATGAAATTAGAGTTTTAACCATTTAAACTACTAAAGCGAAAATAAAAGAGTCATAAAGAGCTGTGTCTTCTATTACTCCTGGGGTAAACACTCGGGCTCGAACCGAGAACAAGTTACACCACAAATAACCACTCTACCTATTGAGTTATGTCTACCTTAATAACACTGAGGGATCTTTATATTGATGACATGTACTAAAATCCCATCGTGGTAGACAGTGTTCTGCCTTTAGTTTAACCCTAGAACTACTATTTATCTCGAGGTGATTCGAACACCCAATGTTAGACACCAAAAATCTATGAGTTACCCATTACTCTACGAGATATTATAAAGTATTTAGCTCCTCTGAACCGTAGTAAACTTTATCTTATTAAGCCGTCATATAAAGAGGGAACTACTAGCTTGCTATGAAGGCGGGCGCGAAGCTCCTCTCTTTGTTAGCAAGCTCGAACGAAGTTAGTGCCTTAATATTTTATTTTTATAAGCTTTATTATTAAGTATGTATTTTTAAACAGTAAGTTATTTTCCATACAATATATCAAACTCCCATGAGTAGCATTTATATCTTTAGCTGCGCTACGAATAGATGGGTATTGTTTAATACTGTTGTCTTTTTTATTAATCAAAATTGTTTTATGCCCAGTGGCCAATAAATGATTAATTACTCTTAAAGGGGATGCGGGAGCTTTACCTGTTTTAGCTAATTTAAGATTAATTAAAGCCTGAGGGCTAAGTTTACGATTTTTTAGTTTTAATAAAGTTTCAGGTGAGTGTTTACATCCTGAACGCGATCCTGCTACTTTACATATGTTATATTCCGGATTTAGTAAATCTATGTAGTACTGTTCTCTTTCAATTAGTAAGTCCGGTTGTTCACAATATTCAAGAATATCAAGACTAAAATTAGAATAACCATACTTTAACAGAGAACCATAAATTTTGCTGTTTTTCGATAACAGTTCTTTTTTTAAATATCTAGGTTTAAAATAATCATTTAATCTTCTAGTTAAATCTAGACCACTACCAACATATGCCTTATTAGAAATCTTATTTCTCCAGCAGTATACACCGGATTTCCCTCTATTCATGCTATATATCGCCGGTTTACAAGATACTACATCCGAGTATGTTATGATAGGAGTTTTATATAAAAAGGGATTTTTATAGGGAGCTTTGTTTGCGTTCATATTAAATATAATAAAAATAAAAAAAGAGACATTTTCTCTAAGAGGAGGGCGCAAGCTCCTTCGTTAGCAAGCTCTCTTTGTTAGGGCTACGAAGTATGCTTCGCCGAAATAGAAGCTCCTCGCGCTAAAATACACTTTGTGTAACAAAGTAAGCTCTAACTAGCCTTTATTATTTTAAAGGCAAATTTATCCTTTCATAATTTATTGTTTTGAGAGTAAATTGTCAATGTTCTTCTACTAATATTTAAAAATTCCGATGCTTTAGTTATACTTTTAAATCTATAAATAACATTATTTTCAGCTACTACCTCGAAGATATATGCTCTTCGACTATAGTTAGGATAGCTTACATCAATATTATCTAATTTAGTTTTTTTAGTCACTATGTCTTCTAAAGGGAAACTTAAATTGAAAGAAGCATTTTCAGCAACAGAGCTTTCTAACTTAAAATAATAAGAGGGGACTTCGTTCCCTAGCGAAGCTACTCCATTTCAGATTTTTCCGCTTTTTATGTATTTACTGACACTAGTAGGGGAGAGTTTTACATATTCGGCTGCATTTTTTATACTGTTAAATTCTTTTATTTCTTTATAATCCTTACTATAAATTTTTACCTTAAGACTCTTACTATGTAATTTTAATCTCAAAATTGTTTCCTGACTTACTTCAGGTCTTACGATTATACCTTTAATCTTCTTGTAGCACCTACCTGTTCGGACTTTACTATAATTATTTTTAGTTTCCAGATTATGTTTATAACCTTTCATGGAGCCTGCAAATTTATTAATATTTAAGCTAGGATTTATTCGATCTAAGTATCTCTGTTCTATATCATATAAAACTTTTCTTTTCGAAGCTATACAGGAATCGCTTTTATCCAAGTCAATGTATTCAAGAACACCGTAATTAAAATTTTGTCACCCGTGCTTTAATACATATTTATAAAGTATACTGTTATACTCTGTACTCATCTGAAGGGATCTATATTTATGCTGTCTAAATCGTTGTTTAATATTTATAGAAGAACCTACATATAATTTTTCTCCTCCACCTACAGATAATTTATAAACATATATACCTCCTTTCTCTAATAAAGGTCAAATAATCTTATTGTTGTTAATTATATAACCATCCTGATTTAAATCGTATCATTTTACGTTATTCACCTTTTCTAAATTTCAACCTTACAAAGAACCACCAAATTCGTTCTGTATTTTTTTTATAAAAAAAAAATAATAAAGAGCTTGTTAGGAATCCCGAGCCTATTTCTACGAGGGCACTAGCTCCGCCTAGAAAAATCAGCTTAAAGTGGAGCCTGCTTTTTATTACTACAGGTGAAAGGACTTGAACCTTCATGGTAATAATACCCGTCGCACCTAAAACGACTTCGTCTTCCATTCCGACACACCTGCTTGCCTATATAACAAGTTGTTATATAGCCATGAAGACGGGCGGAGCTTTAGCACATTTTTCTAGAAGAAAAATAGCGCAGCTCTCCTCTTCATAGTAAGCTAGCTCCTATTATTTAGAAGAAGGTAAATATCTATCTTTTTGAATTATGTTAAAGGCATTTTCAGAATTAAATTTTTTATAATTCATTCCAAAAAGTATTAATAAATAGCTAGATAGTCTGAAATCTATTGGAGATATTAAGTGAGCTTTCTGACTGCTACCTCTGACTACTTGAACTTTAATATCCTGAATCTGTACAAATAATTCCTTAACATCTGAATAATTCCCATTTCTAAGAATATATAGAGTATTTTTGTTGTAGTGTCAAAAATTAATATTTTCGCTACCTAAGAAGTTTTCTATAAAAAAGCTTATACCTACCTCAATATATTTAACCTTACATGGATAGTCTACTTCAGTTATTTTACACTCAAAGGAGTCATCTATAACGATAGAAAATATATAAAATGTATCTAAGTTCATATCACTAGAATACTTAGCGATATTTAATAGATTATTTTCTACAGGATTGTTTAACACTGCCATCTTAGCGACTAAGTGAGTTAAGTCCTTATTTTTGGAATTATTATTTATTGTTAGTAAAAACATAATGTCGGAATTATTTATACTAAAATTATAATTTCCTCGCGTGATTAAATTTATTCATCATTGTTGTCATTTCAAATTTATATAAAAAGAGCCAAGGTGCTCTAGTACCATTTGCCTATAGTTGACTGACGATAGATTCTATGCCAGCGGGAAAATTAGGATTTCCACCTAAATCTGATACTGCTACCCTATAGTAGGGCGGAGCTCGAGCTGTAATATTTATACTATTTTCCCTTAACCTTGAAAAGGTTAGTATCAGTAACTTGTTAAACTTCGTATTAGAGAAAATAGAACTAATTATCCTAGATCTTCTTCGTTAAATCATACTTTTATGATAAAATTCTTGTCTCTGGAAGCGTAAGCTTTTAATTCTTTAAATATTTGTTTAAATTTAGCGATATCGTTCGATAATCCATAATTAAAAGTTGTCTCCACCAAAGTTTTGTTATTATATAATTCTACATGAAGTATAATATAACGGAATTCCTTAGGGTTAAATCATCTTTTAGCAATATGTAGTAAGAAGAATGTTATTTCATTGCTAAAATCTTCAGGAGATTGAAATTCGTCTAAGGTAAATGAAACTTTAGCTACACCATTACTATATATTAATCTATCTATGAACTTAAAATTATTGTGCCGCATGCTTTATTCATTTTTTTAAAAAAGAGTCAATAAAAATACTCTAAAGGTGGAAAAATTGGAAATTACATCCAAATATACTATTATTAGCTGTATAGCCTTAATAGCATGTATTATTTATTTATACTATTTTTCCTTATTGAATAGCAGTGCTATAAGTACACTTCGTTAGCGCTACGAAAAAAAATACATTTTTTTCCCCATGCTTGCTTACCAGAAGTAAGCTCGAGCTCGGTTTATTCAATAGATAGCTTTAGCTATCATTAGCTATTATATGTGTTATTTACAATTAAGGATAATTCGTCGCTTAGTGATTTATACTCATTTAAGATTTCATATTTCATTATACGATCAGATAGCACTATTTGCTTTAACTCCGCTAGTTTATAACTATATCTGTCGTAATTTATGTTATTACGAAGACTCTCTGGGTCAGTGGACTCGCTAATGCTCAAATTATCCATCCTATCCCTGCGAAGCTCCTCACATAAAATAGGCTCGTCTATTATATATCCATCCGATTTAGGCATAGCTTGCATATAATAAGGATTTCTTAATTCCTCAGATAAGGTACGTAAATAAGGGCCTGCTTTAGCTTGCGCAGCTGACCCGTTATTTGCATTAAATAGATCTAGGAATTTAAAAATTATATTATTATTATGGCAACGAGCTTGCGCTCCACCTATTCTACTCTCAGAATCAACTAATTCCATGGGAAGATCAAGTTCCTCTAAGTAATGTATTGTTTCCAGGCTAGTAGACATAACATCTAAGGAATTAAACATCGAAATAATAAATATGGTAGAGGATAGTAAGTACGAAAGTATAGTAATAGTCATAAATATATTACTTGTGCTAAAATACTTATTGGAAAAGTAAATTAATCCGTATATAAATTTATGGTAATAATATAGTAGTATAGTTAAATTAATTTTCATCGTTATAATTTTTAATATCTGACAAAGAGCCACTAAAATGCCCTGTTCCATTCATAAATTCTATTTGTACAATTAAAAATCTTGTATCGTCCTCTATAGATTTTTTATGAATTACACTAAAATCTATATTTTTTTCTAGGTAAGGGTAAATAAAAACAGCTGACGTGTTTATAGTATCATTGTGCATATACAGATTCCACACTTCATATTTAGTTGCATAATCGAAAGCTTCTTTTGTATAAGTATTTACAAATTCATACATATAATGTGAAAAATCTTGATGGTTTTTAAATTCAAATAGATCTAAATAAAATGTATTATAATTTATTAAGTACGCTTTTTGCTGCATTTCCTTGTGTTAATGTGAGATTTATAAAATGAAGCAAATAATAAGGCAGCTAGCCCTACTGTGTTCTTCTTATACACTGTATATCCCTCTGCCAGGGCGAGCTTCGCCGGGATATGCAGTGCTTACTAATATGAAAGATAAGCCTTTAAGTTAAGTAGTACACTTCGTTAGGGCGCAAAGCTCCTCCTTCGTTAGGGCGCAAAGCTCCTCTAACTACGATATTTAGGATTTATAAATCATAAAATTGTTTTTTTAACTATTTTATATTCACGTATCTTTTCATCATACTTATTTTTAATTTGGCCTGTTAATTGAGCATCCTTATTTCATTTTTCTTTGAATTCCTTATAAGACTCATACTTACTGTCAAATTGGTTAAATATTATTCATTGTAATTTACGTTTACACCTCTCCTTAATTTCATAATCATTGTTGATTATGTAATCTCTAGGCCGTTTTATTAAAGACATGTTATCATTTATAATTTTCATACTTAAATCACTATCGTTTAACAGTGACTTTAACGGTAATAGAGATCCACCTAATAACAGGATAAGCAACTCTTCTAATATACCTTCGCTTAAAAAGTTATTTACTAATAATCTAATAAACAAACCTACGATAAATAAAATTATAATCTTTTGTATGGTACCTCAAGATAAAAAGCTTTTAAAAAAAGCGAATAACTTTACATATTTTTTTCTTATAAGAAAAAAATATGAAGCGTACTGCTTTCTTTTTAGTTTTAAGCTACAGTTAGCTAAAATGTTAGTATAAATATTTTTTTTCATAGTTTATAAAATTAATAATAATAAAAAAGAGACAACTTCTCTTGAGGGGGCGAAGCCCTCGAGCTTATGATAAGTGAAATAAACGCACAAGGTAAAGTACCCGTCCGAATAACACTAATGTTTTCTAGTACGGTTAGGGAGTTGATATGAGGTATACCTACTAGCACTTTCATGGTTTAAACGACTTTGGGTGCTAGAATTATGTAACCTTCTAATATCCCTAGGTCTAATCTGAGGTTTATGATGTTTACTTTTTAGGATATCATCGTCTAATAAATTTTTAACTTCAGCACTTAGATCTGCCTTTGTTTGTTTATATATTTCTTTTCATATATTCATACCTGGATCAAAACTCTTTTTAAATTCTGCATAAGAACCATAGGTATCTCTATTCTTTTCTCAAATGTTCCAAAAGAATTTACGTTTAGCTACATCATGGTATTTTATAAAAATATTTTTTATATTACTAGAGTTATGATATTCCATACAGATAGCCGCTTCACCTCTAGTAGGGCTTTTTAAAACCGGTATCTCTTTATATTTAAGAGGAGGGTTAGCTATTTCATGCAAATTAAGGGTTCTGTTTTTATCTCTTAATCCTAATTCTTTTATTGTTTTTTCTCTACCTTTTTGTACATGCTTATTTCAGTCCTGTATTAACTTGGGATTTTTACTAGTATGCCCATCACATGTAGCACCTCTTGTCTGATTAGTAAACGCCGGACTAGGACAATATTCAGAAGAATATTGAACAGAAGGCTCGTAGGCGTTAGATGGAGAGTCACTGTTTAAAGGAGGTGTTATAAAATCTCTTTCAACCCCATTTTCTCCTATTATACGGTCAAATGTAAAAAACCTAGGGGCTGAATCTGAACCTCTTAAGGCCGGGTGTTGACCCAAAGTGCTCTCTAAATTAGCCTCTCCCTTATAACTGCTTTGCGGTGGGTATGAGGCCCCCTGTTGACCATACTCTGCTGCTGGGTTTGAATGTCCAGAAGTCGATCATTCAGAGTAAGGGTTTTGATTGGCTATTCCAGCATACATACTAATATTCTCAAGGTTCATTTGCGTAGTTTGTACTTTAGAATAATCAGCTACTTGAACTTGAGACGGGAATTTAGATACTAATGTATTAGCACTAAAGTAAGGATTAGAGCTATAATAAGAGGAGGTATTATCTGCTCCGTAGGGGCCTACACCTTCATTATTATTTGAATAATTATTGTTATTTGAATAATTATTGTTATTTGGATAATTATTGTTATTTGTATAATCATTATTTGAATAATAATTGTTATTTGTATAATTATTGTTATTTGTATAATCATTATTTGAATAATAATTGTTATTTGTATAATTATTATTTCTAGAATAACCATCATTAGCTACGCCTGTTTTAGAGTTTCTTATGTATGAGCCTCCATAATATTTCCCTCATAAATTTGAATAAATAAAAATAAAAGGTTTAACTACTAGAAATTCTAGTATAATTCCTGAACTATTTAATATATTTATTAAAAAATTAGGTATAATATTTATATTAAAAAAAGAAAATAGTTCATTTATAAACACAACAAAAGTTGCGAATAAAGAATAAAAAGTTATAGAAATAAAACTCAAATATTCCATAAAAACATTTACACCCATATATTCGTTTATCAAATATCTAGATAGCAATCCCACTGAAAATATAACTATTATTTTACTAAGGTTAGTTGGTAAAAATAATTTATTGAAAAAAAGTTTACAGATTTTTATAAATTTCATTTTTTTTTTGTGTTAAAAGCACAAAGAAGCAAAAATCTTCTTATAGAAAAGGGATGACTTGAACATCCTAAATTCTACCAGGTGAGTGCTGTAACGCTTCTTAGACTTGCTATGATATAAAGCTAGCTATAGAAGGATAAACACACATACGCCGATTTCATTTTATTCCTTTTACTTTTCCTTGGCTTGAGGGGGCGAAGCCCTCGCCTGGTGCTCTAATACTCCCAGAGCATACTTAAAGCAACTTATGCAAAATAAGATGGCTTTACCTTCGAGCCCCCTACCTGAGGGATCTTGCGCATTATTAAATAAAGCATGTGCTTTATTTATATAATAAGTATTTTTCAACTCCACTAGTGCTATAGGTATTCCCGGAGGGAATCGCACAAGCTCGTTCTTAGGATTAAGCACATTTAAGCTATGAAGGCACAAGCTCTCTTTAAAAAATAAACCCATAAACTTTTTGGCTATAATAACTAGCAAACTTAAAGGTGAGCTATCATAATCTGTGCTGCTGATTTTTTCCGGAGGAAAAAATATGCTAAAGCTAGTAGGGGTATTCAATATCAATTTCGAGCCATATTTATTCATGGCTAAGGGTTCTAAACTCAGTGTAGAATAGAGCTTGCCTCCTCCCTCTACTACTCTACTACTGCACAAGCTAAAGCTAAAGTCACTATGCTGAAGAATAGTATCATAAAAAGTTGGTACAACATATAATAGAATAATCAATATATAAACTACCGACAAAGTGAAAACTATTCAGAGTGATGTAGGATTTACTTGCTTTATATTTTGTATAAAGCTTACTATAGCTCCATACGAAGAGGGTATGTAACTACTAAAATAAGAATACACTTCGTTAGAAGCCTCTACATTATTTTTTGTTTTTAAGTTTTTTTTCATGTTTTTTATCTACTTATAACTTATTAGAAAAAGAGTCAATTATATTTACTATTTTGACGAGGAGCTTCTATTTCGGCGAAGCATACTTCGTAGCCCTAACGAAGGAGCTTGCGCCTCCCTCGGAATATTAAATTAGCAGCAGGGCATATTTTTCGGCTTCGCACGAAAAATCCGTAAGCTAAAGCTCGTGCGGGAATCAGGTAGCCTGGGCTTATACCTTATTACTCTGTATGTAGGACTTGCAGGATTCGAACCTACATTTTAATGATTAAAAGTCATATGCATTCACCATTATACTAAAGTCCCTATAGAGCGTAAACTAAAGACTATACAGTCGCAGCTTGCTCTAATAATTTGCTAGTAGTACACGTATTTTTTTTTGGCGGCTCCGCACGCACGGAAAAATCCGCTAGTGCTTACTGTTAAAAGGCTAAGAGTAACTATTTGCTAGCTTTACTACCATTATTAAGATTATACTTTATCGATATATCTTGCAATCTTTTTAGATGAGCTTTGTGGTTTGATATATCTATACGGTGTTCTTCTATTAAATCACCATATAATTCACTAGTTTTTTCTAATAATGAAATTTTTTCTTTTAATTCATTAATTCTCATATTTCCTTCCTTCAGAGCTTCAAGTACTTCATCTCGGGTAAAATCTGATAGTGGGCCGCTTTGCTTCTTAGACCTACCTTCTAATTCTACATGTTCTACCTTCGACTCTAATAATTCTTTCTCTACCTCCAACTTGAATAATACATTCTCTAGCCGTCCTTTCATATGATTAACGTTTTGTTGGTAAAGCTCTAAATTTGATTGTCTAACTATAATATCTTGAAGTATAGTTATATCTCTACTTAAATCCATAGAAAAATTTTTTTCAGGAAGAATTCAATTTTCAGCCGAGCTGTCCCGAAGACGACCTGAAGGAGAACGGTTCATGGACTCGGGTAGCAAGCTTGCTCATTTCTCCCGGGGGGAGCTAGTGCCCTCGTGCACAAATTTATCCTCCGGGGCTAAAGCTACTTTAGCCGTAGCTTTAGCTTTAGCTTGCTCAGTGACAGCATCTGTATTTAAACGCTCTGGTGATTTATTAGTTTGATCTAGATAAGAAGTAATAATAGAGTCAATTGGTGTCAGGTTAGGGGTTTCTGTGTCCTTAGGGTTAGTAATAGGAGTAGTTTTAGCCTGCGCAGCACTAATAGAAGTGTCTAAAGTCCTAGAGCTAGTATCTAAGGGTCTTAGATTTTGGGGGTTATATTCAAAATAGGCACTGAGCGGAGGGGAAGAATTAGGCGAGATTACCGGACTATTAGGCACAATCGTGATACTAGGCGAAGCAACCTTATCGCTAAAACGAGATATACTGGACTTAGTTTGCTCTAACCCTTCGCTAGATGGACATGGCCCACCCTTAGGAATATTGACTGAGTTAACACTAGATCTATTTCATGTATATGTTTTGAAAAAATCATACACTGTGGTGGGTATAGTATCTAGAGACATAGTGTTTATATTGGATCCGCAAGGTCAAAAATTATCTAGACTATAGGTGAATTTGTACTTTATTGAAGCAACATCTGGGAATGTGTAACTTTGAAATAAAGAAGGGCTATAATTTAGATTATTGAAATCTAACATTCTAAATAAAGAGTGGAAATTATTCTTAGGTCTAGCTTTAGCTTGCGCAGTCTCTGTGGTACTAGAAAATGTACTTATAGATTCAAGGGGTGAATACTCTTCCACCCTAGCTGTATCCACATGATTAGGACGCTCCCGTCTTCAATCATAATTATCAACATACGACCTTATTCCCTTTAATTCTTTTAAAGTAAGATCCTCTGAAGGTACGAACATAGTCTCCTCTTTGTAGCTTGATTTAGCCATATCATCAACCTGAACAGGGTCTAAGATATCAAAGTCATTGGCTTGCACACTCATTAAGATAAGTACAAAATAGGGAATAAAAATCCATAAGTATACTAAAGCAAAATCTAATAAACCTCTCAGTTTTAGTTTTACAGAGCGAAGCGCCCTACCTTTCAGTACTATCTTATTATATAAGCTACGTACTACTCCCAGACCGCCTGCCAATAATTTATAAAACTTAGGCATTGTTGCGACGGGGGCGGCTTCGCACAAAGTGTAATCCTTCTTCGTATGTAAAATAGAAGGTCTAGTTACGTAAGCCTTACGGGTATTTTCGGAGAAAATCGCGCCAGCTCTAGTTGCACTAATTAAAAATTCTGATTCATTAAATTCAGGAAATGTCTTCTTTACGTAACGAATAAAATCTAAACTTAGTTGGCTGTTAGACACTTTTTCGAATTTACCTCCTTGAATTTTTAATTTTGATACATAACTTATAGAAAAGGTTATTTTTTTACTAAAACCTTCTAAGAACTTTAAAATTTCCCTGTAGGTTTTTAGTCTATCCCTACTTAAGTTTAGTTCATTGTGTAAGAGAGCCTTTATAAAATTAACGTAAATAATACTTATCTCTCTCTCACAATTTGTATCCTTTTTGCTTATAGAGCTGTAATATCTGTATGGTGCTAAAGTTAAATTTTGCAAAAAGACTCCCTTTTTTATTCCTTGCGTTAAATAGGGAAAAACTGTCGCCTGGTCGAATAATATAATGTAGTATTTTTTCATAAGAAATCTAAGGACTTGCACCTTAATAATATATATTCTACCGAGGAGCTTGCGCCCCCCGGTATTATATATGGAATAGTTCTTCACTGAATTCTTTATATAGCTTATTACAGTATAATTCACTATTTAAACAGTGAATTATATAGTGGTGGGCGCTATAGTACCCACGTGCCCAAGGTAAGACTCGAACTTACAACCAAAACAACTTCAACGTTCTGCTCAACCAATTGAGCTTCATGAGCTTATGTATTTTTTTTTACATATTCCATCCTGCAAGGTAAAACTATAATAAGTAAGCTAGCTTAATTCAAGATATTCGACGAGCTTGCGCCCCACATTGCAATATAATCGCTAACACTACTTGTATTGTTATTTTTACTATTTTACCGAGGGCTGCGCTAGCTATAGCTCCGCCTAAGCAGGATAGCTTGGGTTAATTTTTTTTTAGTCTGTACCCTTAGACAGACTGGTTGATTTCCACTCGATTTGTATTTTTTTTTTTAGCCCACACGAGGGCGAGCTTGCTAATTCCCGGAGGGAATAGCAATAAAGCTCGCCCTAACTTCTACGACTATTCATTCCTAATTTTATTTTCCTAATTTCTTCTAATCCCTCTATTCTTAAATGTGTTTTAGTTTGAACTTTTGAAGCTATTAAACAAAAGTCTTTAAAATCTCTGGACTTTGCACCTCTTATAGGATATTGCTCTAATAAAGGTATAATAGTGTTTATTAGGTGCTTAAAAGTAGATATTTTCAACACTACTGTGTTTTTTGAATGTTTATACACTCTTCCACACATTAAGATTCTTGCAATATTCTCCATCAAAACTTTATCTTTTAAATGCTGAGTAATACTAATGCTTAATTTCACAGCGTAACCCGTACTGCAATCTTTAACTTTGTAAATATTTACAAAAAAACAACCATCGCCACTTATAAACCCTGACAGTCAGTCACAAGTTATATCACGCAAGTCGTAATCTACCCTTAGCAGTGAAGCCTCACCTAGATTGTCTAGCCTATGATTTGTGTGCAAGCTAGACAACTCCTCTTCTAATCTTTCTGATTGTGGGGACGAAGTCCTCGCACTCCAATTCAATAAATACTTTAATTTTACTATTCCACGATCGCTAAATTGTCGGTTATTTAGCAGTGGTACTAATACCATAGAAAATACCTTATAATCTTTTTGCTTTTGACTTATTAAAGGGTATCTATTAAAATGAGGAATTACCTCATTCATTAGAGAGTTTAAGTCTCGAATTTGGTATATAGCACTTTTCCTACTTTTTCGTACAGATATGATGCCTGACTCATTGAAAAAGGATCTTATTAAATAAAGTAGCTCCAAATCCCTGATAGGTAATTCTATCTCGAAACACGGAACAACTCTTCAGGGTTGTCTAGCTCTAGCTTGCCTAGTCTCCTCTAAGTTACATCTGTAAACACTTATGGTAAAACAACCCTCAGCGTCTGTGAATCCTGTTACTCATTCAGGACTTAACCTTCTATCTTTTTTACTTAACATTATATTTTCCACTTTCCTTTGGTATTTATAAAAGAAACAATTTTTCTGTATCTGAGGAAGGATTTGAACCTTCATGCCCTAAAGCAACAAAGCTTAAGTTTGTCGTGTCTACCGATTCCACCACTCAGATTTATTTGACCGCTATTTTTTCTTGTTAGTTCCTATCCTAGCTTTATTTTATAGCACTTATAATACTTGCTCATAGCGAGCTTGCTAACGAAGGAGCTTGCGCCCTCATAGCACTGCTGTGAGATAGCACCTACATAAGGAATTAATAAGCTAAAAGCTATAAGCTATTATTTTAATGAGAATATCGGAGACTCGAACCCGAATAAGTAACATGGAAGGCTACTATTTTACCTTTAAATCATATTCCCTTACTATAATACAATTAGTCAGAGTCGAACTGACAAAATTCGTTTGGTAAACGAATAGTTTACCATTAACTTATAATTGCTTACCTGCGTATTTTTATTACCTCGCCAGGTACTGTTTACCGCAAGGGAGTTCAGTTCATTGACCGCGGTCGTATTTCATAGTCGGGAACCTATCATGGAGACACTCGGATTCGAACCGAGCCTTCTAACATGCAAGGTCAGCATTCTACCAAATAAATTATGTCCCCTGCCAGTTATGCTATTCTTAGCTATAACTTGACAGATTCCGGCTCTCAGGTTAGGGCTAAAGTGACTCGAACACTTAGTAAGTACTGTTATGAGCAGTATGCTTTACCAATTAAGCTATAGCCCCTTTTAGTGTTATGCTTAGATAGCTAAGCTAGCTTTTTCTATAAAAAAGTTTTTAGCGAAGCGTACTACACGCTTCGCACTAAATCACGAGCTTGCGCCCAAATGATTTTACTACATTATACTCCTTGTTATTTAATATTACAGGTAAACTTGTTTTCATCCTTTTGGACACTGTGTGTGTACTGATTCCCAAGAAATCAGCACATTTATTCATTGAATCGAAGGTTTTAAAAACTGAACCTCCCTGATCATGAAGTTCCACTTGTATTTTTAACCTACCGGTGTAAAATTTATTTAGTGACTTAATAAAAATTCTACCTTTTATTATTTCATAGTTAGAAGGTCCATTTAATAATCTATTTACCTCGCGGGCTATGTAATCCCTATCTACGGTCTTATTCCCTGAATTAGATAATCTATTATTATTCATTTGACTTAGGATTAATTCTATTAATTTTTTACCCTCAGCTAAATAATGTAATCCTAAATTTTTAAGTTGACCTATAGATTTTCAATCAGAATAATCTAATCCTTTCTTGGAATGGAAAGTTAGAGAGTTTAAATAAGGAATAAGAACATTATTTACAAATTCTTTAGATTTTACAATTAAAACATAGTTGTACTTTGTAGCATCAGATAAGTTAGTATATTTGTTTTTAGATTTAGTAATGTAAATAACACTTCTGGTCTGAGTTCCATATTTAGAGCTTGCGCCTTCCTCGGAAAGGGTATTTGACGAGCTTGCGCCTAAACAAGAGCGAGCTTTAGCTTGCGCAGCCGCCGCAATATTAAGTAAATAGCTTTGAATAGCCTTCATTAACTCTAAATTACCTTTCTGGCTGATAGAAAAAGTTAAGATAAAATCTTTCTTAGTTATAGAAAAACTCCCATCTCCCTCTATAAACCCTACCAATCAATTATCAGTGATATGGATTTTATGATGGTTCCCATCTAGTATATGTGCTAATGGTTCCTTGTAATCAGTTCTTTTACTATTCATACTTTCTTTAATACTACTTATCTCTTGAAGTATTTCATTCCGATTTTCTTGATTAGAGGCAGTATAGAGCCTATATGCTGCACTAAACCCAGAGAAATCTAAATGTTTGCTTGAATTTAATGGGTGGGCAGTAAAGATTTCTATTATGGTTTTAATCTCTGAAATAGATGTCACTTTAAAGTGAGCTAAGTTCTCTTCAGTTCCTACATTCCCTATACCTCCTAAAGAATTTTTAATAAAATATAATAAGTCTATATCATCCTTATGTATTTTTATTATAAATCTAAAGGCGAAACTCTTACCTTGCTTTACTATCAAGAAACAACCCTCAGCATCTGTAAACCCCCTAAATCATTCAATAAAGTTATGTTTACTTAACGTTAGTGATGATGGGTTTTTATAGCGAAGTGTACTAATTCCTAACGCGGGGCGCAAGCTCGCTACTGATGATAAATAACAGCGTGAATTTATATCTTCTCTTCGACCCTTAATTAATAAGTTAGTCGGTGTTCGGATATCTAGATTAAATATGTTTCAATTTTGCGATAAACAGCTCGCACCTTTCGTTCCTAGGGTTGAAAGGCTAATCATTCCCTTTTTTGTTGATAACCATCTTTTCATAAGAAAATCGTGGACTTGAACCACAATAAACTTCTATGAAGTTTTACTCCTTTAATATTTTCTTTTTATAACTTTCAGTGGAAGCCATTTATCTCTTACTGGTCTAAATAATATCTACTATGAATAGTTTATGACTAGTTTACTTATGACTAGTATACAGAGCTTGCTAACGAAGTGTACTCCTAACTAGTCAGTTAAGGATCATATGCGCCATAAGATGTAATTTTATTTGGAACTACAACTGTTTACCGTAATGTGAATACTGTCTATCTGTTATGAGCAGTACACTTTACCTATTAAGTTATAGCCCTACGCGGACAAAGGACTTGCACCTCTAACCTCTGGGCATGAGCCAAATGTGTTACTATTACACCAATCCGCTTTAGACTAGATAGGATTCGAACCTACGATGGTAGCATTGAAAGAGCTATGTCTTACCACTTGACTACTAATCCGAGCTTGCTTAGCTAGTGCAGGTATTTTCGGAGAAAATCGCGCAAGCTATAAAAAAAATGAAATTTTTTTTTTCTGAGACTTCGTCTATTCGTCTATAGCTAACTAACCTTAGCAAGCTAAAGCTATTTGTCAGCCCAATGCAAGTATCGCACTTACTTCAATTGATTACAAAACAATTGCATTACTTTTATGCTAATCAGGCTCTAGCTGCAATTTACTAAACTTTAAGGGGGCGCAAGCGCGCAAGCGCGCAAGCTATGCTTTATAAAAAAAAATTATAGGCTGGCTAGCCAGAACGATACGGAGCTATATAAAAAAAAAATATATTTTTTTTTTATAGCCCGCCGCTAGCTCCCTCGCTATATTTTCTCTAGCGAGCTTACTATGAAGGCGAAGTTGCGCCTTCATAGCAAAGCTCTTCGTCTTAAGGTTTTAGCTAGCTCTATTTCTAGCTAAAAGCCTGAAGAGCGAGCTTTACCTTTCCCCTAGCTTTATTTAATTGCATAAATATGCTGTTATGGTTAGCTAATTTCTGTAATTCCTTATTTACTTCCTAGCACTAGCTAATGCTAGCTAGCACTAGCTAATGCTAGCTAGTGCTGGAATGTATGTGTGTAGCCAAAATATGCATGCATTGTAAATGTGATATATGTATAAATAGTTATTTATAAAATTAGTACTTTATTCTTAAAAATCTCCAGATTCGTACGGATAAAGCCTATATTACATCCTTCGTAATAATATTTTACGTATATTTAAGAAATATCTTAAGATAAGCTTCGTGCCTATATGCTTTCAGCACTTATCCTTAACCAACTTAGCTTTCCTGCCGTGCCTATGCTATATATTTATCTTAGTGAAAGAAACATCCCTATGTATAGCTTTAGCTTGCCAAACTCAGGCATAACCGGAGTCCGCAGGCTAGCTATACAGATATATATAATTTGCGGGGAAAGCTCTTAAGGAGCTTCCTCCATATATATTTTAATATTTGGGCACATAGACAACAGGTAAACCATAGGTTAGTAACTATTATTTAACCCTTTTACAAATTAAATTCTTCTTGTTCCTTTCGTACAAAAGTTAGTTCTTATTATATTCTAATTCCCCCTAGAAGATAGAAACCATACTGTCTCACGACGTATTTAACCCAGCTCATGTAACTTTTTAATCGACGAACAGTCGCACCCTACATAGTTCCTGCATCCATGAGGATAAGTTAAGCCGACATCGAGGTGCCAAACCGCGCACTCATTTTGTACACTCTTGCGCAAATTAGCCTGTTCTATGTGTTATCATAAAAGTGCGGCGCTAGCTCTTACTATAAGGAAGGTTGCTGGCTATATCTAGCACATAAATAAGAGCTTTAACTTTATTTATCTTTAGCAGTAAACCTGCTTTAGTGCTTTAGCTAGTTAAGAAATAAGCCTTAATGGCTTCCCTTAGTAAGGCGAAAGCTCGCCTGTTAATAGCGGGCTGGCTAGCCAGAACGATGCGCAAGCACTTATATTTCCATTTTTTTCAAAACGGTTCAGACTATGTCTTCATTATTATTATATATATATTTTTCCAGTCATGTCCTAGAATAAAACTAGCGCGATTTTCTGTAATTCCTAGCTTTAGCTAGG
The DNA here is from genome assembly GCA_013364935.1 of Fusarium anthophilum. Classification (NCBI taxonomy): domain Eukaryota; kingdom Fungi; phylum Ascomycota; class Sordariomycetes; order Hypocreales; family Nectriaceae; genus Fusarium; species Fusarium anthophilum. Next base: position 13,720 of record JABEVY010000029.1, on the reverse strand, counting down.
GAGCGGGCTAACTAAGTCTACCCCTCGTACTAACTAATGCATGGATAAGAAAATAGCGCCTTTATTTTCCGCCTATTCAACCTTTTACTGCAAAGGCTCCAATACGACGTTTTGATTTAGCTATTGAATAAGTTACATTTGATTTAGAATTACCTCTAAATAAAACTGAACTTAAACCTCTAAAAGAAGAATCTACATTTTTTAATCCTCCTTTTCATTTTAATGAATAAACAGATCTATCCGCTCTATAACGTTTAGTTAATCTACCTTTAACTTCTAATCTTATACCTCCCATATTTTTATATCCAATAGAATTATAAATGGTATTATGAATATTTTCGTTCGCATTCGTGAACGAATAGCTTGCGCGATTTTCTCCGAGAGCTTTAGCTTGCGCAGCCCCCGTACCACCTATATTTATATCTGAAGGATATGCACCATCTAACAGTTTAGATAAAGAGGGCGCTTCTAATTCCTGCAAGGCAGGAATATTCGAAGCATTCATATTAGAAATTATTTTTAAATCTTTAAATTTACCTTGAAATAGATCCATTTTTTTATCACCTTTTATTCTAGATCTTTCTTTAATCGAATTAACATTAGGTAAATATGCTCTATTTAAAATACTAAACATAGAATTTATATAATTTATTCTTCTTTTTCTTAATTTTAATGCTAATGCATTAGTAAAAAGATCTGTATGATATGCTACAGATTTTAAATTAATTATATTATATTCTATTTTTTTTCCTATAATTTTATTTAATATATTACTTAATATAGGTAAAAACACCAATCTGTTGAATTTATATTGATTAAGAGAATATAATAAATCATATTTTCTTAAGTATTTTAGATATTTTCTAGCATATTGGTTAAGAATAACACCTCAAACTTTTTTTAAATAAAGATCTTTTAATTTTATAAATTTATTTAAATATTCTAGTTTATACTTTATAAATTTAGTTTTTCTTATTATATCGCTAATAAATATATATTGATCTTTATATTCACCTAAGATTTTATAAATTTTTTTTATATTTTTTTTATATAATAAAAAATAACGTTTGGCTATTAATTTTTTACTTATTTTTTTATTTATTTTTAAATATTTTTTTTTTAATACATTTTTTTCTCTATTTAAAGTATATAGTGTAATTATTGCTTTATTATTAGTATGTTTTATTTCCGCATTACTTACATGTATTCTTCTTAATAAATTACGTCTTCTTTTTAATAATATAAATTTAGATCCTGTATATTTATGATCTTTAAAATATAAATTAAAATAACCTTTTATTATTTTGTTTATATTTAAATCATTAACTGGTATATTCTTTAATGTATTTTTATTATAAGAATATATAGTATTCTTTCATTCTTTAGAAAATGAAGGTAAATATTTGGTTATTCCTATATCACCTATTTTTTTCTTTAAAAGTATTGTTTTAGGCGCTCCGCTCCGTTTTAAGTTATTGTTATAAATTTTCATCTTAGAGGGGGTGTATTCCTTACGAAGAAGGCTTGCCCCGGAGTCGCGCATGCTAAAGCTAAAGCTCTCGTCTACGTTACCACTTTTATTCATTTTTCTAAATATTTATTCTTTTTTTTTTACTTTTTTTATATATATATATATAATAATAATGTTGGGTGTGAAAAAGGATTATTGTTTAGCTTGCTAATCCCTAATAATAAGGGATTAGCAAGCTGTGCATATAACTCACCTTATAGTCGTTGAACGTCTTTATCTTATAATTTATGCTAAGATAAATTTCGCTTCAAATTTACTAGCTAGCTGATTTTTTACGCAAGCTAGTAATTTTTGAAATTAACCCAATATATTATTAATTATCCTTATTTCTCAGCCATAGAGGGACTTCGTTCGAAGCTCGAACGAAGTCCCTACCTATTGAGCTTTAGCTAGCCTGCTATATTTTTTTTTATAGCAAGTTCTTGCATACGAAGTATGCTTAGGTTTGCGTCTAAAATATTGCTAACTAAAGCCGCTGTGTAATAAAATATTAAAGGACAAACATCCCTAGCGTAGCTTTTCCAATAATCCAAGATCTTTCCTTGTTGCATCTTGTGATCCTATGCCCTGCTTACGCAACTGTAAGATTTGTTGATAATCAAACAGTAAGGCAAGATTTAGCCGTTGAGCTTTTTAGATAATTAATACATAACTATTAGAGCCTAGCTTGATAGCCTGTCTTAATAGCTAAAAAATATTAGTGCTACCTGAAAGGTATACTCTTAATATTTTTATTATCTCTAATTTCTATATAGTGAAAATCCTACCTTTTTTTAAATATATATACAACGAATGTACATATAAATAATTTTATATGATTAAAAATAGTTTCACTATCTTAAATCGCAAACAAAATAATTATAAATTATTAGACACTCCTGTTTACTCTTTACAGGGTCTGTGCCCCACATAAACTGTCCCCTAGCGATAGTTCCTTAGCCAAGGGTACTTATCTATTTCTGCAGCTGGCATAAATCAAAATTTAAGTTAAATCTATCATTATGCGCTTATGGCAGAAAGGAAAATAAGCTGAATTAGGTTGATTTACTATGCATGAGCTGGAATGCATACTTCAGACACCTGACGCAAGCAATGCTTGCGCCAAGTAGCAGAAGCAGCTACCTACTCATAATCCTAAACCAATTCATTCATATGAAAAAAAAATAAAGGATTCTCATTGTCATAGAGCTAGCTTGCTGAACAAGCTAGCCGTCAATTACCTTATAATCTGAAAATTGTTTATCATACTCTATAATTAGTGACAGTAAAGCTGCATAGGGTCTTCTCGTCTAACTAGAGGTAAACTGTATCTGCACAGCTATTCCAATTTCACTGAGTCAATCATAGAGACAGCTGTTGTATCGTTACATCATTCATGCAAGACCGCATTTAACGGCCAAGGCATTTCGCTACCTTAGGACCCTCACGTTAAGGCCGCCTTTAACCGGGGTTTCCGTCTACATCAAATATTAGTATATTTAATTATATCTGTTAACCAGCCGGCACCGGGCAGACATCACACTCTATACTTAGATTTTTAATCTTTCAGCAAAGTGCTGTGTTTTAATTAAACAGTCGTACAACACTATTTCATGCTTCTTCCTCTTTACCTGATATTAATCAAGAATAATGAGCTCTCCTTATCCCGAAGTTACGGTAGTCAATTTGCCGAGTTCCTTTATGATTGTTAGCTCATTTACGCCTTCGTATTCTCTACTAGCTTACTTGTTTCAGATTCTAGGTACGGTTACTTTTCATTTATAGCTATAGCCCTAATTAGCTATAGCCATTAATTTAGTACTATTTTTCCAGTACATTTTCCACTTAAAATGTCGTCCTTAGTACAAAAGATTATCTCATCGTTTAAATCTTTAGATAATATAAACTTAGAGGCCGTTACTTAATTACATCCATAAGCTTTAGGCGGAAAAATTTTATTTTTTCTTTTAGTTACTCATGTCACCATTATCACTTGAGTTAAATTATTATAATTTCATTTAAAAAATAAAAATCTTAATTTAGCTCAACGTTCTGCTACCCCATTTAATTATAATTAAGCTTTAATTATAAAATAATATGGACAAGGTTTCGGTATATTGTTTAGATCCGATAAATTTTCGATGCTTTTAAAACTTAACAAGCGCTCTGTTACGAGGTCATAAAATTATGGCTGCTTCTAAGCCTATCTCCTTGTCGACTTTAATAAAAACCTTCTTAATTTCACTCAACTAATAATTTAGGAACCTTAACTCTTGTTCTGGGCTGTTTCCCTTTTGACATACAACCTTATCATTCTATGTCTGATGATTTAAGATATATCTTTGCCATTCCGAGTCTACATACTCACTGATAAAATCTTCATGATCCCCCAATTTGTACAAAATAAAACATGAGCTTTACTTGCTAGCAAGCTAAGCCTTATGTCTTGTCTGAGATTAAATTCTGTACCTGCTAAGATATTATACTTAAATTGCCTACTGTTATAGGTTTCGCAGAAAACCAGCTATCCTGGTCAGTATTGTCTTTCACTACACCTACCATAATTCTTCGGATATTTATGCTACAATATTCCGTTCGGACTTTTATAATCCTGATTATGGTAAAATCACCAGGCTTCGGGTCTAACTTTAGATACTTACCGTTATTTTAACGCTCGGTTTAACTACGTATACACGGGGCTATAAAAAAAAATATATTTTTTTTATAAAGCTCCCTCCTACTCGCATCTAATGTTAACTTGGTGACCCATTATGCAAAAGGTACGTTCTAACTTTTTTTTATTTTCCCGAACTGCTTATAAAATCACTGTTTTTGTTTTGGTTCCCTCACGGTACTTTCCACTATCGCTTATATATTATATTTAGCCTTTGAGGAAGGTTCCCCATTTAATTTAAACAGTTTATCCACCATTTGACTTTTTAGGCTAGTCTATTTTAGCTCACGCTAATCATAGAATCTCTTTTGATTTCTTTTCCTAAAGTTACTAAGATATTTCAATTCACTTCGTTTATTATTAAATTTCTCTTAGAGTTAATATAATTATAGGTTTGTAGGCTAGCGCTATAAATAGCACACACTTGCTTATATTACTGGTTGCCTATTTCATAGCAAGCGAGCTTGCTATGAAATTAGAAGCATTGGCCTGCGTATATATACAATCAGCTAGCAAACCTATTTATATAAATAAATCTCTTTAATATATAGCTTAAATTCTACAATAATTTCTTTCCATACTTATATAATTTAGAAGAGCTTGCTGATTCCTAATTAGGAATAACAAATTTCTAAATTACATTTATAATTTATATATCCAGAGCTGCTTTTAATTTGTTAATGGCTAGCTCTAATGCATGCAATTAAGCAAGGCTAAAAGCTAGATATATAGCTTTTAGCTTGCTTTTATTATTTTCTATTAAAAAAATATCGCTTATTTCTGTAATTCCTAATCGGCAGATTTTTCGGCGAAGCCGTAAAATACACCTAGCACTAGCTAGTGCAGGAATGTGTTTGTAGCAGAAATATTCATTTATCTATCTTTTTATCTCTAATACTTCTAAAATTAATCGGATTATTATGATTCGAACATAACTAGTCTTCGTCCCAAACGAAGTGCCTACCCAAGCCGGCCCTAATCCGTAAAAAAAACAAGAGTACTTGGACTTGAACCAAGAATTTGAAGGTTGAAGCTTCCTATTTTGCCAATTAAACTACACTCTTCAGAGAATATCCGATTTGAACGGATGTGGCTAGAATATAACCTAATAAGACTCAAGCTTACCGCCTTAAACCACTCGGCCAATTCTCTTTAATTCCTCAGCGAATCGAACGCTGATATCATTCTTATCAAAAATGCACTCTACCGTTTAAGTTAAGGAATCTTATATAGAGCATATTTTTTAAGGCTATGAGTACTCATAGCTTACTATGAATACACGTTGTTAGCCAGCTCCGCCCGCTATATAAAAAAAAAATATATTTTTTTTTATACTCCTCGAGCTTGCGCGATTTTCTCCGAGAGCTTTAGCTTGCGCGATTTCCCGGTGGGGGGGGGGGAGCGCAAGCTAAAGCTCCCCCCTTAATTCTGAAAAATGAAGGATTTGAACCTTCAACTTATTGTGTGTAAAACAATCGCTCTACCATTGAACTAATTTTTCTTACAGGTTTACTGCTTTTGCAGAAAGGCAGAAGCTCTGTATTTTTTTTTTATAAAACCTTTAACTAGCGCAGCCTTAATAGCTCATAGCATTACTGTAGCCTAACCACCCCCACGGGGAGGTTAGCACCCTAACAAAGTGTATTCAGCAAGCAGCTCTAGCGCAGCCCTACTCCTAATTAGGAAGGCTAGCTATGCAGCTGATTTTAGTTAAGCTTGCGCCTAAAAAATATGCAGCAGTGTAACACTTCGTTAGTAGAATAGTAATGCTACAAGCTAGCGCCTTTAAAGAAACAAGTATATAAGATATACCACACCATTAATGAGTATTAATCTTTACCTTTTATAGTAATTATTATTGCACCTACCATAGCTAATAGTAATATAAAACTAGCCATAAATATTCACATATTGTGACTTGTGTATAATATATGCCCTATTGTTGCTGTATGTCCTGTTTCAGCCATATTATTATCTCAACTATTACTTGATACAAACATAATATTAGCATTCGTTATATCTAAGTTTCTATTAATATATTTTAATATATCACTAAACTTATTTCAAGGTAAATAGTATAGTATAGTATTTAATTTACTACTGTAATTATTTAATATCGCCATATAATAAGGAAGTACTTGGAATATAGTAAAATTTGCAAGAATTGTAATAAATAAACCTAAAGATACACTATTTCTATTATTACTTTGTAATTCGCTTGTTCTTATATTTATTAACATTAATATAAATAGAAATAATATTGAAACTGCCCCAATATAAACAATTAAATAAGATAAACCTATAAATGTAAGACCTATTAATATTAAATATACTGATATATTTGCAAATAAACCTATTAGAAATATTACTGATACAATAGGGTTTTTATTAATTATTATTAAAATACCACATAATAAAGCTGTTATATTTATTATATCTAAAGATCCGGTTAAATATCCATTCGAGAAAATCTCGGGTATAGCTAGAAGTTGATAATACATTGTATTTTTTTTTATATTTATATTAACCTAATATTAGGATAGCAATAAAATTATATCTTGTCTTTTAACCTGTAACATAATTTTAGCTTGCTTGCTACAATGGACGAGGGATGCATAGTGCTACCGGTAATACTACGGTAGCCTTACGATTTTTCAAGCTAGCGCTGTAATTCCTATTCTTCCAATAGGAATAGGAATAGTAATAAGCACGAAAAACAAAATACATTTTTTTTTACTAGCTATCTTTAAATGGCTAGATAGCTAGGGTGCATATTTTTCGGCGGCTGGCTAGCCAGAACGAATGCGGGCTGCGCAAGCTAAAGCTCGCTATGCTTTATAAAAAAAAAAGAAATTTTTTTTATAGGCGTACACTTTGTTAGAGCTTTAGCAGATTTTTCTAGAAAAATCGCGGGCGCAAGCTCCCCCCTATACATAACTCCTTTGTCCATATTCTTCTCACTCCATATCTTCCCCCCCCCCGAAGAGTCTGCGAGCTTTAGCTAACAAACTAAAACTAGCTCTGTGCCAGATAAAGGAATAAGTATTTGGCTATATTTAGTTAATAGCCCTTAATTACAACTAACTAAAAGCAAGTCTGCAAAGCCTTTATTGGGCTTGCGTCTCGATTCCTGCATACTAGTAATAAGCAAGATTATTTTATCTTTTTTCTATATAAAATAGATTACCGTCTGAATTAAGACTTAATCTTATTAGCATTTATATATAAGGTTTTAGCATGCCAAATAGAACAATATTACTATGACTATTACGCAGGAACTAGCAGCTATAAGAAAAATACAGAGCTATATAAAAAAAATATAGAGCTTTATAAAAAAAATACAGAGCTTTAGTTTGCTTTTAGCTTTTAGCTTCCTTATTACTCTAACGGTAAAAAGTGTAGGAGGGCTACGAAGTAAGCTAGCGCCAAAAAAAAAATGCATTTTTTTCTAGCTTGCTAGCAAGCGCGTCTTCGCCTTCATAGCTACGCTCTTGTTATGCGCTAGCTAAAGTAGCCCCTTAATTACCACCAGGTAAAAGCTAAAAGCAAAAGCCTTAATAAATTAAGAACCTCAATAATACATAGATACATATAAGAAAAGTCAAACTACATCCACGAAATGTCAGTATAATATTCCAGCTTCATAACCAAGATGGTGATGATCTGTTAAATGGTATGAATATATTCTTCATAAAGCCACTGATAAGAATATTGTACCTATAATAACATGTAATCCGTGGAAACCTGTACCGAAGAAGAAACATGTTCCAAATACACCGTCACTAATAGTAAAGGAAGAAACGCTATATTCTACCCCTTGGAAAAAAGTGAATATTAAAGCTAATAGAACTGTAAAGATAGAACCGTATAAAGCTCCTCTTCTTTCTCCTTTTATTAATGAGTGGTGTGCATAAGTAATAGTTGCTCCACTAGATAATAAAATTACTGTGTTAAGTAATGGTAATTCAAACGGGTTTACTGGTTCTATACCCATAGGTGGTCATTGAGCTCCTAATTCTACAGTAGGTGTTAATGCACTATGAAAGAATGCTCAAAAGATAGCTACAAAAAATAAACCTTCAGATACTATAAATAGTATTACTCCTAGATTTAACCCCTTTTGCACTGCTAATGTATGATTACCTAAATATGTACCCTCTGCTATTATATCTCTAAATCAGAAAGACATAGATGCTACTAATGTTATTAATGATAAGTAAAACACTATATAGCTATTATTAAATAAGTGCATTGATAAAGCTCCGTTCACTGTTACTGCAAATAAAGCAATACTTGTATACAGTGGTCAAGGAGACGGTGACACTAAATGGAAGGGATGATCCTGAAAATTACTTCTTATTAAATTTGTCATATAAATTATATATTATAAATCTTTTAGTTTTATACACATATTAAAAGCCCCTAAGATGAATCGAACATCTATCATAATATTAACAGTATTATGCTCTACCGTTGAGCTATAGAGGCTCAAATAGACAGCCGAAGGAGGAGCTTGCCCCGCTATGAACGCGCAGAGGGGAGCTTGCTATGAATACACGTTGTTAGGGCGCTACCTCCTCTTCCGAGGAGGAGGTAGCGCCGCCCCCGCCTTCTAGAAAAATAGCACATCGTTCCTCCTTCATAGAGCGAAGCGCCCTACTAAGAAAGCGTACTCCTCCCCCCGGGCTATAGCTTGCGCATTCGTTCTAAGCATATTTTTCGCCGGCACCCCCCCCCCTTCGTGCGAAGCCGCACTAAGCACGCACGAAAAATCCGCAAGCTAAAGCTACCCCCATAAAATACGCTACAGCCTCAGTCCCAAAATAAAGCTAAAAGCTAAAGCTAAAGCTAAAAGCTAAAGCTAAAGCTATATATGCAGAGTACGGAAAAGAGGTGATTCGAACACCTAGATGTATAAAACATAATACTTAGCAAATATCTTACCCTACCTATGGAAACTTTTCCTGCATTAACTAGAGCTTTAGCTAGCGCTAATAAATATTTTATATACGGAAGCATAATAGCTCCATCTAGCCGCCAGCACCTTAATTACAGATAGCTAAAAGCTAAAGGCAAGCTAAAAGCTAAAAACTAAAAGTTTTACCGGTATTTTCGGAGAAAATCGCTGGCTAGCCAGAACGATGCGCAAGCTACCCTCGCTATAAAAAAATATATTTTTTTTTATAGGCGTACACTTTGTTAGAGGGGGCAAGCTCCGCCCACATTTTTTTTCTAGAAAAAATTAGCGCAGCCCTCCTCCCCGGAGTATTTTCGGAGAAAATCGCGCGAAGCTCCTGCAAGCTCGCCCAAATTATAAAGCTAGTCTATAAAAGCTAACGAAGATATGTAGGCTACATATCCTACTATACGAATTAGATCAGAATCGAACCGACATCTACTTCCGTGACAAGGAAGTCCTTTACCTATTTAAGTTACTAATTCTAGGAGACAAGAGATTCGAACTCTTAAAAGCAACAGCTATTGAGTTTACAGCTCAACCCTTCTTACCAATAAAGGAACCCTCCTTTATATAATATCTATATATTATATATTTTTATGGTTAATGTTAATTAATCCCGCGCAACTTCCACTACGCGAACCGTATTTCGACTTAACACTAATTAGAGCCACGCATACGAAGATTCCCAATAAAAGAATATATAAAACCTATTTGTTTTTTTTACTTGTTACTAAGAAAGCAAACTTATTGCGCATGCCCCTTTCAGCATGTGACGAGTGGTTAGTACCAATCCAAGGTCTATTCACCGTGACATGGTGATTCACGATTACTAGTAATTACTTATTCATGTAGTCGAATTTCAGACTACAATCCTTAAAATTTATATCCTATTTTTTGAGATTAGCTTAAATTCACATTTTTGCATCTCTTTGTTTAGGAATATGTGGCACGTCTATAGCCCACAATATCAAGGCCATGATGACTTGTCTTTGTCCCCTTTATCTTTCCAAATTTCCAGGACTGAATGCTTTATCGTAAATAAAAAAAATAAAGCCAGGGATTACGTTAATTTCATGGAAACCACAGTTTCACAACATTAACTGGAAACAGCCGTGCAACTCCTGTAATAAAATTATTCAAATTGTGGTAAGGTTTTTCGTGGATCATCGAATTAAACAACATACTTCACTACTGGTGTCAGAAACGGTCTAGTGATTTCAGTTCCTGCGTTGCCACATTACTCTTGAGGTGAAATGCTTACACTTTCATTTATAGACCAAATCTATGGCTGGTTTGTATAGATCATTAGTTTAGTAAACTAACTCAACTAGACTATCCACCCAGATCTAACCTATGGCATTCATCATTTACTGCAAAGACTACTTGGGTATCTAATCCTGTTTGTTCTCTGTGCCTTCGTCCTTCAACGTCAGTTTTTACATAGAGGGCTGCCTTCGCCTTTACAGAGTCCCTTTGGTATCACGAAATTTCATCTCTCCTCCTCAAGTACTGCCCTCTTACATAAAACTCTAGTCAAGTACTAACATTTTATAAGCTATATTGACCGTCTGGGTACCCTTTAAACCTAATTAAGATGAATAACACTAGTCTCTTACGTATTACCGCGACTGCTGGCACGCAATTAGTCAAGACACGATATATATACTGTCATTATCAATATATAAACAAAGCTTCATTCAATTCTAATATAATCTTTTCATATGGGACGGCCAGTCCTATGGTGTTATAAAACTCGCCCTCACAATAAGACTTCTCCTAAAGATATCGGACTTGACCCATAGCTGTTTTGCTCCCCATACTGGAAGACTTGCCACTTCTCCAAGTTGCCAGTTCAGCCGTTAGGCCATTGACCAAGATTCCTCACTGCTGTACTAACTTGCATTGGGGTTTTTTCAGACCCAATGTGGTCGATCAACCTTTCAGATTCGACTACGAGAGTTTAAGGCTAGTTAAGTCATCACCTTAACTACTACCTATCTCGAAGATATTTATTATCCTCTTAAAGCAGAAACGATGAGAAGGCTGGCTTTATTTGCCAAGTTCTCATCCTGTTTCCTTTATTTATTATGAAGGATTTACCTCCACTTTAAGGCCGGCGAAGAATATCTTTATACTCACCTGTACACCACTTTTTAATTGCTTACGAGCTTGCGCCTTCCCAAAGGGATAGCAATTAAAACGTACGATTAGCATGTGTCAAGCACTTGGACAGCATTCAATCAGAGCCATCACCAAACTCAACTTTTATTTTTTTTTTGATATAGAACTATTCATATATCACTAATGGATCTAAATCCATTAACTAAGGAAAAAACATATAAGCTATTTAATGTAAATTTTACTAAAACAGATACTTATCTATAAAATGCTATTTGCTCGCTATTTTTCATATAAATTATATAAATAATTTTGTATTAATTTCTTCTTATATATCATATAACTTTTATTAATTTCCTGGGTGCAAAGCAGAGTTTAGTGCTTAGCTTTAGCTTGCTATATATAGCAAGCTAAAGCTATAGCTTACTACTATTTATACGAGCACCTTAGGATAAATTGTTATTGTTCATTATAACTTTCCTCAATATAAACACTTAGTACTAATAGCTTACCTATAGTCATTAAAAAAAAAATAAACTAACCGAAGCTTAGCTTATAGTTAGCTAATACCTGTAATTTCGGTAATAGCGGTAGCTGGTGGCTATATTTAGTTTTAGCTTTAGCTTTAGTGCAGGAGGCGAAAAAAAAAATACATTTTTTTTTACGCCTACCACTACGAGCTTGCTATGGAGGCGGGCTGCGCTATTTTCAAAGAAAATGTGCTATGCTTCGCCGAAATAGAAGCTCCTCCTTTGTTAGGGTTATGAAATAGAAGCTCCTCGCACTGCTATATAATAAATATTTTAGCCAAAAACAGCACAGATAATATGCTACTGTTTGCTAACGAAGTATGCTTGCTGATTATCGGCTGTGCAAGCTAAAGCTCGGGAATAGAAATAAAGCTAGCTAAAGCTGATTATTATAGCGAATTGCTATAGTTCTAGCTAGCACGAAGGAAGTCCCTCTTATTGCTACCAAAGCTACAGCTAGCTCGCTACAAATATTAATGTAAATCTAATCCATCTTTTATATAAGAACTAGTTAGTACCACGAACACTTGCGCCTGGATGAAGGCTATTGCTAATTCTAAACCTGAAAAGGCTATAATAAATAATAAAGGTATTAATCCTAAAATGAAGAATATAAAACCAGAATTCATTATATTATAAACAAACCCACTTAATATGCTTAATAACATATGACCGGCAGTTATATTAGCGGCTAATCTTAATCCTAATGACACATTTCTAGCAAGGTATGATATTAATTCGATAGTAACTAGTAAAGGTAAAAGAGCTAAAGGACAACCAGCTGGTACTAATAAAGAAAAGAATTTTAGACCATGTTTTTGGAATCCTAATATAGTCGCACCTAATACTATTGTAAAACTAAGAGCAAATGTTAATGCAAAATGACCTGTAGAAGCAAAACTGTATGGAACCATTCCAATTAAATTATTTACTAATATAAATATAAATAATGTATATATAAATGGGAAATAAATTTGACCATTTTTAGGGTTTATTTGACCTATAACTATATTATGTATAGTTACGTATAAAGATTCTTGAGCTATAGATCAGTTATTACTAACTAATTTGTTATAGTTAGTTGAAACTATACTTAAAACTAATATAATTAAAGCTCCTATTGTTAAATATAATCCTATGTTAGTTAAAGATAGATGTAAGTTACCTCCTAAAACTTCTAAATTTAATATGTCTCTTATTTCAAATTGATCTAAAGGACTTCTTATTTCTTCAGCTTGCGCTAAGAATAAATTTTGTTTTTCTATAGAAAACATTTAGTAGTATTATTACTACTATAATATATAAATCTTTAAAAAGCTAAATATTTGCAAAATAGTAGCTAGCGGAGTGCAATGGAATAAAGCTATTCCTGCGTAGCAGAAATAGTGACTCAAGAAAAAAAAAAGAATAAAGGGCTTTTAGCTTTAACTGAAAGCTAGGGATAGCCTATATAACTAAACTACTCATAGCTAACAGTGTGGCTTATATCATTACAAGCTCATATTTATTTTACTAGCTATGCATATTTTTCTCTAGCTATGCTATTAATATTCCTCCTAGCTAGCGCAGCCGAGCTATAGCAAGCTATTTTTTTTATAAAAAAAAAATATATTGCTTATTTTATGCGCGAACGATGCGCAAGCTACCCTACATATTTATAGCTATAGCATTATTAATGCTTCCTTTTAGCTTTTAGCTTGCTTTTAGCATCCGAAGGAATAGGGATAGCACTAATATATATTATATTTTATTAATAAACATACGTGATAAGAATAAACGCACTATTCTTGGTAATATGTATTTAGATAATACGTATAGAATAAATACTATTATAGCAAAAGCAAATACTATTTCATTCATATAATAAAAAGGTACTAATTGTGGCATATAAATTTTGATTATGATAATTATAATACGTGCACACAGCG
>JABEVY010000028.1:0-171434 GCA_013364935.1 Fusarium anthophilum | reverse complement strand
AGGGGGAGCAGGGGGGCCGTGAGGAGAGGCGAGAGCGCCAGTGGCGACGGCGAGGAGAGTGAGAACGGAGGCGGTGAACTTCATGTTGAAGGTTTGTAAGAAGTGATTGTCTCGAAAGAGAGTGTTGAAGAGTTGATTTGGGATCTGATTTGATTGTTGAGTGAGTGAGTGATGAGGAAAAGATGAGTTTAGGGGGAGAATAATCGTCCTTATATAGATATTCTTGCCTCAGAGAGATGCATGTCTTGTTCAACTCGAGACCTCACGATGCCCTCTCTTGACGCCCGAGTGACCTTGTGTCAGCTGAACTTGAAGCTATCGAACTCTTTTCCTCCCTCTTAGACCATAATGAGCGCCGAATTCATGCAAAAGCAAACCCTATGAGAGGTTGGCTAACTCCACAACTGAGCAAACATCGTGAAATCGTTGGAGGGACGGACAAGAGGCTGAATCCAGACCCAGGTCTGGATTGAGCCTCATGCGATAGTCCGTGTGAGCTGAATCCAATACCTCATGTTAAGTCGGCACCGAGGTTCCGAATGATGCGGCGAGGAGAGAGTAGGACATAAGCAAGCATGGCTTCTCAGCCGCAATTACAGCCAGTGAGTACAGCACATGCAATGCATAAAGGTAGGTAGCCAACAGAGAGGAGGATGCATCGGCGAATTAGGCTTCAATGACAGAGTAGTTCATTCATTGGCTATTGATGGAATCGGAGGCCGAGACCCGGATCAGCAGGGGAAGATGGACCTACAGATGCGAGGGCTTGACGCATGTAACAGCACAGATGTTGCAGTACGCCTTAGAGTCTCGGGCCTCACAACATAAGCAGTACAGTCTCTCTACCAAAAAACCCCAAAGACTTGATCTACTAGTCTTAAACTCGGGAACAATCAGGATGCAGTGACTTGTGATCACGTGTAAGACACCAGACGTTCAAAACGGTCTCAGCTAGGAGAATTGAGAGACCCTAGAAACAAAGTTCAATAGATCTCGTCACAGAGTCCAAAGTCCCAAAACTAAAAAGCTTATTCAGTGGCTCATATCATGGCTGGCTGAATATTGGTTATTACCATATACCCTGGATCACTCTGCATATGCGCATTGACCCAACGCCGACATCCGCAGACCCCCAACACGAGAAAACAAACCTTAGCACAGACGGCCCTTGTGTCATTTATTGTCATTATAACCGTCCACAGTAGTAACGGGTGCGAATTTGGAATTTCAGCTTACGGGGCATGTACTTTAAGACATCTGCACAAATACCAGTCTCTGTCTCCCTCAAACTATCTCCGGCATCACTACTCCACTCGTTCACATCACTCGAGCACACACACTCACACTCACTCTTCTGTCTTGAGCTATCATGCAATTCCAACTCTCCGCCATCTTCTACGGCCTCGCCGTTCTGCAGGGCGCTATTGCATCGCCTGTTGCTGAGCCGGCTGTTGAGGTTGAGGCTCGAGACATTGAGCCTAGAGGACCTACTATGGGAGACATTCCCTGGCCTAGACTCCCAGCTCTTCGTCGTAAGTTCGCCGAAACATGGTGCAGTGGTGAATCTAACTTGATCTGCGTGAAGGGGCCAAGAAGGGTAGTGACAAGAACTGCCCTGCTCCGACTAACAACCAGGGCAACGCTTGTTCTTCTGGAACTCAGTACTGCTGCACCACCAGCGCTGACGGAAGTAAGTCTTGCTGTTTTTTCCTCCTACTGTGCGAGGAACCTGACAGCCTAAAGCTCAAACGTGCTCCAACTCTGAGGTCTGCAACGCAAAGATCATCTGCTGCAACAACAACAGCGGCGTAAGTACCTTATCCCCAGTCCTCGTGTGTCGCTCACAGTAATCAGTTCCAAATGTGCATTGGTGAAATTGACTTCAATGCGCCCGTGACCATCAACATCAACATCTACAAGGGCGGAAAGGGTGGCAAGGGCGGCGGCTACAAGGCCATCAAGGAGTAAGAGGCTGTCTTGTACATACTACCCAGAGTCTTGTATCTACGCTTATTAGCTGTAACTACTTTCGTTTCTCACACTCCTTTGATGATGATGGATTGGGATGATGACCTTGGCCGATGGGACAGAAGCGGGTCGTACATAGTATTTAGTAAACCTTAGCTGCCCAAAAGAGGCGATTTAAAACCTGCAGATACTCTTGTTTGCTCCATGCTCTTGTCAGATCTGTGAAAAACTTGGGGTATTGTGGATCGCGAGCTGTGTAGCGTAGGCCCAACACGGTAATGTTTGGTGAGAAATTCCACCAGCGCCAAAGACGAGAACGGCAATCAAACGGTCGAGAGCCTCTCGTCACACTAGCACAGGCCATCACGGTAATAAGCATGGCTTGCGCTAAAATCGAGACTAGCTGTAACACTTCTCTGGTGATACCACGTTGGGCCGCCTTGCCACGTAGGATAAAGCCACTTTGTAAAAAGCATCCATCGGCCTCTCGGCATTGCGCTTTGAGACACGTTTGTTGTTTGTGCCTGAACCTGGTACCTGGGCTTGAGATCCTTGATCGTTGTCAGCCTTGACAGGGGAGTGAGATCTTAGTGTCCAGTTAAGCGATTGACGAAACTTGGGGGATTGTCAATGCGTTGATGGATCAGCGCACTAGTCTCAGATCGATCTTCAAGTCTAGACTGGAGCCAAGATGTATTAATGACGTTTATCTCAAATCACGCAATCATTAGTTCCGAGAGAAGAAAAACGCTATAAAGAATTAGCTCTTCCCAAAACCCAGTTTAGCTGAGAAAACGGCCCAGATGGGTCGTCGTGGTGGACCTAAAAATACCTCAAGTGTAGGTTCAACAACGACGTTGACGGTAGTGGAAAGGAACACCCGCTCTTAGTACGCCAAACGGCGATCATTTCGGGTATGATCAGGGCCCGTATAGAGCGCCACAGAAGAATAAAACGACCAGTAATTCCTGGCCACAGATTTTGGTGGCGGGTGGTTGGTGCGACAAGGTTTCTGCTACTGCAAGCCATGCCAATAGCTCCTCGATAGACCTGTCAATAGTTTCGAAGCTGACAGTTCCAAGAACCAATGACTTGGAGGATATAGACAGGGTATCAGAGTTAAAGATGGAGACAGGACTGGTAAATTGGATTTGATATCGTCATGGTCTGATCATCAATTGCGGCATCTGTTATAGGATAGCAATGCGAAGTTATGCGGGTGAAGAAAATATTTCCGAGGGTGTTGAAACTTCGCGTAGACTTGGGTGCTTGCGTTTTGTTATTGTTGCACCAGCCTCGTATATTGAACCGGGCTGACGGGTTTGTGCCGTATTACAGTATGATCGACCCAGTAACCCGTTTGACGCACCGTGATTAGGCATGCAGTGAGACGTGGCTATGATCCGATGGCAGTAAATACCATTGATGACCCTGAACGCATTGCATTGCCATGCATGTTCAATGTTTGCTCGTAACGCCTCGTCGGGACCGTCTCGGCACAAATCCGACCAACAATCACGACTCGGATGTCCTGGATCAATTAGGGAACATCCAAACGATACTAGCAGTTACTTTAGGCGAGGGGAGGAGAATAAACTATCGCTAGACTCTCGACTAGACCTTACAGCTTCAACTCAGGGTCCAAAACATCGTGATGATACCCCTGTAGCTTGCTTCCACCGACATCCGGTGCTGCATTACCCCGCAACATGGCTTCAGCATCTCGCTTCAGCAAGACCATACTGTGACTAATTTATTGGCATCATGGTATCACTGCATTGCATGAGGTACATGACTAGACGAAAAAGATGCTGGTCGACCAACTCCAGAAAGCCATTGTCCAAAGCTGAAATGTTCGCCGAGAACCTTCGGATCCAAGGCAGTTGGTAATCCCTGCAACTCAAGTCCTAGAGCCTCATTTCATAACTTAACCACCGCTCGCGGACGGAGGTCTTGATGAGGCCATACCCATTTCACTCTTATTGAGGCCTAGATGAGAGAGCAGTCCCCGGCCTGAGGTCTTGAAAGAGAAAGGACTAAAGCTTCCCGGCTGGGAGTCGGCGCGACGGCCCAACACTTACCCTTCGGGCTCGTATGGATACCTATTATGGCCTGCACGTGTTGGTTGGTTTCCCCTCTTCAGCCTTCAGGTGAGGCTGGTCTAAAATCTTACTGTGATCAGATTGTTGAGGCAAGGGTGCTGGGATCCGAGTCTACTGGGCGCGAAGGTTACCGAATGTGACAGGACTGGAGCGAAGATCTCTTTAGTTTCATACAAAGAGTGTGATTCAGGAAACGGGGTTATTTGATGCATGTGAGTGTTGTTAGTCAGTAAAGGCCTCGGAGGATGTCGGTTGCATCGTAGGATGTTGAACTGTAGTGCAGGTACTGTAGTCTAGCTTGACGTAGAGGACATACGGAACAAGGCCGGTAAGGATAGAATGGCAATGTCTAACAATAGTGAATAGAGGATGCGAACTCAGCTATAGCGCAGTTGGAAAATTAAGCCCTCTGGGCGTAGTATGTACCTACTTGTAAACCCGGATCAACATTCAAAATATGTCTTATTTCCGTCTCCTGCCTACCCTATATTGAACAACTGGCCCTAATCGCAGAGCTGTATCTTATGTCTTTTAGATATATAGAAAACATGATTCTAATTTTACTCTGTATTGGATTACCTCAGTATCGAAACCGCCGCTTTTTAACAACTGTCTTTGTATTTAAGCAAATACTAAGTGAAACTCCTACGATATTGGCACCAATGGAATTATCCTCGAAAATCATCATTGAGCCAAAAACCGCAGTCTGATTTATTTTTCAACTCAGCTGACTTTAAAAGACACAAGCCCGAAAGGGCGAGTGCGGTGCCCATATCCTCGATTAATCCAGCTTAACAACCGTGTACTGTGTCCAGACATTGCCTTTGATAGCCCTACTATAGGGACAAACATTCTTAGTCTTCTCAACAATACCCTTTATCTGCTCCTCCTCTAACCCCCTGACCATAATCTTCATATCCACACGAAGCCCCAAATCAAGATTCTGCATATCACCGATAAGATGCACCGTCGTCTCAACAATACTGTCCTCGGGCGCAGTGGGCATGGTGATGCCGTCCTTGGCGGCCACGGCGTTCATGGCAGACTGGAAGCAAGCGCCGTAGCCAGCGGCGAACATCTCCTCCGGGTTGGTCTTGCCTGCGTCGCCGGGGCCACCGAGGGCTTTGGACATGGTGAGGTCGACGTTGAGAGACTCTGCTTCGACGTGGCCCTTGCGGGCGCCGACGACTTTGGCATGGGCGGAGTAGAGGACCGGCCCGTCTTTTTTCTGCAGGGCGCTTTGGAAGCGGCGGGGTATGATTGGGGTTCTGAGGATGGTTGGTGGGCTGGGGCGCAGGGCTGCGCGGCGGAGGGATTGGGAGATGCGGGAAGACATGATGATTGATTTGAATGGCGTGAGTTGTGTGAACTATGGAGGGTTGATTATGTGGTGTTGACTTTGATTTTATGAGCGTAAAAGTCATGAGTCAACCACGTCACTATTAGCCTTAGAGTCGAGTTTCTGTAGCAACGCCCTACGTCATTGATCTGGCCCCAGTAAGACAATAAGGGATTATTGATTTATTAAATAAAAACTATAACTATTACTCCTTATATGTAAGGATGATTGGAAAGACAAAAAGCAGCATATAGAGAGACAAGGTATACTCTGTCAGACGAAGTCAGAGTATGTCAAGAGGCTGCTTCAGTATTTGGAAATAAAACTAAAGCAGCACGTGACCTGATACGGGCTCTTTTGACTGAGCTGATACTTGCCTAAGGTAGCTTAAGGCAATTGGACTATTGAGAGGATTGTCCCATGTATGTGCTTAGAATTGATACTACTCGCGATTAGCTATCCTGATTTTCAGATATATACTTCTCTTCTTGCATGCTTGGGTGCCCAAACATGATGACAGAGAGATAACTACCTTACCATAAACAGTAAAGTCTCAAACGGATCAACGGACCTTGGCTCAGTCCGCTTTGATTGGACAGAGTTCGTTCGGCTCGCAAATCCCCGGTGAGCGCTCCAGGGTAGTTACATAGGACGGTAGAAAGACCCGAATACTTCAGCCCGGATGATACGAAACTGACTAAATGGCGAAGTTATGATAGAAGGCCCCTTATTGAAAGATATATAAATACTGCAAAGATAATTTATGGCAATTCTCCTCAGCAACATCTCACTAAAGACTTCCCTTCAAAATTTATTCACCACCTCAAACCAAAATCCCAATACACCACTTGTTTTCAAAAAGTCATCCACTGGTCAAAACAGAATCTTGATTGTCGGAGGAGGACTTGGAGGCCTTGCTCTCGCTCAAGGGCTCAAACGTGCAAGACCACCTGTACCATTCCACATCTTTGAACGCGATTCATCCGCAGACTTCCGCCCCCAAGGTTATCGCATTCGCATAAACCCCGACGGCGCAGGTGCACTCCACAAACTGCTCCCCGGCCATCTCTGGAAGGCCTTCGAAGAAACCTGCGCCCTCTTCAACCCAGCCATGAGCGGCCTCGATGCTGTCACCGGCCAGAAACCAGCACCATCTGGTGAGCGACGTGGTCCGCCTCCGATGCTGGAGGGGAAGTATTATAACGCTGATCGCGTTGTTCTTCGAAATGTGCTGTTAGACGGGTTGGAAGATGATATCAGCTTTGGAAAGACGTTCGAAAGCTATCGTATCACAAGTGATGGTGTCGAGGTGACGTTTACAGATGGCACCAAGGAAACTGGAGCTTTCTTGGTCGGCGCCGACGGGACCAGATCTCATATTCGTCGGCAGCTGATGCCGAATTACAATGTCTTGGACACTGAGTGCGGAGCTATCTATGGAAAAACATTCACCTATCCCGAAACCCGAGCTTCTATGGCCAAAGAATTCTTCGGAGGAATATGTCTTGCTGGAGATAGCAGCAAACCTGGGCTCAAGCTCTTCACCGATACAATGGAGTTCCCACAAGCACTAAGCGTCGACGAAAGGACCAAGTACAGAGTACCAGACGACTACGTGTACTGGGTCCTATGCATCAACAGAACTCTGCTGGGATTCGCAGCAGAAGATCTCCACGGCCTCGATGCTACGCAGTCTGTTGAGACGACACTGGAGATGACCAAGAACTGGCATCCAACCGTCCGATCACTGCTGCAGAGCCAGGACCCATCTGCATCGTCCACGCTTGCATTCTTCGCATCCTCTCCAGAGACATTCAAGAGGGAGTGGGATGGGCTGCTCAGAAGCCCTGACGTTGCGGCTGTGACTTTGCTGGGCGACGCAGCTCACCCCATGACACCTATTGGGGGCGTTGGTGCCAACTCTGCGTTCCAAGAAGCAGCAGATTTGTGCAGCGTCGTTACCTGTTCCTCGATTGGTGCTGAGACGCTTAAAGACTATGCTAAGTTGATGAGAGAGCGTGGTGAGAAGACAGTGGGGCTTAGTGGTGGTGGTGCAGAACATATGTTCCAGATGAAGCCCTTCTCTGAGCTGAAAGTGGCATCTCTATAACTGTATCAGATGCGCTACCAACTCTACCTGTGATTCCAATAATGAGGTACCGAACTGATAGCCTATTAAACACCCAAAAACCCTTGCCTATAGATTAGTTACTTTCAGTCCGATAGCATTTATAACCGGCCTCCCTATGAAAGCAATGCTTATTGATACTGCGCCAAAGTTCCCAGAATAGCCAAGCATGGCCTCAGCTGCTGCTTCAATCCCAATGGGTCTTTAAAATCAATGAGGGTAGCCAATTGAGACCTATCGTGCTGTCTTACGAACCACGGCTGCGACGCCAAACAAGCCTCCACCAAAGAAAGGCTCGCGACAAAAGTGAATAAGTATGCTAAGTCCGAATGCCGAGTTGATGACTAAATCGGCCATGCCCACTTACAGAGTCTAAATTAAAAGACAATCAAGAACAATCAGAGACTTAGTGAGCTTAATTTAGCTGTTGGTGGTCGGCAAACTCCGCCACCAAAAAGAACAATGTCTAGTGCCGTGACATCAAGAGGAACAATATCTAGCGTCACGAATTGAAGCAAACAAATTTGGATTCACATGAAAATGTGATGATTCAATAACAGACTTGTAACCCAGCGCCTGCTTGAAGTTCATGAAGTTATTCATTCCGGTAATTCTGTGCGATGGCAAGCAATTTCAATATGAGTACCAAATCGACTGTCGAAATCTACAATCACCTCCAATTTCCAACCCTTATGGCTGCTGGAGTCGTGGCATTCACTTCTATCGTCTTGGTCGCTTTGAGATTCTGGAGCTTCAGCGCAACACCAAAGGTAAAGATTCTGCTTCAGGATGAGATCAAGAGTGCGAGACAGCGGGCGCTGGAGTACTGCTTCAATCCTAGAGATGTGATGGCAAAGGGTTATGCAAAGGTATTAGAACAACTGTCGTGGATAAGGCGAAGTACTGACAGGATAGTTCAAAAATGAGGTTTTTGGTCTTGATACTCAGGATGGTGAGGCGAGCGACGGACAACTCTTATATCTTAGCTGACTGTGCATAGGTGTGAAGCTTGTGATCCCGACTAGCTTTCTCGATGAACTGAAAAGTCACCCGGCGCTTAGCTTTAAAGTCTCAATTGACAATGTTGGCCCCCATTTGCTAGTATTCTTCTGATGTTCACTGACTCTTTAAGGATATGCAAATCGAGTATACGCACTTCGGCGGTCCAGCGGAATATGTAATTCACGCTATTAAAGCCAACCTGACCGGATCACTCTGTGAGTATCTCCCCTGCTGGCACCTTCGTCGCAGGCTTAGACTAATGACACCAGCCGCCTTCACACCACTGCTGCATCGCATGGTTCAAAAGAACATGCCAAACATAGTTGGAAAGTACAAAGGCTCGTCTTATCACACCCTCATCCGAAGCTCTACTGACTAGCTCCAAGACTGGACCCCCGTCAAAGTCCACGACAGAGTCCTCCGCCTCATCGCCACCAACAACGCCCGCGTCTTCCAAGGCACAGCCGCCAGCCTTGACGAAGAATGGCTCGCCGCATCCACCGGCTACGTCCTAGCATGTTTCGACTGCATCCGCGCCCTCAAACAATGGCACCCCTGGCTCCGCCCCTTAGTCTACAGGTTCATCCCCGAACGCGCCGCCATCAAAGATCAATGGCTCAAAGGCCGCAAGCGAGTCAGGGCTTCTATGCGTGAGAGACAAGAGAAGGGAGGTAATCTTGAGGATCCGCCTACGATGCTGGATCATTTGAGTAATGGGAGGAATGAGCATATTGCGGATGATGTTGAGCTGCAGCTGCTGCATCAGATGACGTTGATTGCTGTCGGGACTGTAACGACGTTTTCGTCGACGACGCAGGCCATTTATGATCTTGTGGCGCATCCGGAGTATATCCCTATTCTTCGGGAGGAAGTTGAATCTATGCCTAGGGATCAGAATGGTAATTTCACTAAAGACTCGACGGTGGCGATGGATAAGCTTGACAGCTTTCTCAAAGAGAGTCAGCGCTTCAATTCACCAGATCTCAGTATGTCCGCCCAAAAGGACTACAAGCTTAAAGATGCGCTAACACGCTACAGCAACTTTCCAACGCGCCGCTGTTGCCGACATGAAACTTCCAGACGGTACATTCGTCCCCAAAGGCACCAAACTCGAGATCAACACTTGCTCAATCCACAAAGACCACGAGTTATATGAGAATCCAGAGGAGTTTGATGGTCTTCGCTTTCATAAATGGCGCAAAGCTCCTGGTAAGGAAAAGAAATACATGTACTCCAGCAGCGGGACGGATGATTTGTCTTGGGGATATGGGCGACATGCGTGCCCGGGGAGATATCTCAGCGCTATCAATATCAAGCTCATCATGGCGGAGCTGTTGATGAACTACGATATTAAGCTACCTGATGGAGTGAGTCGGCCTAAAAATATTGAGTTTGAAGTATTGGTGAGTTTGAATGCTGAGGTGATGCTTGGGTGTGATGCTGACGTTCATAGTGCTCTCCTGAACCGGACTTTGAGATCCTTCTTAAGAACAGGATTTTTGGATAGTATGGAAACGGACGGGGGTAAGAGGAGTTCAATAAACTAGATCTGTAGTGGCCTTGGTGTTTGCGATTATTGTACGTTAGTATGTCTCAGATGATAATGCTGTTTAAGCGCAGGGGCTGTCACGCTGAATGACACGGACGCCTGGTGACGACACCAAGCCCTTAGCAAACAACACTGTGCGGGCACTCGTCCAGCATCTCTTGCATGGTGGGGGTCGATCTAGCAGGTGGGAATTTCGAAAAGAAAATGAAGGTGTAGAAAATAGGCCATCCTGTGATTATTTTCATCCTCCAGGTACGTTTAGAAGCCAAGATAGATACCATCCAGTGGTATAAGAATGCTATCTGCTCTAGATGGCTAGTCTCTTTGCTTCTCAGCCTTTCTATCATGCTGCTTGTTAACATGCTCAACAGCCAGATCCTTCCCAACAGCAAGTAAATCCCTCCTGATGATGGCTCGAATATGAAAAGCCGCACAAATAAACCACACAATTACCAACACAACCGTCAACGCCGATCCAAAAATCTTGATCCCCCTTGATGACAGAGTGTTTCCAACGTTGATACTTGCAAGAGCTAGACCGACATTGGGGAAGACAAGTGCCCACCAGGACAAACTAAACTCCATTCTTCGAGCGACGCGGAGGACTGATATCGCGGATAGGGCTGAGAACCAGATCGCCATGAGCCAGATGAAGAGCCCTGCGGCTACTGACATGCCGGACCAGAGTTCGCCGGCGGGGATGCTGGGGGTACTGAGGAAGTCATCTGGAAGGGCGGACTTGGCCTGTGTGCCGAGTGCAATCAGACCGCCGCATGTAAACGCTGTCAGAGTTAGTATGAAGATGAGGATAAGTAATTGGGGTGACGTTACCTGTTGGTCCAACGGCGATAAACATGCCCGGCCTCTTGGACGCATCCGGCAACTTGTGCTGAATCAGCCTCGAGAGATAGACAGCGTAAATAAACAGCGCAAGCATCCATCCGAGTCCCTGGCCCATCAAACCAGCAACTATGATCTGCACCGCGCTCCACTGCGGTTGACTCCCCGCTATCTTAGCCGCCAACATGCCCGTCACCAAAAACGGATACGCAGGCAATATCCAACCGGGCAACGCCTCCGAAATATCCAGCCTCTCCGTCTCGAAAATAATATGATACTGCGTCACCGCCACCACCATCTCACAAGCATAATAAATCCAGAAAACCACCCTCATAGCAGTCGTGAACCACGGTCCCGTCTCCGGCCCACCGTACGACTGCGCGCCCGTAAGTATCAACGCGATAGAAACCCAAAAAGCGCCAAAGAAGAATGATTCAGACGGATGATGCAGACTCGTTGAGAAGGCGCGCGGTTTCATGGTGAAGCGCGCGATGATGAGGGCTGTGAAGGTTAGGAAGAGGATGATGTTGAGGATGAAGAATATTTTGCCGATGGTTTTGAGGCCGGTGAATGTGTAGGGCTGTTCGTTGAGGAGGTTGGCGAGACCGCCTGTCGACATTGTGCAGGGGAACCAACTCCATGTTATTCTGACGACGCGGTCTTTTAGACGGAGAGGACGAGGTGCGTTTTTGGGGAATGCTCTGTCGCGTGCTGATGAGCCGGATTCGATGTCTATGGGGCGGCCATTCATGTCGCGTGTGTAGCCATCCCCTGCATCATTGGTTGATTGCGACATTGTGGTCGCGGTGATTTCCGTATAGTCGCGCGATCAGATCTGAGATAGTGTGGGCATTTGCATTTATTTATTTTATAGGTTAAACATTATCTTCCTTGATTTGTGATTCTTGGCTTCTGACGAAAGCCAAGATGTCGTCACTCGAATACTTAGACCCAGTCTAATCGATCAGAGTTTTGGACTAAAACTCCACTAGAACTCCACTGAAAATTTAAGTTGTAGGGCGAGCCAAGGCTGAGAACCGGCTATCGGCACGGTGAGATATAGAAGCCGACGAGTCATGCATCTCTTGTTCTGACTCCTATAAATTTGTATTTGAGGTGAATTACGTTACTACGGGGATGAATGCGGCCTATAAGGTCAAGTTTTAGGCTGCTAACACAGATAATGAATGGCAACACGATATTGAATTCCTTTACAAGAGCATCATGCCGCTGCATCAACCAAGTTAGAAATTGTCAAGTCGACGCGCTTAATGGTATATACTAGTACATTCTTCAGGAATGCATTCCACCAGCAATAACAGCGTAAGGATAAGTTACTTTCTAATCTTGTACCTAAAGAAATACAATTGCCTTTTCCACAAGAACTAGAGATTCCGTCTCCTTGTATGATGCTTCTGTCAAAGCCTTACTGTAGTTCTCCCTAAGGTCTGACTCCTCCCTAACTCCAAACTCATTGCTTGCCTCTGGGATAGTGAAAAGAGCGGGTAATAGGCAGATCTTAACCGCCTTACCCAAAAGCGTCATGTCTCCCGCTTGAGATTGACCGACCTCCATTTTGCTCGCGTCGAATACTGTACCAGGCCTGAAGAAGTGATACTTAAGCCGTTTTATAGACAACAAAAGGTTAATCTTGAATTTTAACGCATGCTTCAAAGTAGTGTTTACGTCCCCAATAGCCTCCTTTTCTGGGTCGCTGGGAGATAACCGTTGAGCTATATCACGACTTTCTAGAGGCAGAAAATAGCCAAGAGTTTCCAGCATTAAGCTAGAAAGCCACTTGGACTTTTCCGAAAAAATCCTGTCTTCAAGTTTCTTGTCAGAAAAGAGAGACTTTATAGAAATAAGATCAAGTCGTTGGAGTGCGTCCCATCCCCCTAGTCTTGTTAGCTTGGTGTCTTGGGAATACGCAGGATTGAGTGTGAAGGGGATGGTATGCTTACTTTCAGTTTCGATGTGCCTTCTGTACTGATCTAAGAGTGGAGAATCAGCAGCCAGGAAGGCTGGGAACGCATCTTCGAGGACTAGTTCGAAGATGCCTGCTGCTACTAGAGCTGCCAGAATGAATCTCTTCGGGGTTTGTGCTGCCTCAGAGCGATCGAGAAGAGGCCCGAGATCGCACCCGCTAATGCGTTTAGCCCAGTTATTTGCTAGGGGAGAGAAATCTGGCCGTTCTTCCGGGAGGGCATCGTCCAAACTAAGATGACAAATCGTCGAACAAGTATTGCGGATGTTTGAGTAGAGACTCTCATACTCTTCCCGGAGAGAGGTGTTCAGGAACCCAAGCCTATCTGCTTCCAGATCATCGTAGTTCCTCTCAAGAAGTCGTTTTCGGTCAAGCTGTTCTTTCAAACTAGACATTTGCTTTCGAAGCTGAGTTACCTCCCCATATTCAAGGCGAATGCAATCTTCCAAGTCGTAGTTTCTTCTTTTGAGCGCAGATATTCGTTTTTCCAAAGCGATAGAATACTTCTTCTGTTCGAGGAGATCTGCCTCCGACTGCCTTAATTTTACACCCATGGAGGTGTTGGATTCTGCTTGCGAGATAACAGTCATAGCGTCTTCTTGGGAGTCAGGGACCGTATTGGCGAGCTGACGTCCAATGGCTTCGAGTACCGGCGAAGATATTGTGCTTAGTTCGGATTCGTCCTCGTCTTTGACCCTGTCTGCGCCATCGTCTCTTGTAAGCTCATCTTCACTAAGATCGTTGGTCCAGGCCATCCGTGTTGGCCCTGAAGAGGAATTAGCTTTGGTCTGCAGATGTGTTAGTTCGGGTTCTTTTTCCTCAGATTCAGACTCCCACCTTTTGTCTTGGACGTTCCGGTATCACGTTTGAGTTGCCAGCCTGTGGAGTAGACAATTCAGTGGGTTCTCTTGAGCTGCTGATTGAATAAATCGAACGAGGTACCGACAGGGTGCACGACCGGGCAGTGAGACCCAGAGACCTGCTTCGTGTGCGACGCGCCTGGTTGAGACTGGTGCTAATTTGGTGGAAAATCTCTTGCTCTTCGCCTACAAGAGGCCTTAGACAGGCTGTGCCGAGCTCGAATAGATCATTGAACTTTTTGCATGTATCCGTACCATAGCTTAGCCATTCCTGGTATAACTTTCGTCGGATGCGCTCTTTCGAAAACTGCCTTCCCGTGACACTTTCGAGATAGCCAGGAGCCGTGACCTCGAACTTTACACAGGATTGCACGCACCAGTTCAGGTACGCCAGAAGTTGGAGTCGCTCTGTGGTGCTCCATACGAAACGCTCCGTCGGCTTGGCCCTGGCGCGCCGCCTGGATTTTCGATTGTTCTTTCTGGCCATGATACAGTTGCTTGGGGAGAAATTGGAGGCCTTCGAAGCCGCCGGAGTTGTTGTTGGTTCGACCCCTGTCGTCTTGTATGCAGGCTGCGCACAGGTGATACGTAAATTGTCCAATTGTATTGACTCAATTGTGCCGTGATGCATATTCACTGAACCAACAACACGTTCCTATTGGTCAGCGCGACATCTACGCGCTCCCATGATAGCTACGTTTCTGCCTTGCTGCCTGGACAGATGTCAAATCCTGGAGTTCAGCTCTAGAGAGAAGAAGATTAAATAAGAGGGTTCCCGCCTTACTATGCGCGAATTATTCACTTGGCTGTCCATGCTTAATCATGTCATTCTCACGGTCATCGACGGTGACTCTGGGTCGAGAAAGTGCACCCAATCACCGATCCCAATCTGAGGACCATATTAGACCGGAACCAATCAACCTTGACCTGTTAGATGAGGACCGTGGAGATCCCTTCCCAAAACGTCTAATCATTGCGGTCGACTTTGGCACCACTTACTCAGCAGTTTCCTACGTCGACGTGCCCCAAGGATGTCCATCCGATTCCGTCGACTCGGGGTCTATTCGGTCGATCGGAAATTACCCCGACAATTACAACGACGGCTTTAATCATCCAATGGGTATGGAAGTTCCTACCGAAGTGATATATCCGTTGGACCGACACTTTCGCGACCACTTTAATCTCGACAACCCCGAGGAACATTTTGAAAACGGCGATGATGCTGGAGTGCCACTACCTGACGAAGACGGCGATATCTCGATGCTGTCGGACGTCTCAGAAGAATTTCGATGGGGTTACCGAGTACACGAAGTTTGGAATCGTCCATCTACACACACGAACACCACCAACCAGCCTTTGTCTCGATTCAAGCTCCTACTTGACAATAGTGAGATGACTCAAACGGTAAGGCGAGACGTCAGTGATACTATCAACACACTCAAGAAAAAGAATATAATCCAAGGCCCCCTTCAAGTCATCGCTGATTTCCTTACCTATCTTTTGGAGCATACTCGCTCCCAGTTACGTCGTCAAGGCTTTGACGATAGTTACGAGAAGGAGATGATACTCTGTGTGCCTGCTATCTGGACGCAGAAAGCATGTCGGGACATGCAGGCCTGCCTAGCAGTAGCTATGAAAAGAGCCAATTTCATAAGGGCTGATTTACAGAACAAGAGCATTGATAACCTCTTCATTGTGTCGGAGCCAGAAGCAGCAGCTGCACATATGCTTTCCACTTCGGCTGAAATAAAGGTACAAATATCTCCCTTTACTCTCATCATGATAGGGTGTTAATAGAATTCTCCAGTCTGGGGATTGTTTTGTTCTGCTAGATGCAGGTATGATTTCACCCCAATTGCGCGTTAACATCTGACAAAACGACCAAGGTGGCGGAACTGTCGATGCGAACACATATCGAGTCAGTAGGGAGGAGCCGTTGAGACTGGAGACCGAGATAGTGGCTCCTGGAGGTATGTTTTGTGATAGAAATGCGTTGCATCTATTACTGATTGTTGCTCGCAAGGTGGTCTGCATGGATCGAGTTATCTCAATGAAGGATTCCGGGGGTATCTCACGGATCTCCTTGCGGGGGAAACGTACCTCAATGATGGCATCGAGACCATTCGCGGAATCGTTGAGAGAATAACATTCGAAGACTTTGAAAAGAGGATCAAGCGGGGCTATGACTATAACCAGCAAACAGCAAGGAAGGAGATATACATCAAAGGGCTTCGTGACAATCCGGCCAAGGGTTTCAGAAATGAATGCATTTACATTCCGAGGTAAGTTCAACTCAGAAGGCCGACGGAGAAATCTTAACCTTGTGGCGATAGACTCAAGATTCGAGAGATATTTTTTAGACATCTAGATGCTATAGTCGAGATTGTGAAGAGCCAGCTCGAAGAAGCAAGGGGTAAGGGATACTACGTTGGGTAAGTTTTCTTTCGTCGAACGAGTTGAAGTTGTCCACTCTGACATATGGCTTTGCAGAAAGTGGTTCTCATTGGAGGATTCGGAACCTCAATTTCGCTTAGTCAAAGGCTTCGGGAATTCTTGGTGGAATACGGTCGGGAATATAATTATCGTGTCACGTTGATGGAGCCTCAGCAAGGGTTTGTCTCCCAACTTCAAGAATGTTGACACCGCTGACGGAGCTCCGATATAGAACTTCTATCATCAATGCGGTAGCATCAGGAGCTGTCCTTAGAGCTCTAAATAAGGCGAACGGCCCGGAGAGGATAGCTCGTTCAAGTTATGGCATATTGCGAACTGAGCACTTTGGATCGTACTCTGAGCACACAGGTCTAAAGCCATCCTACGATCGTCATGATGGGCAACCATATATTAAGCAAACGATCGATTGGGTTTTGAAGCTCGTAAGTCCTTGTCTGCAGATTTTCCTTCCGCTGGAGAACTGACTGAAATACAGGGACAAAGAGTCCCATCCGTATGGCAGTGTGAGCCCTTTGCATGCAGTCATACATTCGATGTCTGGCCTGTCCGTCCCTTTATCTGCAGAGAGATGCTCTATGTGTCAGACCATGCCACAAAATCGCACTTTAGGAAATCTCATCCCAATAACCAAGGTGAGCTTGAGGATACTGATGAAAGGCATATCTAACTGTATTTTGAAAGGCGCCGAGTATGTTGGTGAAATCGTGGTAGACTTCTCTTCTCTTCGAGATCGGCTAGTCCCAGTCGAGCCTACTGTCAATGGTAATGGACAGAAGATTGGGAAAAGGCATTATAGGGTCGACTTTACAATGGCCATCAAGGTGGTGGATCGCGACTTGGAATGTAAGTTCTGCAGATGAGGATCTGTTCCCCTAGCATTTTGAGCATATATGTTCTTAGCTGACACGACGCTGTAGGTTTTGCCATCCATGACCAGAAGATAGTCAAGAAATGCCGCATCAACATCGCTTCTGGCTTCAGACCTGGAGTTAAATAGACATGCGTAGTTAGAAGAATGTTCCCATAGAGGCTGATGAACTCATATAAGGAGCGGTCACGATTCCATGATTGGCGGCCTCTCCACGATCTGATAGCCGCAGACGTCAGCAATAACCCCACGTATCAAGCTCAACACACTTGCACATTGCCATGATCTCGAATCCATTTCATTCTCAAATGTCACATTGTCAACCCCATTGTATTTCCTAAAAGCTGTGGACCGTATTTTCATGCCTCAAATCATTCCCTACTAGGCCAGTTGTGGAGTATCAAGGTCTTGCAGGCCTACACAACTGGAGAGTCTTAGTATACTCACAGGATGAAACAAAGAGTCTAACAGCACTGAACGCAACGCTACCGGGAATATAGAACTACTCTTATATTGTACGGTGACTAACGTGTCGGTAACATTCACTTAGCCCCGTGATTTAATTGCTGACCGCAGGCTGTCTAAGTCAGACGGACCAATAGTCCATCCGACTAAGCCGCTGACACGGCTCAGGCATGCGAATTAAGCAATGCAGCCATAGGCTCGTCATAGCTTAGTCATTAAGATATCGTGACTATTAGTTTGCGGGATTTTCGTAGATGGTGAGAGAGCATAAGCAATCGCCTTTGTTAAGTTCTGTGCCTTGGAATATGCTAATCACCACATTGAAGAGTTCCAAACAACAGAATAAAAGTGTCCTTAATAATTCTTCCTATATACGGAAGTTGATTATTTACTATTCCTATCTCGATATTCATTCGCAATGATGAGTTTGGAGTCTAATTCTCAAACAACGCCCACATTACGCTGTGTATTTATCACTGGTGTAACCGGATTCGTCGGCGGCACTATCCTATCCTGCCTTTTGAAGGCACATCCTAATGTTCGCGTCAAAGCTTTGATCCGTGAGGAGAAGTATGCTAAAGAAATCCAATCGGTCTATCCAAATCTCACCCCCATCATCGGCGAACTTTCCTCGCTTTCCCTCCTCACATCGACGGCAGCAGAGGCCGACTTCGTCATCCATGCTGGAGGTGACAATGTCCCTGCTGTTTGTGCGATGATAGATGGATTATCATCCCATATCATCGATGGATCGCCCATGCCACGGCTCATCAGTCTAACCGGCCCGCGAAGTCTTATTGACTTCTCGAGACCCATCACTGGAAATCTGAATGAAAGCAGCTCTCCTTGGAGCGATATCTTGGACGGGCATGCAATACTGAACGTGCCGAAGGATCGAATTCACGCTGGTGCTGACCAAGCCATCGTCGCTTACAGTGCTGATAAAGGAGTGGGCACAATGCTGATCTCGCCTGGTCAGTTGTGGGGACGGGGCAAGGGCCATATGAAGAAGGAGAGCAATTCGGCGTTCTATTATGCCGCTGTTAAGAGCCGTGGACGGGCCTTCGTGATCGGTGAGGGTACCGCAACATGGTCGTGGGTCTCCATTGGTGATCTAGGAGATGCAGTCGTGTTCCTGATGGATCAGGCACTGAGTAAGAGACGAGGACAAGTAGGGATAAATCAAGACGGCTACTACTTTGTTAGTACCGGAGACCTGAGTATGGTGGAAAGGGCCAAAGCTGTCAGTGAGCGCTTGGGTCTTGGAGAAGTAGAAAGCGTGTCAGTTGATACCGCAAGAGAGATCCATCCCTTTGGTCCCATCATGTGGGGTTGTGGTGAAAGAACAAGATCTGACAAACTGCTCGAGCTTGGTTGGAGGCCCAAACAGACCGAATGGAAGGCTTTGATGGAAGAGGAAGGCGGAGAGAGGGCATAATTGCATGGATAAGACAGACTTCCAAGTAATTACTAAAGCAGAAAGTAGACAGTATATTATATTTTGTTCCATGTCTTGGCTGAAAACTCGAGTCGACCGAAGGTCGACTTTGACTCTGTACATCACCAGTGCCAAAGCGGTGCAGAGTTTGAAGCAAGCACATCAGCCCCAAGGCTAAAATAGCAGGTGCAATAAAGAGTGAATGTCATGTCGGAGTCTCTTACAGTCGGTGTATGTGTGTTTGTCTATGCCCATGTTATTCCAGATACTCTACAGCGTTAAACCTTTGATACCTATTCTTTAGAACAGTTCCACCATACTCAAAATCCTCAGATCGAGATCCCAAGAGAGAGTTTGAGAAATGCATGCCATATACAATCAAACCATTTTAGGAACCCAGATTTCACTAATCTTCCGGACCTTGCCACCGTTGGTGCTGGTAAGGCCCGAGTAGGTAGCACCTTCAGTAGTAGCAATAGTCTTGCCAAAGCTAGTATCAGCACCGGCGAGCGTGATCTCAGTGCTAATGTATCTCTGCTCGGTCACAGTAGGACTGCAGTTGTTGTTGCACTCAGTATCAGTTCCATAGCCATGTATGTAAGGACCAGACTTGTATTCAAAGGTGCTCAGCTGCTTATCAGTGTCGGCATCGGTGACATCCTAACGCCAGGTATCATTCTCCAAGAGAAGGGTGCATGCAATCTTGACTTTGATAAAATGGGCGCATTTCCAACTGGGTTTTCGCGTAATAATCCTTTATCAGCATGGGCTCTACTTGAGCTTGCGGCCGACCTCGGATGTCATGCAAAGTTATGCTGAAAGAACAGATGCTTGAAGAGGTGGATAAGTACAATGAACCGATACTTGCTCAGATCGTATACCGAGAG
This sequence comes from Fusarium anthophilum, assembly GCA_013364935.1. NCBI lineage: Eukaryota > Fungi > Ascomycota > Sordariomycetes > Hypocreales > Nectriaceae > Fusarium > Fusarium anthophilum. Next base: position 151,550 of record JABEVY010000028.1, on the reverse strand, counting down.
CGAGAAGATGATTCATTGGAACCGATTGAGCGAGGAGCCCACGTAAATTTAGAGTATAAGCGGAACGGGAGGAACTTGTCGTATTATGCGAAGGAGTGTAAACTGATTTGATAAGAGTGTTATTTTGAGTTGATAGAAACCGCCACTGATGCTTACAGCACGCGCCTGACACGCGTAATGTGCATGAGCTTCAAAGGGTACTGAGAGACACAGGTGAGAATTGGGAGGACATACAGAACAAAATGGACCTATGGGGAGGCACGCCAAAGAAATTACGCTGAAGAGAACGATATTAAATCCTCTAGATAGGGAATCTCATTATCATTACGGCGCAGTCCAGTCCTATATATCCCTAAAATCACATAAAGGCGTCGCTCGGTGTATATCCATTTCTATCATAGCCTCGTAAATCAGTTAGTCTTTTATCCTCATCGGCCTTGAAAGGCTTCTATGTCTGTAATCATCAGCCATTTATGCTGCACCTCCGCTTACTGGGTGGCTTACCTCCGCAGCATCCGAAAAATCAGGAATAACCATGAGCACTATCCGATCTCAATAATGCTATCCCCGTCGCCATCATGAGCGCAAAAACCACACAAACGGCGACAATGATTATCACCGCATATTTCGTCCAATCGTCCCCATCGAGATGTCGCATGTCCTTGGTCCATTCTGGCATGTCAATCGTACCACCCTGAACCAACCATGCAATGGCGAAAATGGCGATGACGATGACGGTAAAGATGAGTTGTCTAGCGTTACGAACAGCCTCTAAGAAGGGCTGAATTCTAGATTTTGTTTTTGCCATGGCTGCTTTAGTGTCGGAGGTTTATTCCGAGTGTGAATAAGACGTTGGGGCTAGATGAAAGGTGGAAAAGTGGCATCATCGACGGGCTGGATTAGAGTGCGGCGTCTCCCCGCATATTATAGAGAGGTAATGAGATCACAAGACGTTCAGCTGATGAGCTGCCATTCGCGCGTTGGGTTGTTTATGGCGAATCATGTTGGGTTTCGGATGCTTCGGAGCGTTGTTCAGCCACCGGGAAACGTATGTTTGACCCCACCTCGCTCAGAATCAAGGCAGTCATTCAATCTTGCTGACATGGATTGGGTGCCTGAACAAAGAAAACACGTTAGCCTTGTCAGATATCTTATTCCCCGAGAGTCCGTTAGTGCGTGGCACGCGATCTGCATGTCAATCAGATCGGCATATCTTCGCGTATCAGTCTCTGGGTCCAAGATCCATTTTACATTCACTAAATCAGATGAGAGGTGAATTATTTCGTTGCTATACATCTACACAAGTTCAATTTTACTGTTGACGTTATACCCCGAGCTGAATCCCTGTGACCATCGTCGGCATTTCACCCTGCAAGGCAAGGGATGATTTAAAGCCGGGGCCGCCAGTGGCAGATCAAAGTACTGGTCATGACGTCAGGAGATGTCATGTCTAATCTATGGAGTGATTGATTCACCCTCACCAAGCAGGTTCAACAACAATTCGCCATAACCTTCATCTACATCACTTAGAGAATTAACCAGTAGAGTAGTCCGAAAAGTCCTAAGTTGAGGTTTTACATCGCCACTTGGTTTAAAACGACCGTTGCTCAGGATTATCCCAATAACCTGCGACTGACAAACAAATTCATACAGTTTGACTTATCACGAATATGCCCATTGCCACCAGAGGTTTGTTACTATCAAACATTTTGATGCCATCTTCCTATTAATGCGAGCGATTGCACTGACCGATAGGTCTTTCTCTGAATCCTCAAGGGCTGACTTTCATTCTTCCTTGACTTGGACAATCGGAGACATTTCATCGTTGTCAAGTAGTTGGATTCAATTTAGCTTTGAGAAGATGTTTAATTAAGGAAATGATCATTCTTATAACAAACAGTCTAGGCGGGATCATGTACCCGGGCGAGATTAAACAGAGGCTTGGCAAGCGGATCCTAGCCAGAATAAGATTGCTCCTCTCTTGATCAACTGACGTCGTTGGGTGCTAGTCAGAACCGCCATGCCAAGATCAGACTACCTTAGACTGTCCTGCGACTGAAAATCATACGGTGGCATGTAGACCTCTTGAGTGTCCTTTTGACGCGAGATCTGTATTAACAATTTGGGTCTCATCGAAAACCTTCCCTACCACAATAGTTACTTGGCACTAGTGACTAGTCTGCAGGCATGACAATATAAAGACTAAGTATGTTGTGCTTCGTTTGTGGACCCATCAGACCGCAGTCAACTCAGCTCCAGAGTGTAAAAACTAAAAACATCACATCCGCAATTAGCCTGGCGTGCCCCGCGTTCTCGGCTAGCTCCCCCACAAACAGCGGAACCATGATCCAGATCCCTCGGCATGTTCACCACTAGCTCCAGAGACAACAGGTATAAAGAGGCTGTCAAGGTCGCAGCAAGGTCCCGAAAAATCAAGCAAATCTTAATGCGACCTGAACACAATCTCACAGCAAACATGACTGAGATTCACGGCACATGTGACCCGAAATTTCAGGGAGTCCGCTCTCTTCTCGAGAAGTACATAAAGTCGGGCGAAGAGGTTGGTGCCTCGATCACAATTGACATCGATGGCAAAGAAGTGGTGGACATCTGGGGCGGATACGCCGACAAGGAGCGAACCAAGCCATGGGAAAAAGATACAATCGTCAATGTGTTTTCGTGCACAAAGACAATCACCAGTCTTGCAGTTCTCATGCTCGTCGACCGAGGATTGATCGATGTCAACGAGCGTGTCTCACACTACTGGCCTGAGTTTGGGCAAAATGGCAAACAGGACGTTCTGGTCAGGCATTTTCTGAGTCATACGTCTGGTGTCTCAGGCTGGGAAGAGCCGATATCACCTGAAGACATGTATGATGTTGACAAGGCGGCTGCAATGTTAGCCCGCCAGGCACCGTGGTGGACTCCCGGGACGGCATCGGGATATCAGGCTGTGTGTTTCGGCCATCTTCTCGGAGAACTGATCAAGCGTGTTTCTGGGAAATCGCTACGCGAGTTTGTGGACACTGAGATCGCAGGTGTTTTGGATGCCGACTTTCAGATCGGCGCAGCGGAGAAGACCTGGGACCGCATTTCTCCCCTCATTCCACCGCGCTCGACAGGAGTTATGCCAGAGTTTGAAGAGGGGTCTGTTAGAGCCAAGACGCTACTCAACCCCGTATTTGACCCTAGCTTTGCGAACACCGGGCCTTGGAGACAAGCTGAGCTAGGCGGCTCGAACGGCCACGGCAACTCCCGCTCTATGGCGCGTATCCTCTCTGCAATCACCCTGGGTGGCTCGAGCCAAGGCAAGAAACTGCTGTCAGAAGATACAATCAAGTTGATTTTCCAGGAACAGGCTAGTGGAAAGGACTTGGTTCTTGGGTCGTCGTTAAGATTTGGCATCGGTTATGGACTGGCTCCTTCACCGGCATTACCCTGGGTTCCAGAGGGCAAGGTCTGTTACTGGTCGGGTTGGGGCGGTTCGATTATCATCATGGATTTGGATAGGCGTATGACGATTGCTTATGCTATGAATAAGATGGGGGGTGGACTTGACAGTAGTGATCGGGCTGAGGCTTACGGAAGGGCAATTTATCAAGCTTTTGAGAAGTCATAAATCTCGAGGATTGCTTTGCACCATCCATAGCATCAGGCTCACTTATGGATCAGACTTTATCAGATAGGTTGAGAAGCCCACCTCAGCTACTCATCAAGGCAAAAAGACTAAAGCGACACAGGCACAGGAGAAGCCAATGCAGAAAACAAAATTACATGTCATAATCACTTTATTATTCCAGACTGCCCTATCTATCGTTGAGAATCTATGAAACAGAAAGCTCCAATATAGTCGCCCAAGTTAAATAAAAAGGGTAAAGACAGACAGACGAGAATACAAACATACGGATGCCCAAAGAACTCAGCTATAGTCACAAGACAAACGCTCATACCAACTATGTTGAACGGGCTGTTAGTAAATGTTGAGTAGCGAATGGGAATGAAATTACATTTAGAGAATGAGAGCAATGAAAGTGTCACTTACAAATCTCTGGCAAGGCCATTTTGGACCTTGTCCCCATCGGTGCATCAACGAAACTAGTTTGCGAAGCTTCGGGCGCAGCTGTGCACTTTGCGGTGAGTCCATCATCACATACCACGCTGCCAACCGTCGCCGTGTTTGGTCCCTGGTAAGAGCAAGACGCATGGCCGTGGAGGCTAAAGGTAGCCAACGACGTCGGATACAGCGCTGGTGAAGCTCGCCCAACGGCGGTGCTATAAGCTATTGGGTTATCCTTGATGGCACAGACATCACTATCTGACTGCTCGCCCTTGTTGAAAGGCCTGCAGTCCCACCACCACGTATCGGTTACGCCTCCGTGTCCTGCGACCTCGATCTCTCTGGTGTAAATAACCAGGACGTAAGGCGATGGCGATGGGGATGGAGTTGAATCAGTAGGTCCGGTAGGGAGCTGGGAGACGGAGATTGTCGTCTTGGGCAGAGGTCACGTGTAGGCGCATCTGTTAGCAGGCGTGACATTGCTGTCAGTGGACAGAGAAAAGGTTGAGCCTGAGCAGACGCAGTAGCCTCTGGCTATACCCCTGTCAGGCTCAGCGTTGTGCGTGCTGCAAGAGACATACGATGGCGCTGTTGTTGTGCGATGAGGCTGCAGCGTGACGGGGCGGGTGGTGACGCCGGAGGCGGGAAGAGGATCGAGGCTTGGGTCTGCATCATCGGGGAAATCCACATCATCATCTCCACAAGGGTTGCTGTCGTCATCGCAAGGGTCGCCGTCTGCGTCATCCTCCTCCTCGTCGTCACCATCTTGACTACAGCCCAACCATTTATAGACATTCGCATCCAGGAAGCCTCCGGACGAACCTTGTCTGCCAACTAAGTCCCGAGCATGCGTCCGCTCTTGAATATTTGCTGTGGCCTGAATATGGCTGTCGTTGCGCTTTACAAGAGCTCCATCGTCGTCAGCAGTATTGTCTGGCGGGTCAGTACACCTCTGATTTGCCAAGATGTTGTCCTGTCTGCCTAGGGCTTGATAATTAGAGTCCAAATTCCATGAATTTGTACCCTGGTCCCAGTCATACTTTCCTGGTGAAGGATAACGGCAATATGTTGGAGGTACGAGAGCGTAGACTGCATAATCATCGTCTGTAGGGTTCTTCACCATCTTGTCCTTAGAGTTGAGGTAGTGCATGAGCTCCGGTTTCTTGCGGTCGGTGTCAGGCACGTCGAACCACGGATCCCATGTGCGGACTTTGTTGACCACGAGGTTATTGACCAAGGTGAACTCTGGCCCGTACCTGGCGGCACAGAAGCTTTCATCCACCAAGTCTTCCGGCAGGGATCGAAATCAACGCAATACACGATGCCATCAGTATCGATCTTTGGGTTTGTCCCTGTCTCTTTTTCCTGAAAAGTGTTGTACTTCTCCGCCACTGACTCGAGCCATTGTCTCAGTTGATCACCGGCAAGCTGATTTTCCAATTTCTCATTCCAAGGGCCACCAGGAATCAGCCGAAGTACGGCTTCAGCGTCTTTTGAGCGATCGGGATTACCAGAACCAAAAGGGTATTCTTCCACTTCGCATCCCTGGAGCTTCCAACCGCCTTTTGGCCTATCTTTGCTCTTGGCAGTGTAATGACCTTTGTACCTGTTGTCACGGAGAAGATTCGTCAATAAAAAAGAACAGTGGAAAACCATTGCGTCTTTCAACGAGACAACTCACCAGCGTTTTGTGATATGGACCTTCGATCCCTTTACATGAGTCAAAATAGATGTCGCCCCTCGAACTTCAATGTCTGATTTCGCATTGCCGCAGACGTTCGGATAGATATCATGCGGACATGTATAAGTAGCGAGGCATTTGCCTTTATCTGGTTTCCTAGGGTCTTCATTTTTGGCGGGACAGAAGTCGCTTCCACGTCTGTCCAGTCTGAAGCCTAATGAATCTAGGCCTCGGTTGAGTAAGGATGGGAAATACCCCCCAGAGTCTTGACGCTTGGCTTTGGAAGATATCGGACAACACGACGTCGCGCCCTTCAAGTACCTCTTGACTGCATCCATCTTGCTGTCAATCTTCCGTTGGCAATAAGTGATCTTGGAGCCAAGTTCATCGCTTGGAACATCACAGTTGATGGTATTTGAGCTTGCATCATAGACAGGATAGTTCTCGTTATCGCACATACCGGACCTGGTGTCAAAATGACAAGGATCTGCCTCGGTATCAGGGGGGTTACCGGAGAGTCTTGGATGTGGAGGAGGATCATCGTTTACAGGCGCCGGCCCTTCGGGCTTGGGACACTGGCCCGCAACCTTGACACCAAAGACCTTGGCGCATGGCAAATGGAAGGTAGGCAATTCCGGAAACTTGGGCCACCTGAACTTCACCCGTGGAATCTCGGGTGTGTCCAAGACTACCACTGGCTCACAGGTGGGACAAGGCAAAATGACAGGTACGACTGTTGTCGATGAGTCGCTACCGGTTGTTGTGATCCAGATGTTAGTAGTGACTGGAAAAACAGTGAAATCTTCAAGGGAGACCCCAGGCGGAACTGTTGTTATTGTTGAAGTCACATCGTCGTCTGTGGAAGTCGGTAAAGAGGTGATAGTGAGCGTCGTGCCGTTGGTGGTGACGGTCTGGATAACTGTTGTGGGCGGAAGTGTGCCACTCTGGCCAGGCGGAACCGAGACGCCGCCTCCACCAGGACACCAAGCTACCGCCGCAGGACACGTTGGACCAGGACTATCTTTATTACCTGAAGCAACAGATGGTGCGAGCTTGGCTGGCCCTTGTTGTGATTCCTCATTTCCGTTGTAAGCAGAAACACACCACTCATAGTTCCATGTACCCGGGAAGAGTAGAAAGTCGTCAAGACAGGTCGAACCGGTAACGTTGGCAACGATTGCAAACTTGCTATCTTTTTCGTTGACGTTCCGGTTCCAGACATGATAACCTCCAGCGGAGTCGGACCCGGTCCAAGTAATGCTATAAAAATGTCAATGTTTACCATACTAGAGAGAATTTTAACGCTAATGGGGGCTTACTGAACAGTGGTGGGGTCTGTAGACAGAATCTTGAGATCAGAAGGAACTGGTGGTGTTCCGGCACCTGGCACAGCGTTGTTGGCGAAAAAGGGTAGACCTTGGCCGTTTTCGTTCCAAGTAACGGGGGCGATCAGATAGTTCCGACCAGGAGTAAGCCCCTTGATAACTGCAGGTGAGCTCGTGAAAGCTGCACCGGTAATTATCTGGCAGTTGTCTGGGCTCCAATCCCAATACAAGATGTTGTATTCCACAATCGAGTCTGGAATTGGAAAATTAAATGTCTTCATTAGTCATTGTGATTCTGAACTTTGACCAAATTAGACATACCAGTATTTGATCCAGTTGGAGGATCCCATGTTACAGTGAACCCATCATCACCAGGCTCTACCTTGACGTTCTGCGGCGGATCTGAAAGTTTCGGAGTGGCCTTCGCCGATAGCTTCGAAGTATACGGGCCTACGGAGTAGTCCCCGTAGCGAGCTCGCACAGAAACGGTGTATGTCCAGCCTTCAAGCGGCCACTGCGAGTCCCATCTGTTGGATAGGGTGGTTGTTGGAGAGTATGTGTTGGCGCCACCATTGATGGAAACTGTAACATCGTAACTATAAGCACCATAGACTACCCATTATTTAGTTAGTAAAAGCGAAGATACAGATTACGGGACTGAGTGTCGTTGAGGTAAGAACACATGACCAGGGTTGGTGTTACTTGCCTGGATCCCAGGTGGCGGTGACACCCTGGGGAGAAGAAAAGACACGGAAGTTGGATGATTGCGGTAAGGCTCGGGCCAAAGCTGAGTCGCCCTGGCCAGGAACCTGAACTGGATCCTTCCCTAGATTGAAATCCTTCACTAACGTTTTGGAGAAAATGCTAGCGATCTGGAACTCGCCCTCAGCATTGGGGTGCAAGTCATCAGTACCTACCGGTGTTAGCGAAATGAGCACAAAACAGCAAATTCGACCACAGGTGTCGATAGTACACACCTGCAGGGCAGCCACTGGGTTGGCAGTCCTAATGACAAAGAAATCAGAAATTTTAGCATGCTTCAACCACCAACGGACGGCTTGTAGATAAGATATACTCACATAGTTCTCCGCAAGTGGTACTAAATGAATTGGGGATTGCTTAGTGGACCACTTGGATATATAATCTGGAAGCAGCTTGTTGTATATCTCTGTGTTCTTCACGAGGTCATTGCGACCCTGAATGAAACTCCTCTGAGGAACGTCAGCCATGGCAATCTTGACGTTAGGATTCGAAGCTCGGGCGTTAGTGACAAATGCATCGACACTATCCAGTGTGCCGGCAGCGGTAGAACCAGCCCATGTCATTAAAGCCGAGCATAAAAAGAATAAGATCTGCGGGTGTTGACTGAAGAACACTCTCGATCAATCCGTTGTCGACCGCAACAGGCCTACCTGAATGTCATATTAGCACCATAGAAGACCTACTAAATAGGTTGGAGATCTCCGAATATTACATACCCCTGGACCAAGTATATTAGCAAGAGCTTCAGATAGGCGTATGCGAAGGGAAAGTTCGACTCAAGGGAAGGGTTGGGCAAGAGAAGATCATCGATGTTTCTTACCATGCAGAAAAGTGGTTGCAGTTTGACAAGAATGCTTCGTCTACGTCTGCAGCATAGCCACCGGATGTTTTAGGAGCACTGGAAGGAACTGGTTTTCCATAAAGAGCTGGAGGGGAGGGTGCTGTCGGTGGATCCGGCGGTACCTGATAAAGTTTGATCCTTAGCATGATCATAGTGATTAAGGGTAAGGGCTCGGTCTTCTTCCATTAATACATACCGTGCCTTTATAGGGTTCAACCATTTCAACGTCGATACCATTCTGCTTGAAGAACTGCCAGATTCTATAACGCCAGGTATAGTCACCCTCGCGACCTATTGTGAAGAGCCGTTAGTAGACGCCCTTTAAGGGGAGCCTTTGAAATCTATTGAGCAGTGAAATTGAAGCATCATACCTTGGGACATGGAGTCACCGACAATCATAACTCTCAGAGTTGACTGACGTGCAACCACTGACAGGCCTGGGCTGGACACATTTGTTGAGGCGATCATGCCGACAATCATGTCATTGACTGGACCAAAGCTAACCCCGGCTTGTACAGGCGGCAGGGCAGGAGCAAGTCTACTGACGATCTCATACTCAGGGACAGCACTGATGTTAGTTGGCAAGGGGAGTGCCGGAATAGTTGAAAGCTGATGCAAGCTCCATGAAATGGAGGACGCCAAATGCACCGCCGAGGAGAAGTCGATACGACTAGGGGCATTGGCTGTGCTTGTTGCCGGAGAATATGAGATGGTATCGGCCTCTTGGCCCAGGACGAGACCAGGCCGGAGGAGGCCACAATTGAAGGCAGCAAATACAGCCAGGCGGAGAACTTCACTAGTTCGCCGCATGGTTAAAGATTTTTCAAAGATTATCGTCAACTCAAGAAAGATGTCTTTGGTGTCATGCTCAATTATCTCTTGCTATGGCAATCCTGAACCCTTTATACTCCAAATTTCCGCATGATTTGAGCCCGGAGAGACTTACAGGAGACAGCCAGGTGTGACATGCTTTCAACTTGTACCAACCAACATGCATATAGAAGTGAGCTTAGAACCAACATCACAATCTTGTTGTTCAGCAACTCTTGAGGTTGAGGTCTTCACGTATCTTTCGAGACTGCGAACGGTAATTGGTTAGAGACTACCTCTTTTGGGTCAGGACCAACTTTGTCATCTGCAACTTGCTTAACCCCTCAATTCCCTCAATTTTCCCAGTTTATAGTTAGTGGTAAGGTTAAACGGCTACGTCGGCAACTTGACGTCGGGCACTTCTCCATATGACTTAGTCCTTTTCGAATTGCAAAAGTACCCTTCTAACCGACCTAGAATTAGACAGGGATTAATATCACCAACAACACTTTCACATGAAAATAAGCGACCCTAGGCAGTTGATGCCGAAAGTATTCCTCCCATGCCATCTCCCGGGGATAAGACCCAAGCCAGTGACACTGACGAGGGAATGATCAGACATCAACCAAACATGAATGAAGAGAGACGCGAGCAGATCGCGGCCGCACTTCGCCGGTACCGTGAGACAGTATTGCAGCACAATCTATTCTTGCTCCGTACTTTAGTGGAGAAAGTCGAAGCTGAGCCTACTCCGTCAAACTGCACAGAACCGGCCGCACAGAGCCTACGAATGCAAGCAATCCAAGAGCTCATTGAAGTTCCCGAGTCCATTGAAGCGCCGCAAGATGTCCTTCATGAAAGCGTCATTTCTTCATTGATCTCGTCAGCCTCGCTTGAGGGCGTGGACGATGATCCAGTGGACCCCTCACTGAGACGAGAATACTTCGCCGGCATCCAGGCAAGCATTGCAGAGAGGGGCGTGGAGGTTGCTGAATTTCCCCCCTCGGACCTAGAGTACCTATGTACTCTTGTCAGTGGCATTACGGGTCCGGGTCTTCCATTTCACAGGGAAACATCTCAGTTCGACTTCATCACACCTCTCCAACCCGGCAAGATGAAAGCCATGATTCAAGCTGTCGTTGTGCCAGTACGGCGCGATGCAGAAGAGGAACATAATCAACTCACTGGGATTTGGGAGGACTGGAAAGTTTTCATAGCGTTCAAGATTGGCGCTGGCCCTCGTGGTTGGGGTGGCTCATACGCTCTATACTGCCGCAATGAGGACAAGGAGCCGTGGAAATGGAGATATGGAGTTCATGATGAAGAGTGGCATAGCGATGTCTATGATAATGTGGACGACTTCCTTGGATTCTATGCTCATTTCAATGAACAAACTGAGGAAGACCTCGAGGATGACATAACTAGCTTGGAAGCATTGGCATGATTATAGAAGTAGTTCGTATTTGGCGTGTCTAGCACCGTGTTCTATTGCCTCTACAACAGGCTATCCGCCAAGCAATACAGGCTTATCAGTCCAGCAGCCCGAGTTGAGTGCACCATTCTGATTCCAAACACGTAGTAGCCACAAAAGTGCCACAATACAAAACTCCCTGCTGATCCAAATCCTTTCCACAAATCGCTCAGGATCAATCGACCAGCTGTGTTGGGCAGCCAGCGCTTGACGAGCCCGGCAACTATACACATGGCCAGATACAAGCTAGATATAGCTATCTCTGGTCTTGAAATATCCAATGCCCGTCGCGATCAATCAAGCTCATATATTTCAGTTCCAACTGATTCTTCCTGGAGATGGCTATGAAGTCTTCGAAAGTGAGAAAGTTCTCGACGTGCCATCCCATACTCTATACCTCTTCGAAACACCCCGACACTGTTGATAATAGGCGTTCCGCCCTTTGGAGCTTTTGATAGTGTAGTGCTAGGTATACTTTCGATTAGAAATAGCTGTGAGCTCGATCTACTGGCGTTGATCGTGCAACTTGCCTCAAGCTTGAGATCAAGAACACGAATAACGGTGTCGTTACTTGGAATACCCTCTGAGCTGGGTACCGAGCGATACGTGGTAGCTAAATCATATTCATGCTTGGGGTTATACAGACCGATGCCATCTCGAGCATTATTATAGAGTGCCTTCCACTCACAGTTCCCAGAGTGAGTGTCAGAGCTAGCTCTACAATAATGCTTTAGTATAACTTCGGGTCAAGTTATTAACTGGACTTACCCTATCCGTTTCCTGGTGAGATAACGTTCCACGCCGCTATTTCCGCCAAAATAGCCTGCTTCACTCACGACTCGTTCCCCAGGTATCACACAAAGATAACGGGCAGTTGCCGGATCATACAAACGGATGTTATCGTCGGAAGAAATCCGCCGCGACCGTCGCGACCTTTTTCTTGACTGCGGATGTTTCTGGATTTCCCAGGGATAGCGAGTCATAAACTTGTCCTGGAAGAATACGCGATATGAACCTTCACTGGACCAACGTTCCCCGTCTTCATCAGCATGGCCATTCAAGGAGTCGAGTATCTCTTCTGGTAGACTTTGCAACCAGATCATACTGTCGGTCCAAAGAAAGCCTGCCATTGGAAGGTACATAGTATAAGCTATTGAGTCCATGATCCTGGATCCAATTTCGCCTGACATTTGGAGTCTATCGATTGCAGGGAATGGGGTTAGATGTCTCCGCATTGAGGCTGAGAGATAGGAGAGGTTATAGTTCCCGCCAGCTGCCGATTCAGACATTGGGATAAGAGAACCAACTATCAACATGGCCAATACTGGCCAACAAATAAACGCAATGAAAACATTGGCGCTGCCCTCTAGAGCAAGACGGATCTATGGTCGTTCATCGTTGAGAGTCGCGTACTTGGTAAGATATATGGGTTAGAACTCACAGGTGAGTATCTGAGGTCTGCAATTTTCTCAGTCATCCTTCTCACTCTAGCAACTGTCCATAGAAGATATGCTATAACGGCATCAAGCTCGTTACAACCTAGCAAATAGCTCATGAGCACCAAAGCTTCCCCAAGACCGAGGCAAAACAGTGCTTGCAACCATCGGGGATGGTTTTTCCATGAAATCGATGCTACTGTAGCCATAATCAAACAACCATCTGACAGGTTGTTTAACTATTGAATTATGAGTCTCCTCTGATGTCATACCCGAGGAGTTGCATACTAGAGCAAGAAGATGTTCAGGCCTAAACAAGCTAGACCAGAACGTGGCTGTACCGACAATCACACAATACAGCACAGATTTCTTGTAATGACTGCCTGCCGTCAAAGTTCCGTCCGCCTTTGATACATGGAAGAATTCGACGGCGATCGAGGCCCATAGAAAATGACACATGCCAGTCAGAGATTTGAGTGTTGGTTGAGACGGTCCAAGGGTAGCGGATAGAGGAGCAAAGAGCTCCAGCGTCAGTTGACCTCTAGCGCTAAACTCAGTCAAAGTATCATGCAGATGTACTAGAAAGGGGCTGTAGTCGGGGGCTGCGCGGCTTATGGCGAGGAAGGCGATAATGAGTATGGGTAAGATGATAATCTGCCGAAACACGTTGGGACGTGCAGGCTTGATCTCCATTGCGTTGATGTCTTAGGCAACTGAGTTATTGGCAGAATTGATAGAGAAGAAAATGAAATGTGAGAATAAAATGAGAGGGTGGCTTATGCCGACTTGATGCTAGTTCATCCTGTGTTTGTTGGTCCTATGCTTGTTGGTTGTACCCTGGCAATAAGATAATTAGCCATTATAGGAATCTGCAGGATAATTCCTGTGATTTTAACCGAGGTTCTGAAATTGATAGCCTCGGCCGGAATTGAACTGTATTCATTTAAGGTATTGCTGTGGTTCATGGTTGACGCATCCCTTGTCCTTTTAGTTGATGTGCATGCTGTACTCACTTTTTCTTTCCATACAGGGATTAGTCATAAACACCCCCTGGTTTATTTTACTTTGAGCCTTTTGCCGTTTGTACAACGAAGGTGAAATAATTCACGTTACACAACCATGAATGCTAAACTGAACTATGAAGGATGCGGTTCAGCGTCATCTGTTGACTTGCTGGGAACACCGCATGAAACCCCACTGTTCCTTAAGTCTTCGTTGTAAGCCCTAACCTTTGCTCTATCCTCCTCTGTAGGCTTCCTGGGGATGTCCTCCGGATTGGGGTAGAACATATCCTTAACAGACAGATTACGGCCGTCGGCGGTGAGAAATCTCTCGGGTATTGGTAGTCCTTCGTAATATTCTCTGACCTGTTCTGGGCTAAGACCAACCGCATCAAGAACATTCCTTTCGGCGTCAAAAGTACGTAGCACGCCATCGTAGCCCAGCGCGCTTATGCCGTGACCATCTGGATCACGCTTCATCAACCTTCGTATGTCGTGCAAGGACATGTCATTGACCGCAAGCTGTCGGTTTGCGACGACCTGGGGGTTCTAGAGCCGGTTAATCGAATGGCCAGTGTGCTGGAAAATCAGGGAGTTTGAGGAGCACTTGCTGGCAGTTTGTCTGTCATGTTGCCAATGAGTTGACGTGAGTTACGGCAGTACTGCTTTGTTTTGCAAATAGGATCCAGCTTCTGAGGTGCAACTGAGGCCTATAGTGAAAGTAGAAGTATCCTGTAGATAAGGAATACCTATGTCGGACTAGCTTGATAACTCTATCTAGAAGTCGCCGAGTCAGAATGCGGCGCGGGGTTATCACGGGCCCCGTCGGCCCGTCCCAAGCGCAGTCAACCGATTCAGCGGGTCCCCTTATGGCATATCGCAGGCGTTCAATACGAGAACCTTATACAATATTGACAAGATTCTGGAAGTATCCTCATATATGTGGCTTATTTATATGCTGCTATAACCTTAATGCAAAGAGGTGCAATGGTATTCTGAGGAGGTAATCAATAGACTTAGTTCAAACCAGACTGCTGCTATGCTTCGTGAGAGAGTCTCCATGATGAGGTTCTAGTGGTAAGATAGAAGCGGGATCACGAATAGAAAACGTTAGGTGCTTCGATTTGGGATCATTTACCATGAAGGCGACCAATGCACTTGCCTCTTAGAAGCTGTCCGATCTTAATTCCGCTAATTTAAAGGCTATCATTAGTTCACAGCTTCGCTCCATCCATAGAAGTAGTTTGCTGCGGATTGTAGTCCCAAAACGGAAAATCCGTTACTGGATTATCCGTATAAGGATATTGAGTCTGGAAAAGCTGCGTTCCAGGGAAGCTGAGCTCCGATGTTTGATAGGAGATTTCGGAAACCTCTGACGGTGCAGCTGAGAAGTCAAAGGACAAGGGTGTAGTGTCATAGGGCGCTACCAGGGGATGACTATCAGCTCCCTCCACAATATAATGCGAAACAGTATCCAATTGCACTCCAGCAGATTCCTCGGGGCTCAGTTCAGAAATAACAGATGCATTCCCGGAGGCCTTTCCGGAAGGCTTTGCTTCGAAGCGAGCCTCAACCTCATCGAGCAGCCGAGCCAGGAGTTTATATAACTCGTCAGTGTAGTCAGGCGGCTGGTCACTCGCTTCCACGAACTCAGAGATCAATTGTCGTCCTTCATCCAGCCAAATCCCTCGCAGAATCCCAATGACCTCTTTGACGACTCCGTCCAGATGCGGCTTCGGCATGGTACCACGCGGTGCCCCAAACAGAATCTTCCAAATCCCGTACCACTGTGCTTCTGGCGAAAGGCCCTTCGCAAAGCGGGCCTGTAGGGATCTCTGCGAAGCTAATGACACACTATCCCAGTTCGCCCCAGATCCTGGTAAGCAGCTCTGCTGCAGTATATGCTCCTCTTGCAGGTTCAAAGATAAAAATCCCTCAGAGCATCTCGGACAGGGGTAAGGGGCCATATGTCTTCTCTTCAAATGCTGCTTAACGTCGGAGATGCGAACCATCTTGAGATTGATACATTCAAGATGACGTTCCGGATTCTTTCTGAAATACGGGCAGGCAAATCTCTTGACGCTCTCGTTAGGGCTCTGATAGCCATCTTCATCAACGTCGTAAAGATCCTCGGCAAATCCATTCGCGCGCCTCTTTTTGTTGGGTGTTGTACTGCGGGCTGGGAAGAGCGGACTTTGCTTCTCTTCTTCTTTCGGGAGCGGATTGTTGGATGTATTTGGAGGAAGTCGGAGAGCATTTAATAATGACCCAGCTCTTGATGCTGTATTTCGTGTAATCGGGATGGGAGTATCTGGCCGTCGCGAGAGTTTTCCTCGCTGAAGGACCATTCCATCTAAGGATGCAGCCTGAGATGAGTCGCTATTGTCTTTTAAAGTCCTTGTGAGGTATTCGTCCAATAGGTCTCTGGTAGGTACTAAGAAAGACATATTAGTTTTGTATTAATGATGGATCGAAAGGATTTTTTTACTTGGATTTTGTGAATAAACATCGTTGCTTCCTGATCTCGGTGGCGCTGGCGAAATAGGTCTTCCAAAAGTGCATTGCGAGGCGCGTTTGTAGTATTGTAAGCTTGATTTTGGACGTGTCGCGTAATTCTCGGTTGTCGTTTTCCCCCGTATGTACTCATGTATAGACGCTTCCTGCATCAAAGACATTGTCTAGAAATAGCCCGAATTTGTTTGCTTGGAGGGGCACTAATTCGTCATCGTTCAAGTTGCAGATTCAGAGTGGGATGCTGGAGCTTTAAAGCATGTGCTTCAAAGAGCCAGTGAAACATTTCAGCGTGAGGCGAAGCAACGACATCTGAGTGCTGCTTTTCCAGGAGGGTCAGCCAAGGTGATACTGGAACTAGATTGGCCGGGTGGTACTTAATCGTGGGGGGGGTCATGGTATAAAATAGATGTCACTTTTCTCGATAGGTTTGGAGATCAATAATCTGGCTATCCGGGTCAGAATGATTGGCTCAGCTCGCCTTGCGTTCATTGGCACTGTCAACTGGATGTGTGAGCATGGGGGAGCATGTCACACAAATGTGGCCGATGTGCTGGCAGTCGGTGACAGAACTCGCCGAATCAATTAAGCTGAATGCATGAGCGATGGCTTTTCAAGCTTTGTACTTTATACATGGGTTGAGGTGATCAAATAGACCGACTCATCATCAAGCATAGCCCCTCTTGGCACATTGATCCATTACCATCAACCAAGTCTCTCACATTAAAGTCGACCACCTAAAGGTGCGCGTTGGGTGGTGGGTTTGTTGGCACGTCTTTTGGAGGCTGGAGCTGCAGGCTGAGGTGGCCCAACAGCCTCCCCTGGATATCCAAGCCCGGGTCCAGCAGCCAGTCTCGTATGCGGTCGTTGTAGTCTGTGACGGTAACTGATTGGTGCGATGGGCTGCAGGAACAACTTTATTAGCATGCTGTACCAATCCACGATCGACGATCGAAACAGACTTTTGGGGAGTTGTCTCTGGAGAAGTCATTGTAGCATCATGATTAACGTCACATAATGTCCAGCGAAAGCGGGAAATGGCATTAAATTATATAGCATATATAAACCTGAGGTTTTCCGCAATTGTGTCGATTTTCTCACAGTTAATGGCTTCATACACAATCGTGTACATGACGTTTTGATAAACCGTATGCTATAAACACTGACTCCTGAAAGACAGCTCAACCGGAACAGTAAATGGCGAAACTAGAGTGCGCAACTGAGAATGAAACTTAGAAAGTGCAGCGCAGCCTCGCTAAAGCAAACCCATCACATCCAAAGGTAGCATATCAGACTCAGAGTACCTTTCTAGGACTACACAATTGTGGACGAGGCCTGACGGGAGGCCCTCGCTGGACTTGACGTGGCCAGCACGCTACCCTCGGCGCTGCGTTGTCAACTGCAGGCGTTTAAAGTGGAGCTCATTGAAGGACAGCTGGCCCTGACAAAGCAAGACAGCGGCTAATTTCTGGACGCTCCATCGCCAATCACTAAGTGACGGCCTTAAATTCAATCCTATTATCTCCAACCAGAAGAACGTTTAATTGCCCGTTCGCATTTGTGTTGGAACATGCAGCTAGGTGCATTCAGAACCTAACTATTAGGAAAACGAGGAAATGCCTTGATACCTGACTCAATTAAAACTGTGCCCAAAGAATAAATGGCAATGTTTGTTAAAACATGGCCTCAAGGATAAGGTAGCCACTCTCCTCCTCGTCCGTCCTTGTATTAGTAGTTGTGGCTCTTGCACTTACGGATTGAGTCCACCAGGAGTTTACCTCAACTTTCACTCAATGGTCAAGCTTGACTTGGCCCTTATCACCCGTTTTTACATCATTGAATTATTGACACTCCATCCTCAAGTCCAGATGTACTACTCCAAAAATTGGCGCCAAGATGAACCCGGGGAACAATGAGCCCCGCCCCGTCGCCGGCGAATCATCTCTTCAAACCAGCCGCAGGGCTCACAAGCGTCGCCGCCACGATCAGAACGGTGGAGGAGATGAACGCGACGGTCAGAAATGGCCCCAAGGAAAGATAGAAATAAGGACATTCGAATGCCCATTCTGCAAACTAGACCCTCACCGATATGCTGTGTGTAAGGGCTACCAATTGACCCGGTTATCCGATGTCATGCAACATATCAGCCGCCAACACCGGATACTCGAGGTCACACTAGGGTCTGATGAGGCAGTAAGAGAGCAGGATATTGTTCTCTATTGTACAAGGTGTCGGTATCTTTTCCATGGTATGGGTGCTTCGCATAAGCGCGATATCCACATGAATCAGGACATTGAATGTCAGCCTGCGAATATCGAACACACAGGCGTCATGCTGGACGGGGAATTCGAAGGGCTAAGAAGCAAACTTCGATCATATCCGCGACATGAGGAAACCTTTAGATGGAATATCATCTGGAAATGGTGCTTCCCTGGGAGGCCCTGCCCAGCGTCACCCTACGTCGAAATTAGTGCTCCACGTCTAGAGGTGGAGTCGATACTTCAAAACGGGCTTGCATCTATACCAGGCCTTGAGCAAGAACAAGTCCATTCGATGGCTAGAGGATTTGCAGATAGAATCTTCAACACTTTGCGGGAACCGGGAAATAGCCCTTCCGTACCCCCAAAAGCACAGTCGGATAGTGTGCAGACAGCACCAGCATCAAACTACCATGCCCCAATCTGCTCGCCTTCGAATTCGACACTTACCTCGCAGCCTTTGCAAATCCAAACGCAGGGTTACAACTCTCACCCACCCCACATTGGCATTTATGGAATGCCGACTGGAGGTCAGAGAGACAATTCCTTTGATTGGAATAATACGTTGACTAATTACAGTGCCCCGAGTCCAGCTCGTGACTCTGGGGCACATATGAATTCTGTGAATAGTTTTGTTCACCCTGGATATTTTACTGGTCAGGACTCTGGATATCCTCCAGTATCTTATGTTGATTATCCTACTGATTCTTTTGAGTCGGCAAATCAAGACGATGAATACTTGAACAGACGCGCGAACACTACCGGTCGCCGCGACTTGGAGTATTGACTATAGTATCCACAGCGTGGCTTATTGCATTTTACTAACTGGGGAGGCTCTGGACTCTGAAAAGCTTAGATAGACGGAGTTCAACTTGGAGCCGCAAGGCTCAACTGCTATCGGAAAAGATCCGCCCTGTGGTGTTTTATATTTTTATTTGTTTCTTTAATTGTTATTGGAAGAAAAAGCCTTGTCTGGTTAAAGAGGTATTGGGGATGGTATTGGGTATTGGGTGTTGGGGCTAGTTTCCCGTCTTTTCATGTTGGCAAGATTTAATGAAGATGATTTTTTAGAAAAATACTTATAAATAAAACCGGAAGGTGTTTAATTTCCTGGAGTTCAAATAGCCATTGGTCGTAGGAACCTCTGACCTAGTAACCACCATTAAGAAAACACACCTTTGGAAGAATTCTAGCTTTTGTCTATCCCTCCTACCGATCGATCCTTTTTGAAGCCATGAACTCCTCCCTAAATACACACTCTGTACATAACCTGATATCTACTCCTTGCCCTTGATAGTCCTACTCTTGGATAATCATGTTCAAGAGATCTTGTAGCCCCAGTGCATAGAGTACACTATGAGGGTTAATCTCTTTGATGGAGCGTAGACTCTGATTCTCGAGAATCTCCGAGACAAGTTGCACACCATATAAATCCCAAAAGTCTCTTACCATTGATGTCCTGAGCCCTTGGCCGTGATCCAGATATGGAGACCGGGGCCACTCCGTAGCTGGGAATATAATTGACCACATTCGATTCCAGCGCCTCTTTTCACTTAAGTACTGATCATCGGCTCTTATCATGTAGGCCTTTTGGTCTTCGTTGACTCCATCTGATGGGTCTGGGTAGCGCTTCTTGCACCTGCCGCCCAAAACGTGGTCATCGCGATCAATCAGCGAGTTGAACTTCTGATAGCATCTTGAACAATATGGCGACCGGGAGTGGTGTTTCATGACGTGCTCAACAACACCTTCGATTGACTTCAGGGCGACTGTGAGAAGGCATTGTTGGTGTTTTTCTGGGTCGTAGATGTAGAAGGGACAAGCGAAGTGAAAGAATGCCTTGGCGCGGGGTGCATACGAAACAAAAACAAACTCGTCATCGTCTTCCTGCTTCACTTGCTGGGAGCTTGAGTTGCGGCGTGGCGTCCTGAATTGTCCCTGTGGCTGCGCCCTGTCTTCCGGTGGCGCGCTGTACTCTACGCCAGGTGCCCAGCGCTTGAAAGAGTCCGTCGAAAGCTGCAGTAGGTCCAGCTTCAGGTGATGGTGTGCAAATGTAGAACGCCGGGATGGATACTGGTGGTAGAGATTGGCCTCAGTAGATGAACCCTGCCATTCGTTTGTTCCAAGTGTGGCACACTCGCCGACCGCTTCACTATATCGATTGGCGACAGGGCTTTGGTAATCGCCCGTCCTGGAGCTTCTAGCGCCTCTGAAAGGCAGGGCGAGATTTAGGCGGTGAGATTGAGGCCTCTGATTTACGGAAGGCCTGTAATAAGATCGATCGTCGCACATGATATGTTTTGTTGGAATAAATCTGTGTATAAATGTCGCAGTAGTCTCCAGACACTGGCAAGGCATATAGAAAGGCAAAGTAATGCCTTTTGCCACAAGATATATAAATTAAACTCGTTTTACAACGCATTTCTCTTCTAAGTACCCGAGTGAAGCCCAAACAGCACAGCTGTGTATACCATCTCTAATTGGCCGCTTAGCTGAGCTTTGTGAAATCTCATTGGCCTGGCTAGGAGTGGCAGGCCTCAAAATTGGTGGTCCTATGACAAAATAGCTGCTGCATCAACAGGCCACGAAACTAGGACACGTGGAGATTTATTCCTTCATCATTACGCAAGGTGTTTTTGGAGATCTCAGTGGTTCGGCAACCGTTGAATTAACGATCTCCTGCGCATTTTGTTGAAATGATTCTAAATCATCATCAATATATATTTTTCCTTTCCCCTGGATAAACTATCCGCTCTTTCTGATATAGGTACTGAGCAGTCGCTCGTGTTTCAGGCTGCTACAGCTGGCAAGTCTGTGTGCACATTGGAGCAGCGACTTATCTAGGTGTTTGGTTAGGCAAACAAAGTGGTACCCGACATGACGATATATGTCATCAGCACATTCCCATCGATGGGCTGTCGACAGACATCAATCTTGGTGCCTTGCACTCGAAGATTAGGCTGATAATCCATTTTACGGCGCGGAAAGCTAATTACTGAAACCATAGTATTCCCGTATATGAACACGTCAGTGTCGCATGTAAAATTCGGTCAACTCCTCTTGCTCGCCCAACATGCACTTTTCAGAAGCCCATTCTATTGGGAACAGACTCATCGATTCTTGGGCTGGGGCACTATGCATTCTAACTCTATCACTCTGCTAAGTCTCGTTATTTAGTTGCTTCCTTTTCCATCTACCCCATCTTCTATATATCAGCGGTAATCCGGCCTTTACTGAGAACTACAACCTCATGAATGAGACTCGCGACACTGCCTCCAAGAATCCTTTTCACTCTGCCTTTTGTATTGGTCCTATTAGCTCACTTATGCATAAATGAATGCGCAGAGAGAGTCAGAATAATTGTCATCTTCTACCTATACATTAACTCTAGTTCTGACCGATGACGCGAAATGTGGCCGATTGCACGAGTAAATGTGTCTGGAATGTGATTCAGTTCCGAGGTCACTATGCAAAGACAGCGGGCTTGGTTGAGTTACGGATTAATTCGATGGTTTTGCAGCCGTCGTCTACCTGACTAACCAAACATTGCCTGGCTATGAGCCGGCCAAAGCAGCGATTCTACTAATGTAATGTTGCGATATAATGCGCAGGAGGATAGCGATGGATACGTTCGCAAATATGTCGCCCAGCTGGCCCATAGCTGCCGGTCCGTGAAACTCAAACACACCAAGTGCTGCGTTACCCTCAAAGGTGTTACCTCCAGATGCATGTAAGGTAGCGATGGGCCAGCCCTGACCTGACAAAGGCATCAGCTCCCAGCTTCCAAGGTCGCTCTCGGAAAAGGCTTCAACTATCTGTCTCAGTGTTGATGTTTGTTGTGTCTTCTTCTTTCTCCACTGCCATCTCTGAAAGGTACCATTGACATCAACATCAAATGGCCAGGTAGCGCCATCATTAAACATGCTCGTCTCCACAAAGTTGGCTTGAAAGCCATTGAAAGTGATAGTGCTCTTACTGCTGAAGGTATGCTGACTCTCTATGGTGCAGATCGGTAGATTCTCAGATGCATATGGACCCTCCTTGATCTTGAGTCTGCTGCTAGAGAACATCTTTGCAGAGTAGGCAACTGGGCCTTTGAGCTGGGGGCCCAGCTCGAGACAGCTGGTGCCGCCGCTGGTCATGACATTCCAAATGTGAAACTTGAAGGGAAGCCTGGTGAAGCCGATGCGAGGGTAGTAGCTTGGTGATCCTTGCAGGCCAGAAGGTCTTGGTGCAGGTGGATAGATGGGTTGCTGATAACCGGATGGAGGTGGATTAGGAGGTGCCTGATAGTTGGATGGATAGGTAGACGGTGGCTGATTCGTATTGGTACCGGGTGGAGGACCAGGTGGAGGATAGTAGTTGGCATAGCTTGACATATTGGTTGAAACTATTGGCACAGCAAATATATCTAAATTGGGTGATCAAGGGGCGCTTATTTGAGGGGAGACAGGGCAAGGTCCTCAAGTCGCATTTTACAGCAATATAATGACAAGTGCATTATTGACTCAGGGAGGATGTTAACCTAAATAGTTTTCTCAGTTTCTCTTGGCTTTCACCATCGATCGCGGGATGATCCTCTTCAAGGTTTAAGTGGGGTCAAATCAAACTTGGAGCTTACCCTTTTAGGTGAAATCGTGCGCCGTGAGTCAGCCTGTGAAACCTCAAATCGGGCTGATGAATCATGGCTGATCGCCGCTTCATTGATCCACAGTGACCCTGACTGCCATGCCAATGCGAGGAAACGGCACGAAGAAAAATGCAATTGGATCTTTGGGCTTTATAGACCGTTACTGATATATGTTGAGGCACATCTTAAGTTCAGTAATTTCAATTGTAGCGGAAAATGAACTGAGAAAATGCTTCTCTATGTGTTCCATCTTGTCATTGTAATAGGGAGTAAGCGTACCGGTGCTGGTCGGTAATTATAATAATACTTAAGTCTATTGTGGAAAATAAAAACCGGAAATCGTTCTATTTATGGAGGTTATAGCATCCTCCCAGAGTATCTCAGCTTGTTTGTCCATTTCATCGAACCTCTTGATGGGCTTTCCGACTCTCCCTACTTAATAGCAAAAACCCGATACCCACAAAACTCAAGTTTCATGGCTTGTACTGGTATTATGCCCAGGAAGCTAAGGGCTCGACCCCTTTGGAAGCCAAGAGGAATCAGTAACACAAACTTGAGCTGTGTTCATGGCGGGCCCATTCTTATTGTTTGACCCGCCATTAAGGGCTGCGGTCGCTGCAGCCTCCACGGCAGCTTTGGCGTAGGCTGGAGTCTTATCAGCTGGCGTCTGAACCTTGACTGTCTGAAGCGTGCCAGTGACGATGGACACGGCGAGATTGAGGACAGAGTTCTGCTTGTTGAAGATTTCTATGAACCTCTTCTGCACATCCGTTGATGCAGCCGTGGGAGCACTGGCCCAGGTGATGTTCATTGTCACCACCCATGAGTCTTGATCACTCAGCGGATTAATGACTGTTAGATGGTCTTGGACTGCAGCCATGGTCGCCGTGTCTGTATTTGTGGTGTACCTGATATGTATAGCACTATGCAGCGAGAACTCCTCTCCGGCTTTGCCCATTGGGATCGGGTAGTAGACATGGCAGGCATGAATGAAACCACTTTGAGTCGGAACTTCTGCCATAATTCTCACAATAGGATTTTCACTGCCAGCGACCGCCGCGAGACTTTGAGGTCCACTGTTTGCGAACAATATCTGGCCGATTTCGTGGACGGTATCATGAAAATCACCAGAGCTATCCGTCCAGGAGACTGGGATATTCATAGTTCCCATAAAAGCCGAAAGATCTTGATACATCGATATGGAAGGGCTTCCGTCGAATGACAGGCCATTGGGATCTGTCCATAAGCCCACAAGGCCGTCCTCAATGGTGGTGGTCTTGCTAGCCATTTCTGGATTGGCCTGGACTCCCTCTTTTGCGGTGGCAGCTAGCCGATGACTGACGTAGGCAAACGTCTGAGGATATTTGGCCAACTGTTGTGAGCCCGTATCATTGGCTAGGCTTTCGGGAGCAGCAGCTGCTGCAAAGCCAGTGTTGCTATTATCCATGAGGAGAAGGTGACTTGCTGCATCACCAACAGCCTTGACAACGGGAGCAATATTGGCTGAGTGGTCAAGGGCCCATTGACCTGCCGACTTGACACCGTCCCAGAGGTTTCCAAAGAGACCCATGATGATGAGATTGAAGTATGAAGGTGTAAGAGTTTGTGTGATAGAATAGGATAGTTGTATGTTTCCAGAATAGGTCTGTATGAAGAAACAAAAAGTAGTTGATGGTGAGTAGTGGGAAGGGGATCTGGATGGCTTTATAACTTTCCGATATGTCCTAACATGCGTGCGCATGGGAAGGCTCACTTTCTGGTATTTGGTCTCTGCTTGCTTATTTATGTCTCAGTCCTACAAAATAAGATAGAAAGATTCCCGTTGACTTTCCTCCATAAAGGCCCCTTCGTGCCAATCAAAGTGGTAACAGGGGCCTGTTTATGGGCGTATGTCCCTTGTGATAACTGGAATTCACGATCGGTCATTTTCAGACTCAAAAACGGTGTGCATGTGGCTTGGTCATAGGGAGCTGAAAACAGATTCTAATGCATCGCTTCCCCCGCTTTGAAGTCGCTCTCTAAACACTAACTCTATTAGTCTTAGCTTCAAATATCTCACGCGCAAGTTCTTTGCGATCCATGCCTATAAGGGACATTCTTTTAATCCTCAGCTGCGCTACTTAACGCCATAACATACGATTTTAAACAACGACGCTTCGACTTAGGTTACATGAGACAGATAGACAACCACGCTATCGAAGGCTCGGCACGGCTGAAGCTTTTCAGCTCAATACTCTTGGAGACTATCCCTAAAACCAGCAGAGGGAACCCCTGTAGTGATGCTCTGGATGAATAATGTACCATTCCTCGCTTATTCGTTCGGCGGAGCAGCTCGACGGCGGAAACAACCTCGCACTGCCAGCAAATGCCGGAGCCAAGACACTGACTTTCGTACTTTGCAAAGACTCATATACAAGATAAAGTTACAGTGTGATTATAACTATTAGACGCAAGAAGGTTCATATCTTACAGCACCCACAGTGACAAATCTCCAACAACGCCTTGCTTTATTCCAGACATCATTTGCCCCATTCTTATTCCACCTAAAGCTATGCCGCGCATATCACAGTTGCTCGTCAATGAATTGTGAGTTTTACAGCCGTTGCAATGTGATAATTGAATCTAGCAATTCTCGCAGACAAGGTCGTGTTCATAGAGCTCACCAAAACAATGGCCCTCATGGCCCCCTTGTGACTGGTATCACGCAAGAAGAGGTTAATGGAGATTTGCGTATAAGTTTACTTTTTCCTTAGAAGCCTATAAGGCTGCTGATCCGGGCCATGGGGATACAAATGAGCGGATTGGTCGTGCAGAGTTATATGTCACATTTGTGGAGAATCAATGAAAGAATAGCGTTGTAAAAAGGCGAGTGCCGTGATCAACGTGGTGCTTAATATCTCGACTTGTATCTATATCGGATTCCAAATCAAGAATGAGTTTGGGCAGAATGAGCGTACTGAGATTAAAGTACTGGTACGTCCTTGTTTCATATACCTCCGACATATTAGGCACAAGGTTTCCATTACTGACAGGCATCCTATATGGGACAGACATGCGGAACGAAGCAGAGAACAGGACTCAAGTCATCACTGGAATTATAATAATGGTTATAGGCTTCTAATCTGTTATCGTCCTAGTTGTAGACTTTGTGGTAGCGGTGTGATGCATCTTCATAAATCTTGTCTATTAGGCTTAGCTTCGCCCTAAGGCAGTTCATCAGTCCTTGGCTAATTCGTTGACAACTATAGAACATTTGTGCGTCATGATTCTCCCGAGGATCCAGCCCGAAGGTATCTGGGCAAAAACAAGAGCAGCTACATATCAACTTTGTCCCCGAAACTAGATCCTCCTTCACCTATGTAGTAAGGCCTACTCAGTGCAGATCATCTGGTCCTGTGACCCTTACGTTCTCGGTCATAAACACGGCACTTACAAACGAGTAACATCGCCGTAAACACCATATTCTTTCAACTCTCTATGGGGTCAGTCGAAACAAACTTGCTAGCTACACCTACTCTGGTCAGCCCGAGCGCGAACACCGCAGCCGGCAACCCAATCACGTATTATATCACGAGCGGCGTTGATAATTGTTTGATTAGTGGACCGCCTGCAGCTACAGATGGTAATAACCACATCTCCGTCAAGATCCAGGCCAAGAGTAGTGCTGGGTATCAGCACTCATTTCAGCTACTGGCTTGAACTTTGCCATTACCGGTGCAGGCAATAGTGTTGTTGGAGTGGCGCAGATGATTGTCAATAAGAGTGCCATGAATGGACCGGATAAAAAGGTTTTGCCTTCTACTGGTATACAAGAGACGTTACGACTTAGCAAGGTGTATATAGATAAAAGGAAGTTTTGGGATATACAATGGCAGTATTCTGCAGACTGAAACCATGATCAGGATCTGTGAGAAACTTATTACCAAAACCGTATTCATTCAGAAGTTTTCAAAGAATCGTAAGATCCGTGTTTATTCCCGCTTCCGATATTACCAGTATGATGCAGACTTTAGCCTTCTAGGTCCATCAGCTCACGTGGTTTGTTTTCGACACGGTAGACGGAATATATAAGCGACATATCGAGGTGAATTTGCCGCAATAGGGACAAGTACAGGAGCCAGTTTCAGGTTTCTGAGCTTAAAGAAGGGCCGAGTGCCCAACGGTTTCTTGTATATTAGCCGTGACCCTGTGCATTTCCCACGTCCAAGCGCACCAATATTTAACTTCTGCTAATTTCCATAAGCTTTGTAACCCTGATAGACGTAACCAACAGATTCAACACCTGCTGATCCTGACCTCACACTTCAATGTATTATGCTTTTATTAAAGGTTTTGCTATTAGCCTATTTATAGTGTTACATCGATCCGTATTCTGCCTGAAACTGCACATGTACTCCCCGCATGCCCGCGGCTCCCCGCACTCAGTGATAATATCCGACAGCTTCAACTGCGGTTAGACAATTGCCGATCGTTCCATATGCCGCTGTGAGAACACTGCGTCATTGTGTTTTCATTTGCTCGGCTATGGTGAGCCGCAAATGAGCATATGCACGACTCCGCAGTAACCGGCCAACAGAAAGGTTATGAAGTATGAAGCGAGAAGTATAAAACCAGTCGGCAAGGACTGTGTTTTTGGGCAAGACAAGGCTTCGTTTCTGGCCGAGTAACATTATGTTGCTCCATCTTCAGGTCGCTGCCAGCGCTTTATCGCTTTCTCTTCTGAATGGACTGGCTATAGCTGCTACCCCCTACTATACCCTGCCCGACTGTACCAAGGAGCCTTTGAGCAAGAATGGAATTTGTGATACCTCGTTATCTCCTCCTCAAAGAGCAGCTGCTCTAGTTGCTGCTTTGACGCCTCAAGAGAAGGTGGGCAATCTAGTCAGGTAAGAAACTCGCTCATAACCACTACCTCCGTATCGGAGCTAAGTTAAAACAGTAATGCAACTGGCGCACCAAGAATTGGACTTCCAAGATACAACTGGTGGAACGAAGCCCTACATGGCGTTGCTGGATCTCCAGGCGCTCACTTTGATTCTAACACGCCTCCATACGACTCCGCTACATCATTCCCCATGCCTCTTCTCCTCGCTGCTGCTTTCGACGATGACTTGATCCATGACATCGGCAATATCGTCGGCACTGAAGCGCGAGCATTCACCAACGGTGGCATGCGCGGAGTTGACTTTTGGACTCCCAACGTGAACCCTTTCAAAGATCCTCGATGGGGTCGTGGCTCCGAAACTCCCGGTGAAGATGCTCTTCATGTCAGCCGCTATGCTGGAAACATCGTCAGAGGCCTTGAGGGCGACAAGAAGCAGCGACGTATTGTTGCTACCTGCAAGCACTATGCTGGAAATGACTTTGAGGACTGGGGCGGTTTCACCCGTCACGACTTCGATGCCAAGATTACCCCCCAAGACTTGGCTGAGTACTACGTCAGACCGTTCCAGGAGTGTACTCGTGATGCAAAGGTTGGCTCCATCATGTGCGCTTACAACGCCGTCAATGGCATCCCCTCGTGCGCAAACTCTTATCTGCAGGAGACTATCCTCAGAGGGCACTGGAACTGGACGCGCGATAACAACTGGATCACCAGTGATTGTGGAGCTATGCAGGATATCTGGCAGAACCACAAGTATGTCAAGACCAACGCCGAAGGCGCCCAGGTGGCTTTTGAGAATGGCATGGATTCTAGCTGCGAGTATACTACTACCAGCGACGTCTCCGATTCCTACAAGCAAGGCCTCTTGACTGAGAAGCTCATGGATCGTTCATTGAAACGTCTCTTCGAAGGTCTTGTTCATACTGGTTTTTTTGACGGTGCCAAAGCGCAATGGAACTCGCTCAGCTTTGCGGATGTCAACACCAAGGCGGCACAGGACCTAGCACTCAAGTCTGCTGTCGAGGGTGCAGTTCTTCTTAAGAACGATGGTACTTTACCTCTGAAGCTCAAGAAGAAGGATAGTGTTGCGATGATCGGATTCTGGGCCAACGATACATCCAAGCTCCAGGGCGGTTACAGTGGACGTGCTCCTTTCCTTCACAGCCCACTTTACGCAGCTGAGAAGCTTGGTCTTGACACTAACGTGGCTTGGGGCCCGACACTGCAGAACAGTTCATCTCACGATAACTGGACTACCAATGCTGTTGCTGCTGCCAAGAAATCCGATTACATCCTGTACTTCGGTGGTCTTGATTCCTCAGCTGCTGGCGAGGACAGAGACCGGGAGGACCTTGACTGGCCTGAGAGCCAGCTGACCCTTCTCCAGAAGCTCTCTAGTCTCGGCAAGCCACTGGTTGTTGTCCAGCTTGGTGATCAGGTCGATGATACTGCTCTTTTGAAGAACAAGAAGATCAACAGTATTCTTTGGGTCAACTACCCTGGTCAGGATGGCGGTACTGCAGTGATGGACTTGCTTACTGGACGTAAGAGTCCTGCTGGTCGACTACCCGTCACGCAATATCCCAGTAAATACGCTGAGCAGATTGGTATGACCGACATGGACCTGAGACCTACCAAGTCGCTTCCTGGAAGGACCTACCGCTGGTATTCGACTCCAGTTCTACCCTACGGCTTTGGACTTCACTACACTACCTTCAAAGCCAAGTTCAAGTCCAACAAGTTGACCTTCGATATCCAGAAGCTTCTTAAGGGCTGCAGTGCTCAGTACTCTGATACATGCGCTCTGCCCCCAATTCAAGTTAGCGTCAAGAACACTGGTCGTATTACCTCCGACTTTGTCTCTCTCGCCTTTATCAAGAGTGAAGTTGGACCCAAGCCATATCCTCTCAAGACTCTTGCAGCTTATGGTCGCTTACATGATGTCGCGCCTTTTTCAACGAAGGATATCTCACTTGAGTGGACGATGGATAATATTGCGCGAAGGGGAGAGAATGGTGACTTGGTTGTTTACCCTGGGACTTACACTCTGCTGCTGGATGAGCCTACGCAAGCTGAGGTCCAGGTTACGTTGACTGGAAAGCAGGTTACTTTGGATAAGTGGCCTCAAGACCCCAAGTCAGCCTGATTCACCTAAGGGATTGATTTGACAGAGTTATGTGGCTTGTAAACATTCTGTCTATAGCTTAAATCCGGTGCTCGGTCTTTCATGTCCACAGTAACAGGTTTCGCTCCTTGTCCACTGCATTAATAAATGTGTACTATGAATTGGTTGTTAGTGGAATTGCACATAAGCTAGAGCTGGGTTGATTTAGACGCACCTCCATGAATCTAGGCATTCCATACACCCTGTCGCCGATCCAATTGTCCTCATTGCTTACAGGCCTCAAGCCCATCTCCTCAAGCGAATACCACCACTCCAACCATGATCGAAGGTCATTTGGAACCGTCACGCCTTCTGGTGGTTGCTTAAGATGCATCTCGACCAACAACTGACCAAAAGGTAGCGTCGCGTTACCGTTCTGCCTCTGCTCCTTGACCGACTCAATCAACGACGTGAGAACGTTGAACTCTGCGCCTTCGATGTCCATCTTGATAAGATCAACATAGGAATGCCCATTCGCCTCCATAAGATCCTGTATCGAAAAGACAGGCGGTCTAGCCTTGCTATCTGATACCATTCCAATCATCGCCTTCTGGAACTTGGCTCGCGACCATATCCACTCAGGAACTTGCTGCGCCCATTTATCAACAGTGCCATCGTATCCCCATATCCGAGCATTCGTACGCTGAAGCAGCTCTGCCTCGAAAGAAGAGTCGACGCTCACACCGAATGAGTAGACGATGAATTCTCTTGCTTTATTTGAGTCTGACGATGGGCCAGGACATTCCTTCTCGTAGCGCGACATGCCGCAGATTATCTTGCCGCCATCGCTGATTGACCCGACGCGCTCAAGATCGTGAGGACAGAAGAAGCTTGGGCGAGCAAAGTCCCAAACGTTGAAGGGGTTCATGTATCCGTCGGGAAACGCTTTATCGTAGCCGACTACTTCGACCATCTCCTCGCGAGCCTTGATAGAGCGTTTCCATAGTTTTTCGGCATGAGCGAGTCTTGAGTTTAGATGAGGATCGTTACTAAAGACAGCTGCATGATTATGCGATGATTGTGATCTTGAGAATTGAGGGGATGTCCTTGTAAATAGTACAGTGAAGAGAAGTATTGTCGCGAAGATGAAGCTGATTGTGACCAGTCTTTGAGACGTGGCCATCATGAAGTGGACCTGGAAACTGATTGGGTTTTCAGCATAAATTTTGAAATTGATATAGGGTAGTGAGAAGTTTATAGGACAGGGACTCACATCAAAATGTTCAACTCAACTGATATTGACCGCGCGTTCACTCATAATGAATTGAGGTAATTATCCCCTTTTCACTGTTTGTTTTGAGTTTCACCTGAAGTGGCACGATCCGTTCGCAGAGCAGACGCGGACTCGAGATTAATAGGGCTAGTCCTACACGTAGAGCTCGGATCAATTTGCCGAGACGGGACAAACGGCAATGTGGATCGCTCCAATAACACGGAGTAAGTAAACTGTCTTCGCTCAATGAACCAATTTACCTGGCAGCATCACCAGCTCGACATGCTGTCTTGCCAGTTATCGTCCAGTAGAGGCCTATTTATGCCTTAGTAGTGGTTAGTTGTCCTCTTCTCTTTTTTCCCACTCAGGATAGAATTCCTACGTCAGCAATAATATAACGTCAATCCTTCTGACCCACAGTCTAAACCTCTTCTGCCGGATTCCCGGGAGCCACTTCGGTGTTTTACGATAGAGACCAATGAGGGCCCGGCTTAGACACCAGGGGCACGGCGTGAAACGTCAACGCCTCAGCACGGCCCCCATCTCGTATTTCCCACGATAGCATCGTCCATTTTTCTTAACCTTTTCTCCAAGCCTTCTCCAGGAATACATGACTTTCTTGGTGGTGAAGTCCTTGTTTCATAATACGTCCCGACATGTCACCCAGCTATGGATTACTACACCATCACGCTCATCATTGTTACAATACCGCTCATTTTGGCTTCCTTTGGGCATCACAGGCGTGTGACATTGAAGGTGGTTCGAGCTTCTGCGGCCGAGTCTAGTCGTCTTGATATGATCGACGATGAGATACATGATATTGATCATGAGTCCACTGGTGAAAGATATTATAAGTTTCGCAACAAGTTTTTGGGGGTCTATGGTCTGACAATGGCTGCAGAATGCCTTCAGGTGCGTTTTAAAATGACAAGGACAACACCAAATAGAGCGATATCTAACCTGCAATGGTCGAGTGTAGGCATCTTATCTATACAGTTGTCTGAAGAACACCCATAAACTATCAGAGCCCTCCATCGCGACTCTCTTTGCCACCGGCTTTGTCTCTGCTGGAACCAGCGCTCTATTCGTGGAGTCGCTGTCAAATAAGCATGGCAAAAATTACATGTGCCAATGCTACTGTGTTCTTTACTCGGTTTCCTGTCTTACCATGCTCGCAGGTAACGTAGTATTACTGTTTATGGGCAGAGTCATAGCCGGACTTTGCACGACCTTGCTTTACTCAGCGTTTGAGAGTTGGATGACGGCTGAGTATAAGCGACAAGGATTTGGAGATCGTGGGACTGCTTTGAGCACGATATATAGCATGATGGCTGTGACGAATGGCCTTGTTGCTGTTGGAAGTGGCGTTGTTGCTCAAGCGGCTGTGAATGCCTTGGGTTCACATACCGCCCCTTTCTTGCTCAGTATCGTCTGTCTTAGCCTGGCCCTGGTGGTCATAACTCGATCCTGGGTAGGTCTACCTTGTGTCAAACTTATATCAATTGCTAACGGAAGTCCAGGCCGAGAATCGTGGAACACTTAGCAAGTCCCTGATTACCGAAACCTCGTGGAAAGTCAGCGCTATCTCTCTTCTGAGTATGTAGCTAAGACCCACCACCATTGACTACAGCTGACAATATGGGTAGAAGACCCGAATATGCTTATTATGACACTAACTATCTGTTTCTTCGAGGGCTCTGTCTATGTTGTACTTTACTCCTGGCCACAGGCAATCATGTCAGCGCGGTCCCATGAGAGGATCTGGGCAAACCCTCCTTTCGGCACCATATTTTCGAGTCTCATGGGCGCAATGTCGCTGGGCTCTTTCATATTTCTTCATACCTCGCGCGAGGCAAACTCGATACAGCTGTCATCCCGGACAGTTCAGCTTGCGTCATCCATCTCGGCCTCGGCTCTTTTGCTGACGGTTATACTCCAAGATGAGTCGAGTCGTTTCTGGGCATTGTGCCTGTTTGAGATATGTGTCGGACTGTACTATCCAAGCATGGCCTACCTAAAGGGCCGGATGTTTCAGGAGGAGCGAACAGGCCGATTACACGGATTGTTGAGGGTTCCCCTCAGTATCTTTACCGTGCTATGTCTGAGTACGGTTAGTGAAGGTAAGTTGACTCTCCCATCCCGAGGTTTTACGTGCAGGCATAGTTGCTCACCCTAATCCCAGGAGATGAAAGCCGTGAGAATAGACTTATAGTGTGCAGTAGCCTTCTCTTGCTCGGCGTCTTGTTAATGTCTCGATATGCTCCTAAGCAAGGCAGGTCTTATTAAATAGACAGCTATTATGTATAGAACCTTGAGCAAGAGTAATCCAATTAATATTAATCTAGAACATTCAAGTCTATAAGTATCTATCTAAACCTCCTCAATGGTCATGCTTTTATGTTCATCTTGCATCATAGCCGATACCAACCCAGTGATCTCGGAAGCAAACTGCTCAGCCAATCCATGGTCAAACACCTTCTCATCGTACATAACCTTCAATATCGCTGTATCACCAAAAGACTTCGACACCTCCACTACCAGCGCATATGGCTGATACATCCGCACCTTTGACTTGGCCATGACGAGCCAGCGGTTGCGTGTTGTTGCATCATCCAAGGGAACAGGATCGAATGGCTGCGACAGAAACAAAACCTTGTTCCCGTGAGTCGCGCGAACAACGTTCAGCGTCTGGTAGATATCGTCAAGTCCAACTAAGCCATTCTCCGTGACAGCCCAAAAGTCCTCTTGTAGCCTCATGAGAAGATCTGAGACCTTCTCAGTGGAGCGGGTACCTGTCCAGATCGGCAAAAAGTTGGCTAGTGTTCCGTTGATGGACTGGGGATCAGGAAGTGCCACGTTGCGTCCGCTGAGGAGATAATCGTAGCGAACATGATCACTCTTGGTCGCCCTAGCCAAACAAAGTGTGAAGGCAGCCTGGAAGATGATACTCGGAGTGACGCCATAGTTCCTTGCCACTTGATCGATGCCGCGTGTATCCATCTTCATCTTGAAACTGGCCGTGACGCGGGGTTCACTAACTCCACCGAGATCTCGCCCCTTGAGAACCTGAGATGATTGCCCAGCATGGGTGAATTTGTTCTTCCAGTACTCAAGCGCCTTGGACTTGTCTTGCTCAAAGACATGTTGAGCAAAATCACGAAACTCGACGCAAGGAGGCAAAGGCTTGCCTTGTAGAATGTTCTCGAAATGCTGATCAAAGACACGTAGAAGAGTTCCGTCATATACGGCGTGGTCCATCTTGATGACTAAGTCCCAGGATGAGTCCCCATGGGTGATGACGGCGTACTTGATAAAGGGGCGGCCGAACTCGAAACGTGTTCGCCAGAAGTCTTCGAGAAATTGGGAGACCTCCTCATCCGAGTCAAGGGCGACAGTTGTAATGTCGAGCTGCGCATCGCGGAGGACAACTCCTACCCAGTTCCCGGGAGAAGCCTCTAGCCAAGTCGTGCGTAAGATGTCATTGGCTTCGGTCAGTTTCGTGGTGGCTTTGACCCAAGCATCAGGCTCGATGACACCAGTCATGCGCCGCACAGTCTGAAGAACCCACATCTGAGAGTCGCGAGCGCCTTGCTTCAAGAACTCTGCTTGGCCGGGTGGACAAGGGTATGCTATTGAGAGAAAGGTCAGTATTCTATACTTTTATATTAACTCTTTGGAGAGGGTAACTTACCATACTCAACGCCATCATCCCATGAAAGGCCAGTGCTTTCAATGGCCTCCTTGACACTCCCGGGAACATTAAAGACCATCTTCTTGCCCAGTGCCTCAGTTTCCAGCTTCCGCATGGTAGCAGCCATGTCTCTAAGCTTTGGAGATTGGAGAATATCGAGTACTGTGAGATGATAGCCCAGTTTGCGAAGATGGCCAGTGAGACTAATTGCCGAGATTGAATCACCTCCCAAGGCTAAGAAGTTTGCCTCACGTCCGATTTGGTCAGTCGGTAGGCCAAAGATGTCCGCCCAGATCGACTCCAAAGCAATCTCAGAGGCAGTCTCTACAGGCACGATTGCGTGGCCCTGGCTGGGAGACTCAAGTACGCATTGCGCTAAGAAGTCTCGATCGAGATCGTCCAGCATTTTCTTCAGTGCCTTTCGATCAACTTTTCGTGAAGGCAGCTTCGGGAAATCGGCCATGGGAATGACAAACTTGGGGACCATGTAAGTCGCTAACGATCCAAGCTTCTCGTGTAGGCTCGCAAATGTATCTCTCATGGTGGAAGGTTCGAGAATACCAGTGTCCGTTCCAGCAGCCTCACTGAAGGTACAGAATGCGACCAGGTGGACCTTATCATGAACCTTGGCAGCCACAGCAATCGCATCCTTGACAAGGCCCGAGTTCCGAATGGCATTCTCAACTTCTCCAAGCTCAATGCGGTGGCCGTGAATCTTGACCTGGTTGTCTTTGCGGCCAAGACACTCAATCTCGCCATCAGGGAGCCATCGTGCCAAGTCACCGGTTCTATAGATACGAACTCCAAGCTGAGCGCTATCAACATATGCCGCGGTCGTCAAGTCGGATCGATTGATGTAGCCGTCTGTTACTTGGGGACCAGCTATGCACAGTTCTCCGATAGCACCGTAAGGCTGCAGTGTCTCTCCATTCGGGTCGAGGATGAAGGCCATAACGGTATCAAACGGAGCACCAATATTACCCACGACATGGTTTTCTGAGAGCGACTCAATTCGCTTAGTTGTAACCACCATAGATGTCTCAGTCGGCCCGTAGACGTTCAAGATCTTACAGTGAGGGGCCCAAGTCTTGATGACGTCGGAGGTTAGCGGCTCGCCTCCAACAATGAGTGTCTCGAATCGCGGGACATCTGCTGGGTTGAGCAACTTGGCAACCGTTGGTGTGATGATAGCCTGACGGACATCCATTCGATTGATACAGCCTGCAATATCAGAAAGCAAGACATCTGTCGGGGCCATGCACAATGTGCCGCCACTGCTGAGCGTGTTGAAGAAATCTTGAACCGAGGCGTCGAATACATAGTTGGCGAACTGTAGAGTCCTCCATACGCCTTGGTTGCGGCCTTCTACTTGTATCATGCTCGAGACGGCAGCGGCAGCGGTTCTGTGCGGAACTTTCACACCTTTCGGGAGTCCTGTGCTGCCAGAAGTGTAAATGAGATATGCAAGGTTGTCTGGAGTACGATTGACAACAGGACAGAAGTCTGCATCCTCACCACGCGAGTTTGTCGAGCACAGATCCTGGTAGCCCTTCATCACCAGCGTCTCAACACCAAACGACTTCTTAACATGACCGCCAAACTCCACGTACGCAGGATGAACAACAATGAGTTTTGCTGACGTGTCAGACACTATGTAAGAGTTTCTGTCCGCGGGATTATCGGGACTCAAAGGGACGTACGCTGCTCCGGCAATCATTGTACCAAGAATGACAACCATCATATCAACTGACTTATCAAGCATGATGGGCACAAGATCACCTGGTTGTACGCCAGCATCGATAAGGGTGTGAGCAAAGCTATTCGCGAGCCTGTCGAGAACTCCATAAGAGATAGTGACCTCGCTGTTAAAGTCAATCGCGATTGCATCTGGAGTCTCCTGTGCAATTCTCTTGAATGCACTGTAAAGAAACTCGGGCTCTGGAACGCGAAGTGTCGCTCGATTGGAAAGTTGGTTGAAGATGAAGTCATGTTCAGCAGCAGCCATAATGTTGGCAGACGAAAGGATAGAATCAGGCTTCTCGCAGAAGAGATCTAGCACCTTGACCATTGAGTCCTTGATGAATCCCAAGCGTCGAGGATCTACGTTGCTTGAAAGCCGGATAATGGTAGAGTCGCTCTCTCCTTGTGACTCTTGGACTTCCAGAACAGTCATGCCGTGTCCAGACTCCCATTGAGGCCGTGAGCCACGCATCTGGAAGACTTCATGGGACTTTCTCGGTCTCTGGGTCTTGTTGGCATCGATCAAGATATTCACAAGAGTGTCAATGTCTTGTGCACCAATACCGCCCGCTTTGAGCGATGCGGCAATACCGACTTGAGAATGCTTGAGCAGCTGAGAAAACGAAGCGATTGTCTTCTGGGCGACGTCTCTGAGGGTAGAGTCAGTGTCTAGTTTGATCCTCTGTGGAACGGTGCTCATGGTAGGTCCATCTAGATCATTGATACCAACAACAGGCGCTTCTCTGCCTGAAACAGTGGTTGCGAAAGTGATGTCGTTGGATCCCATTTGCCGAGACAGAACGATGGCCCAGGCGCTATATACGACTGCGCCAAGAGTCAATCCAGCACTTCTGGCGCGTGTAGTGAGACTATATCCAAGATCGAACTCGAGTTTGCTGGTCTTGTAGAGCTGGTTGCTGTTCAGCTTGAGCACCTCAGCACCTTGGAGGTACTCGGACCAGAATGAGGTGCTGTTCGCAGAAGGCTCTTGTTGCAAGTATCGGATAAGCCGGCTCATGTTTGGGCGTTGAGGAACTGGGTTGCCGGTGTAGACTGCGGCGACGTCGTCATACAGGAAGCCGTGAGACCAGAAGTCGAATAGTGAATGGTGCATCGTCACGACCAGAGCTTTGTCTGAGGTCAGAGTTGCTTTCCATAGGGGCTTTTCTATATCCCAGTGATGAACTTCGCCGCTTTGCTGGAAACCCTCTAAGGCTTGCTGAGACTGAAACCATGGGAGTTCTACGTTGGACCTCACGGTCTGCACGAAAGACTGTTTGTATGGAACAAACACGGTGCGCAGGATGTCGCGAGACCTGAACACCTGCTCAAAACTGTCCCTCAGGTGTACGAGATCCAGTTGGCTGACATCCCAAGTCCTGGAATAGGTGTATGGATCCGAGGGCGAGTTGACTGACACCAGCATGGATTCTTGGAAAGGTGTGACAGGATACGCGTCGCTAATATCGTCGTTCGACTGCAACTCTGAAAGCAGCTTCTCGTCCTGAAGGAGTGAGAAGGGTGTCGGGTCTTGCTTATCCTCCACGCCGATAGTCTGAGCTCGAGAAGCAACCTCTTTGAGAGGGATGTAGGCCAACAGGTCGCCGAGTTCAGTTGCTAGACCGTGTTCACGTAGCTCTGACACAACCCGGATGGCCTCAATGGAAGTCCCGCCAAGGTCGGTAAAGGAATGAGATCGGCGAATGACAGAGTCGTCAATCTTGAGAGACATTGCCCATACCGAAGCAATCTTTTCTTCAACATCAGTAAAGACTTCCTCGGTGTTCTCTTCGTTTCCCATATCCATGAGCTTAGCAAAGCCAGCAAAACCGAGCTCTTTTGCTTTACTCCGGAGCAAGTGATAGTTGAGTTTCCCGTTCCCATTCCTCGGAACTGATTCTATAGGAATCCAAAGAGTGGGCGTCATGAAAACTGGCAGGTTGGCGCGAAGATGGTTCCTCGCTGCGTTGACGGCATCTCTGAAAGAAGCACCATCATCAAGTACAACACCAGTAGCCAAGACTTGACGATCTTCCATCTTGACGGAAAATGTCACGGCTCCCTTGATCGTATCAAGCGAGACCAAAAGACGATCGACTTCGGCGGGCTCGACCTTTTGCCCATTGATCTTGACTTGCATATCGACACGTCCTTCAATCTCGATCTGCCCATTAGGAAGCCATCGAGCCTTATCACCGGTTCTGTAAAGCTTTCCAGGACCAAACGGGTTGGTGATGAATGCTTTCTCTGTCAAGCCTGGCTCATTGATATAGCCTTGTGCGAGCTGTGGACCGGCGAGACAGAGTTCACCGAATACGAGCGATGGTGAGAGCTCAGTGCTGCCATGACGAAGGATGAAGACGCTCGTCGTGTCGATTGGCGGGTCTAGTATGCGAGCGTTAGGAACGCGCCCGTCGACTGTAGCTAGTTGTCTTCCAAAGTTGAGCTGTGTGCATTCGCTAAGACCATACGTGTTTCTCAGTGTAAGGCCCCTGACGGAAGACCAAGTGTTCACAAGCTCTTGAGGAGTCTGCTCACCTACAAGAGTGAGACTCTTGAGATTGGGGACGTCCTTAGGCGACAGAAGAGAGAGAGCAGAAGGAGTAATTCCGAGTGCATCTACCGAAAGCCGATTAATGACTCCCGCGAGATCCCGCATGAGTGCTTCCTTGGGTGCCAGCACCAGAGTTCCACCGTTCACAAGAGTACTTAGGATGGTTCGCTGAGCAGCGCTGAAGCTTGGGTTGTAGAAGAGAAGCCAGCGGCTCTGCCCTTTCAGAGAGTGGTGCTGCATACCGCTTGTGGCGGCTTCGTGAGTGAGCACAGCGCCTTTGGGCTTCCCTGTGCTACCGGATGTGTAGATAATGTAGCAGCGGTGCTGCGACTTGACGTGTACGCCAATGCCATCAGTGTTGCCGAGTGACTCTGCAGCATCAGTACCGAGTTGTGTGTAACCTTGCTCAATATTTACAGTATTAGGAAGCATGTCCATGTATCTGCGAGTGGACAGAACCGCTTCTGCATTGCAATCGTTGACCACTTGCTCGAGACGACTGACCGAGAATTCTGGGTCAAGGACAGTATATGCTGACCCAGCCTTTAGGACCGCCAGGATAGCCACGACCAGATCCAGAGACCTGTCAGCCAAGATAGGATACACAGCACCTTTCTGAAGCCTCAGCCTCCTTGCGAGTTGGTTAGAAAGGCTGTTAAGCTGGGCAAAAGTGAGCGCAGCGTCGCCATGAAAGTCAACTGCGACTCTTTGAGGGTATCGAGCCGCAGTCTTCTCAAACAAAGCGGGAATAGTCGTAGGCTGTGCGTTGCGGGTACTAACTGAACGAGATAGTATGAGACGCTTTTCAGCCTCTGAGACGAGTTGGATGCCTGATAGAAGGAACTTGTCCGCTGCACTCAAGCCCTGAGCGGCACTGAAGATTGCGGATACGAAGTGTCTAAACACCAGTTCGAACTTCTCCAGTGGAATCTTGGTTGTGCACTTGATAGCGAGTTGCAACACGCTTGCGTCGTTGATGCACAACACGACGGGGAACTTCCTCAAGCTTGGGGCGATGCAAGGTGTGTTGGTGGTTTGGCTGTAACTGACGGCTGTTTCGATCAGCATGCCATCTGGGGCTTGCTCTTGAATTCCAGTGTAGCCGATGGATGCATGACGACCAGCTTCCATATGGTACTTGTCCAGGGATTCGGAAAGGTCAGAGAAGGCTGCGTCTTCTCCAGTGGGAACGCGCAGTCGGACGGGATACGTTTGGTCAAGACATCCGACGCAAGTGTCTGCTCCCACAAAGTTTAAATCTCGACGAACAGTCCCGAAAAGAACTTCTTCAGAGTCAGAGTGAGCACTCAGAACATAGGCCCAGATTGCTTCGAGAAACGTCTGGCGCCATGTCTTCGAGTCCTCGCGAGATTTCTCAAGACTGTTCAGCGTTGCTAGCTCTGTGCCCTGGATAACAGCGCTGACACCATGTCTGTCCTGGTTAAACCCATCCAGAGCGTCAGGTTCAAGACCAAAGATAGACTGGGGTGCAATGTCTGAAAAAGTCTTGGACCAGAAGGTTTTGGAAGAATTGATGCCCTTGCGCTGCTGTGCGAGGTATCGTGTGTATGCGGTAAAGCCAGTGCTTTCGATACCAGGAATACCGTGGATTTGAAGAAGACAGTCGAGTCTGAGCGTATGAAGCGAAGTTGTGTCAATCAAGGCCCGATGGAAGTGAAGGACAAGATTGATTTCGTCAGAACGTTTGTTCCCTTCAACCGTAAGGAATGCCGAGCCTCGGTGACGCTTTTCAAATCCTTTTTCAGGGCGGCGCCACTGAACAGGCTCGATACGCCTCTGGACCACGACTTTTGGCGATGGTCCATCAGTAATGTAAGATCTAAGACATATGTCTAGTTCAAATGTCAGTAACCACTTCCATACAAATTATGTTCCGAAGGTAAAATACTCACAATGATATGCGAGAGATCTCCATACATCAAGGATTTTGTCAGAGCTCAAAGCAGATGTCTTTCCAGAAAAGAGCACTGCCTCAGCCCATTGGACATCCTCCTTGAGAATATCCTTCTGGACTTCAGTCGCAGGAAGGACAGTCTCAACATCAGAAAAGCCTATGTCTTTCTCATGCTTCACCAGGGCTTCGACGGGCTTGAGGGTGAGACCGTCTTGGTAGGGGAGGAAGAAGTCCTCATGCTTCTCAACGTGGTGATAGAGCTTCATGATGAAAGATGATTAGAATATTAGAGGGGGTAAACAGAAGAGGCTCAATTGTTAATGTAATTGCTTTTGATTTATGAGGATGATATGCTTGTGATACTGAATGAGATTTGATAGTTGTTTTACAAGATCGTTCCCTTATTTATATTAATTATCTTTGTGTCTCTCTACGCCAGCTTCTTCGTTCATGTCTTTGAAAAAGTCTTTTCCTATCCCGATGTGGTGACACAAGGACTCGGGCTCAATTGCCTTCTCTGCTGCAAGTATCTGCAAGTAAGCAGAGCGGCAATGCCGAACGCCGTCCCGAAGGATTGGATTCCCTGCCATCGAGGGAGTAGAACACATCTCGTCATACATTTCTTACTATACGTTACTCGAAGCGGTTGGGAATAGCCTCACAAAACTTGTGTAAGATGTGCACTATGCCTTTTCTGGGGGTGGCGACGTTGCATGTACTGGATGTTGTGACTTGGTAGTATTCGGGTTGAACAGGGCTTTCGCTTACGACCCCCGCGACATATGCAGTCTCACTGACGCCACGTGGGTTACATGGACGACCAAAAAGGTAGGTATTGAATCAGCGGCTGCATACTCAATCCTTCCAATTACTCGTGTTCTGATGTCGTAATTGCGGCTTCGTAAGATGTGTTTCACAAGTGGCAATATGCAACTGCACAATTGCAGAAAGCAGTGGTGGGTTACAAGTAAAGGATCAGAATCCTTCGAAACACTCAGAAGCCTACATCTCGAAGAATGTTTCCTAAATCGTGCATATACATCATGTTTGCAAGTTTTAAGAATGTGACTGCATTAATTTTATCCCGAGGCATGTCACATTTTGGCGATTTGCAGCTAAGGAATGTGCTAGAAACGGCCCGCTTCCGAGGCGATGCTAATCTTACACAGTATGTTATACTGGGTAGGAAATGTTCCGATGGAGCTGACTGAACCAGGGGGGGGTTGTCGTGTGCGGCACAGGCCAAGACGAAACTACGATACTCGGAAATTCAACGATGGCGATATGTTGACCTCGCTATGATTGACGGTGGTAGATGAATGAAACGTTACATTGTGTCTCACATAGTCGTTTTGTATATATAGGGTTTTTCACAGACACTTCTCGGGCCAATACAGCAGATTCAAATCAAATCACAAGAAATCATTTCCAGCTCTTTTTCACATACGTTGTTACATCTTCTTCATTGAATTACCAGTCATGGCTTCTTGGGACAACCGCGTCGTCACCAACGAGCACTTGCTCCCTTACGTCGACTCCAACACCACGCCGCCAGACATCAAGGCTGCTCTGCAAACTCTCCCATTTGAGAGGAACATCTTCAAGGTAAGTCAAGCCTCCTCTTACAACTCTTCAACATTATAGGCTAACTGGCCCTCAAGCTCCTCGCCAACAGCAATGTGTTCTTCAAACCATTCATGACGCTTCTTTCCTCCAGTTGGAGCGAGAATCGAAAGATTCTCCCTTCTGAATGGCAAACCACTGTTTTGCGTACAGCAGCCACCCTTGACGCCCCTTACGAGTGGGACGTCAACGAGCCTGTCGCACGCGTCCTTGGTCTCACTGATGAACAATTCGCGGCCCTTCGCAATACTCAAGAACCATTGCCTGAGAGCCTGTT
Source organism: Fusarium anthophilum (assembly GCA_013364935.1). NCBI lineage: Eukaryota > Fungi > Ascomycota > Sordariomycetes > Hypocreales > Nectriaceae > Fusarium > Fusarium anthophilum. The sequence goes on along the minus strand of JABEVY010000028.1, from coordinate 108,705 downwards.
TACTCCGCGCCAGCGATTGATCGCTCGTATTGTTGAAGAGCTCAGTCGCCAGCCTCGAGTTAGCAAGGACGTCATGGATGAGGTTTTGAAGGCTTTCAGTCATGAAGAGATTACTGAGATTTTCTTCCTCAATGGCATTTACGGTTTCTTGGCTCGGTTTATGAATAGTGCTAGGATTGATTTTGATGAGCCTATTCCTGGCTTGTTGGACATTCTAAGCAAGTATAATGCGTCGGCCATTGAGCGAGAGAAGCAGGCGAAGAAGTAGAGATGGGTGACTGGTAGCTTTAGGCTCATATACATCAATTAATAAATTCACATGCATTTCATATTTTGGTGTTGTGTGACTTATCTTTTCGTATTATACCCAGCTGTACACAGTAGACTCTGCACTACTCCAGAGCAGCATCAATTAATAGTGAAGTCCTGTTGATAACGCTCTTGCCAATATTTAATTGTTTCAATGCGTTGCCTTGATCCCTGTTACTAATTCCCCTTGTAAATTTTTGCACTTAATCAGCATAGCATGATAGATTTGGTAATAATGAAGGCTCCGATGTCTTCGCTAGATACATCAAGCCCGTAAGCTGAAAAGCTCTATATTACCATGAGTCTCGTGGGTAATGTCTTTAACGCCAATACAGTTAATTCTACTATAACAGGCAAGTAATGCGTAATTACGACTCATTTTTTAATTCTAGGCTTCTTGTGTTATATAGTCCTATTACCGAGTTTTAAAGATTAAGTGTTTAGTGTCTTAATATATCTTGTTTATCTTGTCTATCTTGCATTATCAAGTACTAACTATATTGTAAGAAGATTACCTTCTAGTAACTGTTTGCCCAACATTCCAGTTCAGTTCTTTAGATAGTGAATTTTCTAGTACGTATCCAACGGATTAGAAACATTAAGCAGAGTCATAAACACCAATTTAGGAATTGCCCAAGCTCCTCCACGAGAGCTGTTAGAGCTAATGCATCCATGTAGCATAGCACAACTCTTGATGATTTCTATGACACATTTGTATTACTCACATACTATATCAAATTATGTAAGTAGTTGGGTATCGGCAGGCCTTGATACCTCTTTCGGTGTTGGACAATATGCACACTGCATGACGCAATCTCACTGTATGTGACAACTCGTAAAAGACTTCACCTTGCATGAAAGGGTTACATTACTACCTGATCTTACTACCCACCACTTATATTGAGCCTCGCATCACGCATATGCAGCTAGATCCTACCAAACTGCATAACCTGCTTGACCCTTCCCACCTCGTTAGCAGGACCTGCAGTAACGGCACCCTTCACACGCCTCTCAAACTCATCCCTGCCTTCAACATCCCGAGGCACCTGAATGATCTCCACAGGTGGCGTACGCAAAAGTCCTCGAGAAAGCAGGTCCTGGAACCACAGCAGGAGAGATTCCTGCTCTGCTGCAGTCCGAGCCTTTAGCTGTTCAGACAGACGGAAGTTCCGAAACTTGACCTCCGACCAGAACAGCAAACGCTGAGATAGACCAATAATTCCACTTGCGCCGCCGAGAGACCCGTAGTTGACATATGTTCCACCATGAGAAAGGGCATTCGCAAGTCTCTCGCCGGATTCACCAAAGACAGCGTCGATAGCAAGCACGATACGGCCCTGGGCAGCAGCATCCGCGAGTTCTGCCGAAGCCTGCGTCCCGTGCTTAGCAAGATCATCTTCGGTGATGACGATCTCAACGCCCTGGTTCTGCAGATCAGCCTTGAGAGCATCGAAAGCGCTACCCTCTCGATCACGCACGACGCTGCAGGTACGAACACCCTTGAGACGTGCAAACTGCGCTACAAGCCTCGCGATGGTTCCAGAACCTGCGTTCTGTATGATCCAATCACCAGGCTTCAGATCACGCATATCTTCGACAAGAAGGTAAGCCGGCAGAAAGGCCATGCGCAGTAGAGATGCGCCAAGCAGATCCTCCGTAGGCGACAGGGGAATAACATCCGTCACGCTAAGAATGGCTTGGCTTCTCCAGGTTCCCAACCCATGTCGACGCGGAACAACAAAGTCTCCGGGCCGAATGTGGGTCTGCTCCGGGTTGGTCAGAGGACCCACTGCTTCGACGCAAGCCACGCCGTCATAACCCAGGACGGGCTGGTTGTCTAGGGTATGTAGCGGCTTAACTGGGTAACGACCTGCGAGTACGAGGAGGTCTTGGGGGTTGATTGGGGAGAAGAGGAAAGATACCAGAATCTGATCGATGCCGATAGAATCTGGCGGAATTTGTTCTTGTTTGGGGTAATGAAATCCCACTGAGGCTGGTTTGCCGTCAGAGGATTGAACTTGAGTAATGGCAGCCATTTGGCAAAGAGTCGTAAGCTAGAGTCAAGTGGTTGAATTGAACTGAGTATTGATGGTGCTCGCTAGTTTCTTGGTCCAAAGGCCCAAATTTATATCCCTGATGTACATCACTTTAGTCCACAACCCTCTGGACCATATCCTCAAGAGCGTCAAGAGATCTTGAGATGCAATTGCGGCAGCTAGTGTTAGCTCACAATCAGGCGATTTCCCCGTGCCTGTTAGCCACTTCGCGTATGCACCCGATCCCTGGTCAATGGGGACAAATTCCATTTCCAGGCTAAACTCCTTGCGAATACCACACAGTGCGCCGTAACGTTACGGTACGACCCGGCCTGTTTCTTTTACCCTATAGGGCCAGACCGGCAGGGTTCTGAATCCCTTCACTTTGCATGTTTTCTATCGTTTTCTATGCAATTTCTAAGCATCGTTTTATGTTTTCCTGAAACAGGTTGTTGGCTGTGATAATCACGAATTTAATTATGAAAATTTTTATGCTTCCCCACAGCGTCAGAAATACATAACCCCAGATCACGGCCTGGCGTTGAAGTTTTTGTCCCGTCGATTATCAGTGCCTTCTAGCGTTATAACCTTAAAAACTTTAATCTTGTACACATTATAATTACTCTTCTTCGCCATGTCTTTCTCTCAGGAGAAACACTCCGGTCACAGCTCGGACGAGTCTCGTTTATCACCATCTCCGGGCCCTGACTCCTCAGGCAACGAAGCCCTCAGGGAACCCCATGTTGAGAAACCAGCACCAGACCCTTCTCCTCGAGATGTTCATGGTGTCAAGGTTAGTAAGATATACTTCACTATCTGAATGTGTTGTGAGTTTGCTGACTCTTAACTATAGTGGTTCCTCGTTGTCTGCGCTCTTCTCTCCGCTCTGTTCCTCTACGCTCTCGACAACACCGTAGTCGCGAATGTTCAAGCCAAAGTCGTAGAGACGTACCAACGCGTTGACCTTGTCCCCTGGCTTGGTGTCTCCTTCGCCCTAGCATCAGCCGCAACGACACTTCCCTGGTCCAAAGCCTACGGCACGTTCTCGGCGAAAAAGCTCTTCATTGGCTCAACTACGGTCTTCATGGGTGCATCTGCCCTCTGCGGTGGTGCGCCCGATATCAACTCCTTCATCGTCGGTCGTGCTATCGCTGGAGCGGGAGGTTGCGGCATGTACATGGGCCTTTTGACACTCTTGTCAGTCACCACTACGAACGCCGAGAGACCAAAGTATCTCAGCCTTACGGGCTTTATTTGGGGTATCGGTACTGTTCTTGGCCCTGTAGTTGGGGGATCGCTGGGCGATAGTAGTGCGACTTGGCGATGGGCCTTTTACCTGAACCTCTTAGTCGGGGTTGTCATCGGTCCAATTTACGTCCTTCTCCTCCCCGACTTTAAGCCTCAAGCTGGTGTCCCATTGACTAGCCGCCTGGCTCAGATCGACTACCTCGGCACGGCTCTATCCATTGGTTCCGTTCTATGCCTCATCATGGCGATGAACTTTGGTGGAGTCCTTTGGAGCTGGGATGCAGGCAGGAGCATTGGCCTGTTTGTGACCGCCGGTGTCTTGCTCATCCTGTTTGTCCTCCAACAGATCTTCCAGATTGGCACCACGTTTGAGAACAGATTGTTTCCCATGCACTTCTGGAAGAGCCGCACGATGATTTGTCTCTTCTTTACCATGAGTAAGTCATGCATTCTAGGAGTCTCTTGTATTAGTTCACTCAAACTAACTACCATTTTAGTGCTGGCAACATTTGGTAGCTTTATCGGCATTTTCTACCTGCCACTGTATTATCAGTTCACTCGCGGAATCACGGCTGTAGAGACATCGGTCCACCTGTTGCCCTTCATCCTATTCCTCGTCGCCTTCAACTTATTGAATGGTCAATTCATGGGCCGAACAGGATACTACTATCCTTGGTACATCGTAGGCTCTTTGATGGAGCTTATTGGTGGAGTTTTAATGTGTAAGCAACACCCGTTCTCTCTCAATACCTGAACTGCAGTACTAACTGTGCACGAGATACCGTCGATGAACATACATCCAATGCCAAGATCTACGGCTACACTATCATCCTCGGTACTGGCGTTGGCTGTTTCTGCCAAGCTGGCTTTGCGGTCGCTCAGATGAAAGTCAAGCCGGCCGAGATCCCTTACAGTGTTGGCTTCATGACAGTCGGACAGATGCTCGGTATCGTATTTGGCACTGGCATGTCCGGCGCCCTGTTCGTCAACTATGGCCAGCAAGCTCTTCAACGCGTTTTCCCCCACGTTTCCAAGACTGAGATTGCGGACGCTCTCGCTGGTGTTGGTAGCGGACTCATCGACTCTGCAAAACCTGACGTAAAGGCAGAGGCTATCCACGGCATCACGAGAGCGATTCAACTCGCATACGTACCTATCATCGCGGCCGGGTCTATTTGTCTAATTTGCAGCCTTGCGATGAGGAGAGAGAAGGTGTTCCATTAAGAAAGATGCATAGGAGCTGGCGGACTATCAGGACTCCTGTCAACTCTTAACCACGATAGTCTCTAGTGCCGGGCGCAATAGGCAGTTCAAGATCGGGGGTTTACCAAAAGCGGGCGTCGTTCTGCTAATGGGGTAGAAAGATTGTCTTTAACCCATTGACTAGCTATGTTAGGAATACGAGACTAGTCTTGGGGGATAATTACTGTATAGCAAGCATGTAGCGAGAGAAGAATCATATACCGTGAAACAGCATTAATTTAGTATTAAGACCAATACATAATGAACTTAACATTAAAAGCTGAAAGCCTACCCACATTCTTACAGTTAGTACCTGCTGTAAAGCTTTACTACCCACTTCCCGGCGTCTTGCCATTTTCCTTTAGCCTGTTTACTAGCAATGCTATGAAATGGGTCCTGGAAGAAGCTCAAGACACTCAGTAAATAAGAGGTAATATACAGTCTGTCTGGCAAGTCCTCTTAGCATAGGAGTTAATTAGCTTACCGAAGAACAGTGCATGGAGTCGTCAAACTTTCGCTGCAACGGCAAAAGCCAGCCCGGATCTGGGTCTTCTTGGTTGATTGACTTATATGGAGAAACTGCAAAAAGGAAAAAACTGCGCTTGCCCCGTACTGGAATCGAACCAGTGATCTTATCATTACTAGTGATACGCTTTACCACTGAGCCAACGGGGCTTATTTAGCGACTTAGAGCGTCTTGGAAAATCAGCCACTCTTACTACTTATCCAGTTTGCAGTACTACGAGGCGCGCCTTAAGGCAGCTGTCTATTGGGTACGGAGTACTGGCCCTTGCTATTATTTAAGTTATGTTGATCTTTACTTTTACTTATTATTATAGTGTCTAGCTTAAGGGGAAGCTATTTTACAGTATTATTAGACCTAAGAAACCTATGTAAAAGGTATAATTATTTAATAAATATTATATTTAAGGTGTTTGTTTATTGTCTGTTTGCTTGTGTTAATTGTTTTCAGATAAAGCTTCTGAGTTCTTAACCTTTCCTGATTTAGTAAGATTTGTGCGGGGTGAACACTAAGAGCTCGGAAGATGAAGCGTACCTATCACGTACAGTACTCTCGACCCTGAGTTTCAGCACTATTCTTTAGTGCTGCAGCTAAGTCGAAGGAGCCAGTACTTATTTAGTATCCTTCACCCATTCTAGTGCTGGTAATTCCAATTCTGCTAAAACTCATACAGCTCTTCCTTACCTGGAAGCACGAATGGCAGATCCGACTTCTGTTGCGCTGGAAATACGAGATGATCCAGAAGAGTCCCTGTTCATATGCGATACTTGCAATCGACAGTTTTCACGATATGAGCATCTGAAGCGACACACTCAGACGCACACTCAAATTAAGGCTATCGAATGCACCTACTGCAATAAGAGATTCAGTCGCAAGTGAGTACCATCTCTCATCAGGAACAAGCACCTCATTTGAGCCATGTCGATAAATGACTTACCGCTGACGAACCTCTAGGGATGCGGCACAGCGACATGAGCGGCTACATGGACGCGAAACACCTGGAGGCGCACAAACCTCAACTGCTTCGTCACTCCGGAGAACGTGTACACCTTGTTCTAAATCACGCATCAAATGCTCGGGAGGCACACCATGCACCTACTGCGCCGTGAGGAACTTTGTATGCTCTTACCTGCCCCGGAAACGAAGGGGACGTCAAATCATGCTTAGTACCTCTGAAGAGCAGGGTTGTGAAGGTGGAAGAACGGCATCAACTGTGCAGTCGCCTGGTACCCTAGCTACGCCCGGGACCGCGATCGATTGGCTTGAAACTTCGACGCGACAACAAGACATGACTTCTGTTGTTCAAGTCCAGGCAAATCTGGTACAAAGTGATCAAATTACCGCTGACGACGGCCAAAGTTCGCCAGTGGATAGCCATCTGAGGCGTGAGCCAGAAGGGCCGATAAATATCGTTGGTGTTATTCCAGGCACCTATTCATTGCCCACAAACTGGCTTCCATTTGACGATGTTCCACTAAACAGCGCATCGCTGCATAGTCTCAACGAAATGCCCCGCATGGCATCTGAAATCGAAGATGGCCCCGCAATTGCTACCCAGAGCCTCGAGACGCAAGCATCATTTTCAATTCTCCCAGAAATACACGAGCAAAGCTTACAGCAAGACCATGTTTCTGCCTTGATTGCCTCAATGGCCTCGAACAACCAAAGAAAAACACTCTCTTCGGACATTAGTGACGATCCTGCGCTCCCCTGCACTAAAGCGACGCATTATTCAGACGGAGCGGGATTCAGGGAAAGCCGAGCAGAGAGATACATGCGCCAGCGACGCGCTGCTTATGGCGAAGACCATGGGCCAAGTCCGGGCCAGCAGTTCCACATATCATGGGTAGCCGACCTAGATGCTAGAGTCGAGGCAGCGAGTAAACGGTTCGGGGCATCCAGAGACGTTCCAGATGGTATATTCGAGGAACTCATGTCAAGGTTGGAATCTCATGCGACCAGCTCCCATATACTTGCCGACTTTGCCGTACACAAAGAAACTCTGCTCGCGAAAGGCACCTTTCAACTATTTATCAGTCTTTACTTCGAGCACTTTCATCCAGTGAACCCCTTCGTTGACAGATCGCATTTGTCTATCCCTCTCTGGGGATGGAGCCTGTGCCTAGCTGCCGCTGCAATTGGTTCTAAGTACTTTGGTTCTGAAGAAGTCAGTCGCTTTGGAGATTGCTTATGCTGCATCCTGCACGAGGTCATGACAAGAGAAGTATATCAATCGCCACCCCATTATCTGGCAAGAGTATAGCTGATTTTGCATAGCTCGATTTTGTCAATTCCCAGGAGCCGCTGCCTTACATACAAGCCCGGATCCTGGCATCAGTTGGACTGTGTCAAAGTCGTCAGCCGGAGCTACTCAGATGCGGGTATAACGCCTCAGCGATGGCAGCACAAGCATGTCTTCGGCTTCACTTACTGAGTGAGGATGACAATATCGGTTCATATCAGGATGATCAGAGTCTGGAGCAGAAGTGGATCACTTGGCGATTTCGAGAGACACGAAGAAGGACAGGTCTTTTTGTTTGGGTACGTAGCTCGCTTCTCAAGTTTGCGAGTGATGCCACGTTCTAATTTGACGCATAGTTAGCCAGCTGTTACTTCGCTCTTGCTTCCGAGCATCACCCGTGCTTGTTCCCCGATAAGCCTCAACTGCGGCTTCCATGCCGTGAGGAATTATGGGCGGCCAAGTCGCCACAGGCTTGGTCTACGGCAATGTTATCGGGTAGAGATGCCGATTCAATAACTTTCTCTGCCGAAGAAGCCTCACGAGCTACAGTGCCTGAAGTAACACTGGAGCTTTGGAGACACTTGAAGACGCAGTATTCGACGAATTCCTTTGCGACCATTGTCATAATACACATGCTGGTCCATCACCGATGGAACGCTAATGAATATTTGGCCGATGCACTTCGCGACATACCACAGATAAACCAGCCAAACATGATCCATGCACCTGAGAGAAAATATCTTGGCTCAGTACCCGAGTACATCAAGTGGCGTAATCAGTGCTGTGACTGCTTGGATGTGTTGCACTGGGAAGCACTCAGTCTATCAGCCAAGGCAGAAGGACTTGAAGATCCAGTATTACTACATCTACATCTCGCCCGCCTCTCACTCCTCACGCCGGTCCAAGATCTGTTTGCGTTTGCTGACCAGAGTACTCTTTCGGGAATTACACACATGAATCCCAGTAATCTCTATCGCCGTGGTACCCCCAGCCTAGAACCAAAACAGACGATCAAGATCTGGGCGACTCAAGATCGATATAAAGCTCGTTTGGCAGTGATACATGCTGGGGCTGTTCTGTGGCATGTTAGGAGATACTCATCAGACTCAATTGTTGAGCCATTTGCTCTCTTTCTTGCATCGCTGGTGCTTTGGGCGTACGGCCAAACCTCAGGTATTCGAAAGCTTTACGAGTCTTCTTACACCATAGCACAGTCTCCAGTAAGCGACAACGAGGACTCTGTGAGTTCTGCACCCACGGCAAATGGTTCATCGGGAAGCCATACGATGCGCGATATTATGCCAGGCAGGCGACGAATGCCAAGTGCCATGCAATTGGACAGGCCGATGGACGACGAACTTGTTCAGTACTTTATAAGATCTGGTGAGGACCTGCGTCTTCCTCTTGAGGGAGTGGATAACCTGTCTGCCACCGAAGGCCCATTACAGATTCTGGAAGAGGCATCGAGTTTACTAAGGGAACAACACAAGCCTTGGGGTATCTCTGAGACTTATGCCAGATTTCTACAAGACCTAAAGATATCACAGTGGTAAATACGAACGCACATTGGTGGGAGAGTGATGGGATTTGGACTCGCCAGAAGGGAGCCAGCATGATGTCTTCTTAGTTGATACCCTGATGTATTGTGGAACGATTACTAATAGAACCGGATGTGCTTGAGCCGCCAGCAAATCCTTTGGTAGCTGTGCCAAAAGTAAACAAACCCCACAAGCTACAATTAGCCTAGCGACAACAGAGAAGTCCCTGTCCAGCTTTAAACCTTCATCACTCCTGTTCCCTGGCTGTTATCATAGGCATCGACGTGATAGGTCTTAAATCTCCTCGTCGGAAGCTTAGCCTCGAACATCAGGTCAAGTTCCTCGTAGCTGCGACCCTTTGTTTCAGGCAGACGGAAGAATGCCCAAACAACACTGAGACACGCAAAAGCGAACCAGAAGAATCCAGTTTTTCCTGTGATCCAAGGTTAGTATTCGAGAGAGCTAAAAGAGGAGTGATGTACTAACCCTTCCAATTCCAAGCAGAAGGATTCATCATGTACGGCTGAATGACATTGGCAACGATTTGTGCCAGGTAGTATGAGGTTCTGGCCAACACCACGGTCTTGGATCGCAAACGCGTGGACGAAACTTCAGCAGGGATGGCCCATCCAATTGGACCAACAGTGAGAGAGAACGTAAGGAGCCAGACCAAGCAAAGGATCGACTGAACCCACTTGACGGCCGGATTAGTAGTGTTGGTGGCTAAAGCGCCGATGATGAGAAGCCACATGCTCATGGCACTCATGCCTGCGAGATACAAGTTTCGACGGCCGATATGTCTCATCAGGAACCACGAAGCAATAGTTCCACAGAACGCCATTCCAGTGCCGCCAAGATTGAGGTTGTAAGAGGTCTCCGAGTCCAATCCTGCTTGCTGGAAGAAGTACGTGGCAGAATAGGCGAATTGGGCACCGCAAGTAATCTGCCCAAGGAAGGACACACAAGCAATCTCCGTACGGCGTATATCGGCAGTCTTGAAGCAATCCCAATATGAAGTGCCTTCTGAAATTCGTTTCTCGGTCTCGTTTGTGTGAATCATCAGCGCAACGAGAGGCTTTGCTTGGGGCTTCTCGTGAGCGGCCATGAGGCGGAGGACACTCTTTTCAGCCTCATCGTATCGACCCTTGCGAACTAGGTACCAGGGAGACTCGGGCATGAATACACAGGCGACAAAGAGGAACGGGATCCACAGCCATTGCAGAGCAAAAGGAATCCGCCATGCCCAGTCGTTGTCCCGCTCAATGAAGCTCTTGAGGACTCCAGCGCCAATAAGCTGGCCGGTTGCGAAGCACATATTGGTGTAGGCAGTGAGGTATACGCGAAGAGGAAGCGGGCAGAGTTCCGAAGCATACGCAGGACCGATCGTGGCGAAGATGCCCCAAGGAAGTCTTATTGCGAATTAGCCGACATGCCCAAGAATGTCGTACAGGGGGGAGAGCTTGGCCAACTTACCCGCAGAGAATCTGTCCCACTGCCTGAAGCTCAACAGACATGCCGAAGAATGACACCATGACAAAAGCAGCCATCAACACGACGCCGAGAAAGAACGCAGGTCGGTATCCAAAGCGCTGTATGATGAACCCATTCAAGATGGCGCCAACGATGGCACCAGCTTGCGGACCGCTCCCCATGGCACTCTGCCAGCGGGCGGGGATCTGGTATGTTTTGGTTGCCTCCTGATATTCCCCAAATCGACGAGCGTAGGTAGGGTAGGCATAGAGCGAGCCGATTAGGATAGTATCATAGCCTTCCATGATAATGGACAGTGACACAACGAGGGACCAGGCGACAGCCCATGGGTAAGATTTGAGGGCTTGGCGAACAGTCAGAGCATGCTCATGGGCATTTGCTGCCTGGGCTTCGTCCAAGGTAGCTTCCCAGGAGCCAGTACGGCCAAGCATGACGTTAGGATTGCTCTTTTCGTCGCCTGTATCGTGCCTAGCTAGGCCTTCGTTGTGCTCGACCGAATGAGAGGAGATGGTCTTCTCCATGGTAGGTACAATAGTTCTGATCGATTCCGCTGGTGATAACAAATACTGATAGTAGGAAAGGGTTATGGATGAGCATGTCTGGTCTTGAATAGGCAGAGCGTCAGAGCTCTCTACTTTATACTTGCAAATGGAAAGTCTGATTCTGACGATTTGGTACCACCTTCGACGGGGATACTTCCAACTCGCATGATAATCGAACTAGCTCTCAAGCCCCGTGGGGAAACGTCACGAAGTGACCAACTTAGAATGCGGAGAAGCAGGTCATGCGATCCAAGGTGAGGCATTGTCAAAGCGTAAATTATGTCCGTTGATCTAGGGCAAACAATTTGTTGCTCTGCCAGGTTCTTCGGGATTTGGTCGTGTTCTTGACCGTCTAGTCCCTAATGCTACACCTAATCCGGGACAAGTCTCGTATGTAAGGATCTATGTCGGACAATCCACCGCCACAATGAAAAGCCGATACCCAACTACTGGCAGCCACTAAATCTTTACGGCCAATCGAGCTTTGGTATTCGCGATCAAGGTTCGGTACTATCGCTCATTCCACCCCCACTCTATATTTCCTAGCACCAGGGGATCCTGATGTTTCCTCTGAGCTGTGAGGAGCAGAAGCGGGACCAGGACCAGTAGCACAAGATCAAAGCCCGTATATAGAGGGGTAAAGATGGGGAGAGTGCTTGACTAAGTAGGGATTTGCATTTCCAATATGTATAAGAGAAAGTGTAGGGTTGTGAGATCTCTATGCAATCCTACGCCGTCCACTTCCTTCAAATCATTACAGCCCCATCGTCCTTCCAATGGCAGATATGGCAGATAATCCTGTTTTCATCTCCTGGCAAACCACCTCGTTGACCATCAAATTTACCAAGAACGAGTTTGGGGCAATTTGTCTTTATGAGATTCTCCCCTTGAATCATTGCCATCGAAAGTCGGCTTCACAGCTTTTCGCCTCGTCTGAGTTACCACTCATTAGCGTCAGGCTCAGCGGTGAAGGCAATACCAATGACAAGACGGCAAAATCACTTGTCGGTGGATATCTGTCGTCCAGGCTGAGATACAAAAGTCACGAACAGAGCCAAGATGGAGATGTTCAGAGACTGGACATTCATAGTGACGATGAAAGGGCGGGAGTCTCAGTGACAGTTCATTTGAGCGTATACAGAGATGTGCCTGTTCTGAGGTCAGCCGTTACAATCATCAATGAATCCAAGTCATCAGATGTTATTGTCACTCAGATTTCATCTTTGACCGTCGGCGGCCTCACAACAAGATCGACTGAATGGAACAAAGACTATGTCCTTAGGACGGCAACCAATAGCTGGTTCAGAGAAGCTCAATGGCGCAAACATTCACTACCCGACATTGGCATAGACAAGAGCGGTATCTGCTATGAGGATGGTCACTCAGGGTCCCAGGCAACCTTTGGTCTCCAGAACAGGGGATCATTCTCAACTGGCTCGCATCTAGCAATGGGTATATTGGAGTCCAAGTCAAACTCGGATACCTGGGCCTGGCAGATCGAGCATAATGGATCCTGGAGATGGGAGATCGGCGACTACAAAGACAGCATCTACATCGCGGCTGGAGGTCCAACCAAAGCAGACCATGATTGGAGGCATACTCTATCTCCCAGCGACAGCTTTACCTCGCCCCCGGTCGCGCTGACTCGTGTTTCTGGATGTTTCCAAGACGCTGTTCGTGTACTGAACGACTATAGACGACGAATCATACGGCCGCATGATGATAACAAAAGGCTGCCGATAGTTTTCAACGACTACATGAACTGTCTCATGGGCGACCCAGACGAAGACAAGATCGAGGCTCTGCTTGATCCTGTGGCCCAGTCAGGCGCCGAATACTTCGTCATTGATGCTGGCTGGTACGCTGATGATAGTAACTGGTGGGATGATGTTGGCCTGTGGGAGCCTTCCAAGAGGCGCTTTCCATCTGGCTTCAAGACACTGATGGACAAGATTAAGCGTAAAGGGCTTATTCCAGGACTATGGTTGGAGCCTGAAGTCGTGGGTGTTCGAAGTGTTGTTGGTGAAAGACTGCCAGAGGATGCATTCTTTCACGAGAATGGTGAACGGGTTATCGAAAGAGGAAGGTTTCAACTCGACTATCGTCATCCCGAGGTGCGAGCCTGGATGACCAAGGTCGTTGATAGACTTGTAGTCCATTACGGTGCTGGGTTCTTCAAGTTCGACTACAACATCGAAGTCATCCAAGGAACCGATGCCCCAGGCACGTCATCAGCGGGTGCCAACCAGCTTCTCCACCAGCGGTGTTATCTGGACTGGGTCCGATCACTCCTCGATAAGCATCCAAACCTAGTGATTGAGAATTGCTCCAGCGGCGCGCAAAGGATGGACTACGCCATGCTGTCGGTTCACTCTCTCCAGTCGACCAGCGATCAGCAAGACCCTGTGCTCTACGCAGCCATTGCTGCAGCTTTGCCAACATGTGTACTGCCTGAGCAAAGTGCGAGCTGGGCATATCCTCAACCGGAATGGAGTGACGAACTAAATGCTTTTACTGTAGTGAATAGTCTGTTGGGGAGAGTCTATCTCAGTGGTAGGCTCGATCGCTTGAGCCCTTCACAGATGGAGCTCATCACGGAGGGGATGCACGCCTACAAAACGATCCGTCAACATCTTATCACGGCGCATGCTATCTGGCCTCTGGGACTACCTCGTTGGCATGACGATTGGGTCTCGCTGGGCTTGGAGACCGATAATGGTCTGTACCTTTCAGTTTGGCGTAGAGGCGGTAGCTGCTCAAAGGAGATACCGCTACCAAGATTGGCTGGGCGCGGCGGGGTCCAGGTAAGCGTCCTGTATCCCAAACGACTCCCTACCCAAGCCACGTGGAACGAAGGAAATGGTATGTTAGAGGTCGAACTTCCTGAGACGAGATGTGCTCGGGTTTTTTATCTTACTAGCTAAATAGGCAATTGATCTGTTGACTCTCTACTTTACAACATCTATACATATGCCTCAAGTGACAAGCGCCTATGAGAATGAATCACGAGTAGAGGAGGCAGTGTGGAGTTGCTCAGGATACAAGATGCTCAATCAAAACGTGATTACCTACAAAATTATGCATGTCTAGTATACAGAGTCAACGAGCCGAAAAGAAAGAAAAGGAGAATGGACAAAAGCAAGACTGAGAATTCGAGCGAGATAAATATCCTCTAGCACAGTTATGTCCCCTCTCTCTAAGAATGCAACGCGGAATTATTTCCGCGGATCCTAAAATACGCGCGGAATAGATAGTCACAATGCGCTTTTTATGTATTACTTTGTAGCTTAAAAACGATGAAACGTCATTTCCCTGGTCTATTGCGAACTTGCTATCATGGCATGGCCTTACATATAGTGCCCAAGATGGGGGAATTTCAAGCTGAGGTACCGAAGGCGATGTACTGTAAGGTGAAGAGGTTGTACCGCTCATCTGATCCAGCCCCTAGCAGAGGTTTTCAGGCGTTCACAACAGTCACCTCTATAGCCCTGCCGAGATAGCCTGCAACATACTGGCAAGTAATCAGGTTTCAGTTATGCGTCTTCGCATCTCTTACTATTGTCCCTTCTGTCCATTCATTATCTGTGTTCGCAGCCTAAAGCTTAACCTTATAGGCGGCATTCATCCCCGTAGTCCCTCCTGTCAAGCATAAAGGTCTACATAGTCAACAATCAGTCGATCCAAATGCCACGGAAGCTAAATTCTACTGGCCCTTCTAAGAACACATCTCCTATGCCATCCCAGCTTACTATAACAGTTCCTCCATCACACTCCACTTTCACCTTGCCACCCAACAAGCCGCGGCGAATACCGTTGACGACTGCCCCACACGAACAAGATCCTGAGCCTAGAGGAATACCGCCGCCTCGTTCCCATATCCTCAACCGAATGTGCGAGGGTGTCAGCACTTGAACAAAGTGTACGTTCGTCTTTTCTGGGAACAAAGAGTGCTTTTCGATAGCTGACCCACGCGCCATGACGTCCACAGCCGCCAAATCGTCCACGAAGAACGTGCAGTGTGGATTTCCCATACTGCACGCAGCGGGATCTCCAGGTAGAGGCAGCCCGAGTGTATCAACCTCTCGGATGGTTGGAATCTCACGCCAGCCTATGAGAGGAGAGCCCATGCTAACGGCGATGACGTTATCCGAGACCTTGTGGCATCGCAGGAGCCCCCGAATTGTCCTTAGAGTCGTAGTAGATGAGCCAGTTTCTCGCATCAACTTCCAAGCTACACCGCGGGTAGCACTCCCGCAGGCGTTCAATAATGAACCGTCTGCATTCCAAAAAACCAGGAAAGCTGCTGCATCTTCGCAATCCGACAGAACCACGAGTTGGTTGAACCCGATCCCGCGATTTCGATCTCCAAGTCGTCTCGCTGTATCCGAATCGATTGTGATTTCCTGGTCGCGGAGATCAACAATGACAAAATCGTCACCATTGGCATGCATCTTCTCGAATTTAATAGTAGACATTTCTGGGACTTTGGAAATATTGGCAATATCCATATAATTCTGCCTGTTGAAATCTTCAAATCATGGAGGGTACTTAACAAGAGAACGCATACTTTCCTTTGCCAACCACTCCGTAGGGTTACCTGAGTCATACCATTCCGGTATCGGCTAGGGTTACGCAGATGACTTGGAAAAAGCCATCATTCGGTCAATTGAAGTCTTTCATGGGGTCGGCATATAAAGAATTCTGAGACCGGGAAGGTGACGCATCGCTCAGTTATTCGTCATTACAGGGGTAGAAGTGTGACAACACCACCCATGAGAAACTTGAGCCGGATTATCCGAGGTCCTTAAGTGGCATTGAAGGTCTACAGTTATCTGATGTCAGAAAGACCCAGCATCATTGCCTTCATGCTGACAAATCCAGCGCCTTCTGCAACGCTACCCAGTTTCTCAAGCGCCATATTTACTCACAGTATAGCCTCATACCCTTCCTATTCGCAAGCCGTCCATACAGGAGTTATCCACACCCATAATTTGATTCAACACTACCCATAACCCTAGCTACCTTGTCGCTGAGAGGCCCCTCTGCTCATCATCGCGACGGCTCTGGTCTGCGCATTGGTATTGTCCACGGCCGCCGGAACTCAACACTTGTTCACCCGCTCATTACAGGGGCCAAGAAGAAGCTCCTTACTGGTAGTTTCAAGGGGTCTGATACTATTATTCAATCTTGTCCAGGCGCCTGGGAGCTTCCAATTGCCACTAGCGGCAACACTCTTCCATACCTCACTCAGTTCCACTGCGTTCCTGGCATGTCATGAAGCTTTAGCCTCCTTTTCCCCTCCAAGGTTCAAAACAAACCCGCCACTGACCTCTCCTCACCGTCAGTTCCTTCTTCTTTCTTTGATGCCATTGACATAGTATTGAAGGGCGAAACTTTACACGCGGGACACCTTTACGAATTCGATTGTAATGGCTTGATGCATGTGCAGCTGGATACTAGTATACTTGTTATCCTTGAACTCCTCACTGTTCTAACACCGGACGAAGCCAAAGCCCGGGCTGGTATTGATGGCAATGGCTACAACCATGGCGAGGATTGGGGTTTAGCTGCCTTCGAGATGGCTAATGACTTGTCAGGCCTATTCAAAGCAAATTAAAGAGCTTTCCTAAAGATTTTCATTTACAACAACCTACAGGTTGCTCAGAGGTACTCGCACGGTCACCACAATCACTTTCAATTATCCTTGATCATATTTCACATTTCGCAAAGCATATTAGTATTCCGGGCATAACCTGACGAGATAGAATGAGTAACATACCTTCCAAGACTGATGTACGGAAAATTAGATTGAATTTGCCCTATTACCATGTGTATTCTAGGTCATGGGGTGGTATGAAGGGTTTCAATTTATTACTTAGGATCGCGGTCCTTCGCTTTACATCTCCCTGTATACTAGCACACAATCAGGAGCTAATCCGAAATAAGGTCCATGACCTGGATAAGGGCCATTTACAGGGGTGTGCGGTCCCAAAAGTGGGCTTAGCCTGCAGTTAAGCGCCAGTTTGCGCAAGGTCAGCCCAAGCCCCGTGGCTTTGACAGTGATGCGAGTGGTCCCAACAGGCACTTGGCCACTAAAATTGATTCTTCTTTTGTCGCCGGGCTGTACTCCGTTTGGCTTCAGCCCTTTTATGCTGCTTATATTTAGAAAACAGCATTTTTGGATGAGTATTGATAACTTTCTGACTTTCGCGACCACTAACCGCCAGCCTGATTCAACATGCCCCAGCCGAATCTGCAGCCACTATGGAGAACATGAGGTGAGCTGGGTAGTTTTAAGATTTAAAAAGGTAGAAGTGACCACCACTGTTCCTATCACACAAGCTCAAACCTCTTGGTTCTCATTTGAACCTCCTCAACAAACTCTGATTCTCTTCCTCGCCGGCACCATGGCTGAATGGAAATTCGAAGTCATTCACAACATCACCAGCAATAGGAAGCTGCTTGGCACCATCATCCCGCCAGAATGGCAGATGTGGGACGAGGCCTATTTCAAACGGGTATCTGATACGCTCGCGGACCCGACACATACGGCAAAGCTTATGGCAGAGGGGTGCGATAACGGAGACTCAGGAGAAATCAACTGCACCAAAACATGCGACAGCGCCGAGTATATGTTCAGATCTCCGCAGAACCTGTGGAACTGCATGACCCTTTCGACTGTGGCCATGAAGGTGATTCCAGAGCCAACCAACGACACGGTCAACGCGGGTAGTGAGAAGGACATGGATGACTTGTTCCACTTTGGTTCCCTGCGTGACTTTGACAAGCTTTTCGCCTTCAGAAAGGTTCGTGAGTGTCTGTGGCAGTTCTGCTCTGACTCCAAATACGGAAAATGCACAGAGGATCTTTTCGGCTACCAATGTAGCCCTATACACCAATTTAGTATCGGTAACTTTGGCACGGTTCTCTCAGAACGCTACTGTAGCGTTGCAGATCCTGGGTTCGACTTTGATCTGGTTGGACAGGGAGTGAGTACCATTGTGCACGCCACTATCTCCATGTTCTGACAGTAACTGGGCAGGTACTCATATCGTACATCATGCAGTACGTTCTAGTTTTGTTCTTTTGTCTTTCTTTCGCATTGACGCGTAAGTGGACGAAGAAGCACATTTGGGGACGCGCTGGGAGGCTCATGAGCCAAGGTAGTTCATTCCCCTCTGCTACCAGACAAAATACTTTTCCGCCAGTGAAGTGGTTCATTCAGCTCTACCAACAGTTCCCCAGCGCCATAACATCGACCCTGATAGACCTTCAGGAGACGCAGACTCTCTTTGCAGCAACCATTTCTGTAGCCACAATTGTGGCGTTCCATTGCTACACGGGCTTGGCCAACGTTGCTTCCATATCCTCCTACGTCCTCAACAACGAGATCGCCCACGGCGTAATTATCATCGGCATGAGTCCTCTCCTTTTGCTTCAGCTCGTTCTTCACACGTCGGGACATACATCGACATACACTCTTGGTTTTGTCTTCCTCAACTGGCTATTCATCGTCATCAAGTCTGCACTTCAGAAGGGGGGTGCTGCTGGTTTCGAGAAAACCCTCCAAAGGCAGTCATCAATGCCGGTATGCGGTAACAATCCAGGGGCCATGTCGTACTGTATGAACTACAACATAACGACGGGCTTCACTCACATCAAGTCTAGTCTGATATTCGTGCACGTTCTGACTTTCTTGCTTCTCGTGGACTGGACGCTAGCCACACTATATGGTTTCTATAAGAAGGACTGCTCCCCAAACAGGGGCTCATTTGTGTGGAATCTAATCAAGACGAGGGCCTTGGCAGTTCTGACGGCATTCTTAGCAATCGTCCCCATAGCCTTCGGGCTCGCTGACCTAGTACGATTTTACATGGGGTTGCGCGATCGGTATACCCCTGAGGGCGGACTGCCTTGGTCATTTGGACAGGTCACAGCTGTGGCAGTCTGGTTGCCGGTAGTCTTCAAGTTCTTGCACTATTGTGAGTCTCCTCCGTCAATCCATTCCTGCGTGTATGCGGTCGCTGACTTGTCTTGTATAGGTTCAGTGGAAGATGGTGTTCAGGCGCGCATCGACAAGGACAAATATGTCGTATCACGCCGCGAAACCGCCGTTTTAGAGGTGAAGAATTTTGAAGAATCTGGCTTGGATAAAACTCCCTTGATCGGGGCTGCTGTTCCGATTAGCATGGTTGGGGCGGAGCCGATCGAGATGCGAGCCTCTCTGGATGCTTCGGCGGAAGACTTGCTCATGAGACCACACGCAGGTTGGAATCCAGACATGAAGACACCATGAACCGACTTTCTTTAGATTTGCCCGGCTTGAAATGTGTTGGGCTTCCGTTTCTGGGTTTGTTGGCATTGGCGCACGGTCATTGGAGAAGACACTGCTGTAACTAACCAGATTCATCTCTTCCTCACCATAACAATCATTCCCTCAGACGCATGTCCTTAAGTTCCATCCTTGACTTTTTTTTTTTTGGATTTCTTGACCCGCTATATGTTCCATTTCCAAGATATGCTCCACGAGCCACTGCTCCGCCGCCAGAAGCTGCTTGTCTGGAGCTGCGAGTGAAAGTGAAGGGTACCATGTCGATCGGCCCTTGACCAGTTGAGCTATTACTTTCACATATCTTATTTTTCCTTGTTATGCTTTATTATACTTTAGTATACTTTATTATAATTACCTAATGTAGCTTTTTTTATTTAAGCTCATTACTTACGAATATTTTATGTTAGCATAATGAGTAAGTATCAGTGAAGCTTGGAGAACCCTTGTTCAGTCTAAGAGTTACACAGCATGTTCACAGCCCCCAAAGAACAAGGATGTAAATATGTTATTCCGAAAAATAGAGTTTGGCTATCGTTTTTACCGAGTGTTCCGGGCAAAAAGTAGCAATGCCACGTTGTTTGATTTCACCTTGATTACCACGTTACTAGACTTATATAACAATCTATGCTACAAGCGGCTACAAACTCGAGAACATCCGTTAAACTATTTTCCACAAGATGCTTTCCTCCACGCTCCTGCTTTCAGCTTTGATTGCCGCAACGCAAGCTATAGACGTTGATGTTGCGGTCGTAGGCTGTGGCGGATCTGGTGGTTATGCTGCTGTCCAGCTCCGAGAGAACTATGGCAAGAAGATTGTAGTCATTGAAAAGCAAAAGCAGTTGGTACGTAAATTGTGTCACCTCTTAATGGCAGAGCGACTGAGACATTGCAGGGTGGCCATGCGCAGTCATGGTACGATCCAGTCACTGGAAAGGCATATAACTATGGCGTTGATGCGTTTACGAACATCACTGTCTCAATTGACTTCTTCAAACAGCTCAAAGTGCCCATCGGACCACTCCAATTTGTAGCAGCAGAGAACTTATACGTCGACTTGGAAGATGGCAAAACAGTCGACTATACGCCTCCGACCACGAAAGAGGCCGCTGATGCCATGAGAAATTATCGTGAACAGTGGCTTAAATACGCAGATATCTTGCTGCCTACTAGCAAGCATTTTCCACGAGGTGACAAGGTTCCGTCGGATCTTCTACTGTCTTGGTACGAGTTTGCACGCAAGTACAAAGCGGAGGCTGCTAGCCCGAGTATCTGGGAAACTGTCGTCGTCGACCTCAACACTGCACTGATGATTGACGTTTGGAAGGCATGGAATCCTAGTGTAGGGTCTTTTCAGCCAGCATCAGGTGACAATACGGAGATCTGGCAGAAGGCTGCTAAGCTACTAGGAAAGAATGTCCTATATGAGAGCGAGGTGGTCTCGGCTAAGCGAACCAAGAGCGGAGTGAAGCTTCAGGTCAGAGATAAAGACGGACATATCACCAAGATCAACGCCAAGCGACTTTTGATTACTATCGGACCAGAGACCATAAATCCAAAGGACTTCGACTTGAGTAGCGAAGAAGTAGACGTCTTCCATTCCGCTGCCGGCAACCGCTATTTCACTGGTATCGTATCTCACCCTTCCTTGCCCGCAGCTGGAATCACCAATGTTGTTCCAGCTGCCATCAACGCAAACTATCTCGCCTATCCAACCGTCCCTTTCCAAGCCTACTTCCAGTATAAAGGAAACTCTTCCACCGGACCTATCCACCGCGCCCTAGCTGTCGTCCCGAGAGAGACTTCAATTGAGGATGCCAAAGACCTAATCCGCAAGTCCCTTCAGAATCTCATTGATGCGGGAACAATTCCAGCTGGCAATTCTAGCGAACTCGATTTCAGAACTTTCTCAGATCATGGGCTTTTGTATAGGCGCTGGTCTGCTGATCAGCTGCATGGTGGTATCTTTGCTAGGGCGAATGCTCTACAGGGACAACGATCGACTTGGTACACTGGGGCTTTCTGGATGAATAATGACTGTGTTATGTTGTGGAACACTACTAATGCCATTTTGGAAGAGATGCTTAAGGACATTTGAATGAAAGTGGTTTGCTCTACTTTGTGTTTGAGGGCTGGGATACCTGGCTTTTCTCTGCTTCACTTCTTGACAACGACCAGCAGGACTCATCGCAGGGGCTTCCTCTTCTGTCTAGCTCATATATTAGCATTATATTCGTACTCTCGGATCCCCAAGACCAATCTCAGTGAAGAGAGAACGATGTGATCCCGCAACAAAGATAAAGCGTCTTTGAAACCGTCGCTTGATCAGAAACCTATGGCTCAAGCTCAATATGACTTTGCCATCAATATCAGAGACGCATTGTTCATTGCAAGGCCACGAAGAGCGTTTACAACCGTTTGATTTCGGTTTTGTCTAGCACGGCATGCCATCATTCTGGCCCCAAACCCAGTGATGGTTGTTTCCCAACTCGACTCCGTCCTCTGTCTCCTTGGTGAGCGTGTCTACCAGTGACTCTACCCCACTCTCAGTCAGCCCTAGGCTCCTGTTCTGATCCGATAACAAAAGACCTTTCAAGCTTTGTGCCATATACGCCAAAACCACTCTGTTCATAACTGGGGTCAACTCTGGTCTTCCGAACGTGACAAAGATCTTTTCGTCTACTCGCTGCAAGCCAGCCTCCTGGAATTGAAGTGGTAAGAGGACAGGACACCTTGCGCCTGTCAGCGGATATTTCACGTATATGCACTGGGAAATCTGCGTTTGGGCACTCACTTTGGGTCACGTCCGAGTTTAATGGCCGCTGCGGACTCGATCCTCTTCCACTCATGGAAGGTGGCCGAGTATGGGTTACTAGCATATCCGTAGCCTCCTGTCTCGGACCAGAACAGGTACCCATCTGGCTTGAGCAGCGTCTTCAGATTCTTCACAGCTTGGAGCCATTCGTCCTTCCTCAATGCTGCATACAGCAACTTCACATGTACCAAATCATACCTGCCGAGGCACTCTTTCGGAAAAGGCTCCAGCACGTTGCCATAATGTAACTTGACATTTGCCGGTAACGAAGCAGGGTCGTGGAATTTGCTCGTATCAATGTCGAAACCATCTAGTTGTGCTTCTGTAGGGAGTTTAGGTGCGAGCTCCTTCAGAAAGATCCCGGTGCCGGTATCTGCGTCTGCGATTTTGGGTGCTGGGAGTGAGTTAAGGTGCTGCCAGATGACGGGAGGAAGGTCGCCACGCGTCATGGCTTTGAGGAAGTCATGTTGAAAGTCAAGTCGCTGCCGTTCCTTGTTGACGTCGCCATGATCAAGTGTGTAGATCGAGGACATTTTGCACTACTGAAGTGAGGATGATAGACGAGGTAATGATTCATGGGGGAGTTGTAGATATATGAAGAGACGGTAACACCGGATTACACGTGATAACAAGAATTATTAATCATTGTCCGTAGTACTGACGGCATCCTCGGAATCGGAACAGACTAGCGGCTGTATGCTAGTCTAGTCTCTGTTTGTAGGGGGCTGGCTTAAACCTTGAAGCAACAAATTAGAGTAACTTTTAGACCACGAGCTAAGTTGGGTGAGTTTTACTACAATAGCGCTGCCCAGTAAGAAAGTGTCCCTTCAGAATACAATGCATTCTTTCCCTGGTTGTACCCACGAAGAGGCATGAATTCAAAGGCCGCACTTACTATATGTACCGCCGGGAATGGACAAAGTTGTCTGTGCGGATTTTAGGTTTTAGCTACAAATCTCGACTACAAATAAAACATCTGCCGAGAGTGGACAACCGCGGTCACATTTGTAGTCCGAATGATTGACAAGGGGGGGATCCCTGTCCTTTTCTTTTCCCCTCTTTGCAAAGTACCATCCCACTTCGGCAGATCAATAGCTAGACATTGTTCTGCAAAAGGATAGTTGGTACATATGGTCAGCAGTGGCCAGTTCGACCGGGAATACACGCAGAGATCAAGGCTTTTGGGGACTTTACATCTCTAGGTCGTGAGTTGAGCCTGTTCGAGGCCACAGCAGCTCTTACCATATCTTTGCGTAAACTACTAAGGGATCTTGTTCCTAGCCCCAAGGTGCAAGAAGACTTCTAACGTTAAATTGAGGTGCCGAGAATACTCGGTCTAAGATCTACTGAATCTATACTAAATTATGGTAAGTTTACCCAGGGCTTTTCGTCACCTAGCATCTTGCTAGGTGCATTGTGCTGCGTAGGACATCATGTAATGAATTTACAATGGAACCAGTTCTACCTCTAATCTATGAGTATCATTATGGTGTGCTTTGGTCTATGCAGCCAACCCAGCCACTGAACCCGTCAACATCGCCTAAACATCGGCATCATATCTTCTCCTTCAGTTTAATCTGCATAGCAACTGTCATAGCCTCAACAGGAGCTTCTTTTCCAGTCCACAACTCAAACTGGGCATATGCCTGCTCTTCCAATACATCAATGCCCCTATAAACTTTCCAGCCAGGATATCGCTCAGCAACTGTCATCATCCCTGTGACCTGTGGCCTATACGCCATCTCTACCAACACTCCATCCCCAGCTCCCGAGAAAAGACCACTAGGGATCTTGTCGGCTCCCAAGTCATCGGCTGGCACGCAGGCAACTATCAGTCTGATCTGAACATCCTTCAAGATGGCAGCCTCTTCCAATGTTGCAAATGACCTGGTCTTGAGGTCGGGAAACCTCGAAGCTAGTTCTTCGGCCTTACTCAAGGTCCTATTAACGACAATGAGCTCTTCAAAGCCCAGAGTCTGGACAGCGTAGCATGCTGCTCTAGCGGCGCCTCCGGCACCCAGCACTAGAGCTGACGATGAAGCAAAATCTGTAGCTCCAGACTTCTCAACACATCTCTTGATTCCGATCCAGTCTGTGTTATCGCCATGAAGCACTCTTTTCCCGTTGGCCTCTTTGACAACAACGGTATTGATAGCTCCAATATTCTCGCCCCTTGGAGAGACTGAGTCCAAGAGCTTGCCGATCTGCAGCTTGTGCGGAAACGTGACAGAAGCGCCGCCAAAGTCAGGTCGATGAATTATGCTCTCGACTGACTCATCAACATTCTCGCTTTCGTGAATCTGATAGTGATGCGGGAGGTTCAGAGCCTTGAACCCAGCGTTATGAAGTGTTGGTGATAGGGAGTGCGAAATGTTATGACCGAAGATATAGAATTGCTTCTGATCATCTGCTTGAGCACACTGCGGCACGGTATCAGAGGAATGAGTCATTGTATGTGTTGTGAAGCTGACGGGGCTAGTGAGATGTTGGTGTGATGGACTGCTATCGTCTGCAACCATATTGAAGGGCTGAGGGAGTATCAAGGAGAGATTAATGATGTTGAGAGCACTGATCCATCCGATAACAGAACAGAACATTAAATCACCTGTTTTCTCCCACTGATAAGAAGTGGAGCACACATTGTTGTGAAAGACCGGTCACCAAGGGAGTGGGAAAGAACTTTGCCGGCTGGAGCAACATACACTTCTGGGTGGCTTTAGTGCATTCCTCCTCGTCAAATAGCTTAGCAGCTCTCTCAGAAGCACAGCGATGCTTAGCGGCCAATTTTAGGCCACGTTTCAGGGGTTCTGATTATCTAGGCTGTAGTCATAGCACATGATCCGTACGAGTCGTTGACGTTTCGCGGACATGGCTGGCAACAGAATCTATCAACAGGATGCTGAACAATCCAACATGCTCTCTCCTTCCGATCAGAATCCCATGTCGAAGAGGTGTTCAAGATTACTAGGGGCATCATCAAGTATTCCAAGATGCTGCATGAACTCTGGTGGGTTGGCCAGCCTGTCTGCTCGTTAATTGCGAAGTCGGTCCATACGATTTGTAAACTTACCAATCTGTTGAGTCCAACGTAGCGAGACTATCAAAAAGGCCGTCGTCTTCAATATTTGAGACCAAGTCTGGGTCTATTGGGAATGAGAGTCCGCCTGCTGGTTGTGCATTTGTTTCAATGTGCGGCACTGAATTTCCCACCTTATTCGACCGCAGTGTTGATGGAGTGGGCGGAAGATCGAATCGCGATGGTACTGGTTCCTTGCCGACTGCAAGGTGCATTGGGAGGAGCGAATGATTGATGATACCAGCAGATATAAACTGCGAATCGTTCGAGGCATCGTCTTGGGACGTCTCTCCCAGCGACTCTTGTAAGGTATCCAAACATTTCGCAACGGCTTCTTTGGCGCAATTGAGATCATCGCCGATATTACTAGCAGTATAATGCCCTTCTTGTTGACGCAGAGACCTCTCAGCTAATTCCATGCAAGCCCTGACGACAGGTGAGATAGCACAACGACCTATGCTCCGAACGCGTTTCTCTGTGAGGCTAGCTAAGTATGAGACATTCCCCCAATAGCCACTTGGGCGTTCGAGGATAGGACGGTTAGAGATCAAAGACTCGGCTGCTGCTAGTTCAAATACGGTTATTGAAGCTATCCAAAGACCAAGAGCCTGAGGTGATAAGCTGGTAGCTTTCAAGTTATTCGTAGCGCTCAAATTCTCTTTGCATAAGGTCATGAGTTCGCCAAGGTTTTGAGCTACCAGCAGGTTCTTCTTGTGGTTGATCAGCCCGTTTAATGAGAGAATTGCTTGGAATGATCGGTTAAAAGTACTTATCACATGCCCCGGAACATGTGAGTTTGTGTTCTCATGGTCTTGCTGATATTGCGGTTCAACGAGGATTTTGAGGTTCCAAGGCTCCCACTCCTCGTTCCCATCAGCTAACAAGCCGCCTTGAAGCAATACATTGGAGGATGTGAGATATGGAAGAGTATCGAGACGTGCTACAACCATCGTCTCTAGTATTGCGCAGCCCATAATCGTCCGTTTTACGCCATCTTGGCTTGAAGGATCACTTGTGGTGCCTTGAGAGAGTAACCCAAGGGATATCGCTGTATATATAGCCCGGCCTATTGTAGTCCATGCCAAAGGCCATCGTTTCTGATCCATTTCAAAGAGGCATATAATAAGCAGAGCTCGAACATGTCCGAGATCAAATGCTGTTGGGTTCGCGAACAAACTTGTCTCGAGTAGACTTTGTGGTGATTTGAGGCTGTGTATATCACCTGGCTTCCTGCTGGAGTTACTTAATAGTGTTGTCGACTGATATGAGGCGTATGTAAGCACAGCATGAAGAAAGGCTAATTCTCCAGCTGATAGTGAACTAATAGATGTCGTCGATGGTTCGTTTGATAGTGTGTACGCAGCACGCAAGAGTTCGTGCTTTTGCGATATCGGAAACCAACAATGCGTCGTCTCGAAATAGAGGTCAAGGAGATATGACCAGTTCTTCGGAAGGTCGGGGACAGGGGATGGCGTGGATTTAAGAGGCTGTGAGGCGGGTTCTGGTTCGCGGCTGATGGTGGTATGAAACAATTCTCCTCCTTGTGGTCGAAGAGGCGAATCATTTGGAATAGGTAGATGAGAATAGTCAAAGGTTGGTAGGTCTGGTTGTGCTGTACTGATGTCCATCGGCGTCATAGGAGCCCCTGTCCCATTCTTTGTTGATACCAAAAGCGTAAGACCCTCAACTACCTTTGTGTCGAAAACCTGGCTCGATTCGGTACCTTCTTCGTCAAACTCACTCTCCGCAGAGAGAAGGCTTCCCATTTTCTTAGATACTGAGGACTTGTGCCATGTTTCGAGTAGGAGATCCACAGAGATATTTGTGTCAAGTAGACCTGAGGCAGGACAGAATGATGATTGTTGAATGACCCCCTCGAGAAGGGCACATATCCACTCTTCACTCCCCTGGATGGACTTGAATATCAATCCTAGCAATGATTCGATGCCTCTCACGTAGCCTGGTCGCAAACCCCGTTTCTTTGAGGGTCCATAGCTGCATGTCCGGTTATTATCGATGCATGACTTGCACGACGGTCGTTGACCACCACATCGGTCTTTGCGTCTCCTACACTCGTTGCATGCTCGTGTAATTCGATGTCGATTACGTCCGCTGGGCCCCTTTTCTGAAGTCTCCGTGTCGGTCCTCGCCCGTTTTGAAGCTCGTGGGCTGGCTTCTGACTGACCTCTACTTTTCGTATCAGGGGAAGTCGTCAACATTGTGGGGCATCTAGCTGATATTGTCTTATCGTCTGGACATTGTTTCGTTTCTCTCAACTGCCGATGGTTGACACCAGCCAAATTTCATCGACACTCGAATTCATCAGACTCACTCATCGTAAACATCTTGCTTGATCCTTTCCTGATTCAGTAAGCGCTGTGCGGGGTGTCTGGGGTCTGGCTGGAGCGGCAGAAATTTCTACCGCCGATCGTTGATTGGCTAGGAATATGCCGCGGCCACTGACCTACCCTGGGCAGTATCAAGGGTCGGCTATACGATTAAACACGCTCGAGGTAAAGGCATGGTTGGGCCGCTCAGAGAACAGCGTCATGGCCTCTTGTATACCCATGACTCTGGCGACTCGAAAACACACATCTTGGATTTAGGCCTGATGCTTCGACGGGCCTAACCATCCCCTTCATGCAGAGGACTATCGTCAGCTGTAGCAAAAGACTGGCTAAATCATGGCAGCTTCAATTACGAAGACGCCTTCAGGGCCTTCCAGGGTGCCAACTCCCCAGACACCTTCTACAAGGACAAGTACCTCCGATCACTCTCAAACCAGAAGCAATTATGCGTCAGACGCCTCAATCGCACTCGTTGGGATGCGAGGCAGTGGCATGTCAACCCTAGCGGTCATGGCTTCAAGCGCCTTAGGCTTCCGCATTCTGGATGCAGATCAGTACTTCTACAGAGCCACGGGTCTTTCCAGAGCAGTTTACAAGTCCACCAATGGCATCTCTCAATATCGACAAGAAGAATTGAGACTAATGAGATCTATGCTCTTCGACAACCCGACCGGTGCAGTTATTGTGTGTGGTCCTGGTGTTGTTGAAGGTACTGGAAAGGAGTGGCTTGCAGAGTATGCCAAGGATCATCTCATTATTTACATCTTGCGTGATGCAGAAGAGATTCAACGGCATCTGAGAGTATTTGACGTGGAAACTATTCGGGATCTCACACGCCGTGCAGCACCAGCTTACAGGAAACTGTCGAGTTTTGAGTTCTACAACATCTCAGATATGTCTCTATGCAAACTTGATACTGCTACCTCACGTGGAGATATATCGCCTAGGGCTCTTGCACTCAAGAAGGTTGAAGAAGACTTTCTGCAGTTGATATACAGTATTACGCGGCGAGACGACTGCTATAGCAAGTACAAAGCGAAAAACAGTCTCTCATCTATATCACTAGAGACGAGAAAGTTTACCTATTCCCTGTCTCTCCCGCTATCGACACTCAGAACGCTAGTTACCGAGTTTCGCGGACTGGACACTGAAGCAGATGCTCTTGAACTTACAATACCTGCTTTAAGCCTTTGCAATGAGGTTCGCGCCGAGGAAACAGCGGCAGATCAAGTCAGCAGACAGTTCTCCATCGTTAGGAGGAATATCCGGCTTCCAATCATATATCACATCGACATATACGGAAGCGAAAAGAGAATTTCCGAGGACGAGTATTTTGAGCTTCTGCATCATGGGCTTCGACTGGCTCCGGAGTACCTCTGTGTCGATCTCCAATGCGATATAGCCAAGATCCAGAATCTCATTGCTTCCAAAGGCCAAACAAACATCATCGCACACTATGTCGTTTCTGATCCAGCAGAACGTGGTTGGAACTTGCCAAAGCAATGGGCCATGATCGAACGAGCTCAAAGTCTTGGATGTGACATCATCCGCATCTGTCAAGAGGCAAGGTCCGTGGAAGACAACTTCGCAGCGCAGCACTTTATCCATCGAGTCAAATCGTCGCTAGATCACACCATCCCATTAATAGCATACAACACTGGCCGTCTTGGACGCATGTCATGCTATCTCAACCCCATCCTCAGCCCAGTCACACATCCACTGGTCAGAAGACTGGCACCCAACTGCCCATCGAATGCTCTGCTTACAGTGCAAGAAGCACAGAAAGCAGTCTTTTCATCCTTTCTACTCGACGGCCAGTATTTCGGCATCTACGGGAATTGCACGTCGAAGAGTCTGTCACCAGCGATGCATAATGCGGCTTTTAAGCTTCTTGGCATGCCGCATCAATACAACATCTTTCTTTACGAGTCAATGGACCAGCTTTTTGAACTTGTTAAAGACAACACCTTCGGAGGTGCCAGTATAACTGCACCGTTCAAGACGGCTATAATACCCAAGCTGGACTTCTTGAGTGAAGAGGCAAGGGCCATTGGAGCTGTCAACACCCTCTTATGTCTGAAGGAGCCTACCATGGACTCTTTACTTGACAGAAATACCGCTGGGCCAACGCTAGCTCTCTTTGGTGAGAATACTGATTGGATCGGGATTCATACTTGCGTTCAGCGAAATCTATCTCCTATCAACGCTGTCAGAAGACGGACGACAGGGCTTATCATCGGTGCTGGAGGCATGGCTCGTGCTGCTGCGTATGCCCTTATTCGCCTCGGCGTGAAGAATATTCTGATTCATAACCGAACTCGCTCGAGGGCAGAAGAGCTCATCAAGCAATTCGATAGGCAGCATAAAGATGAAAGTGGGAAGCCGTCTGTGGATGGAGGCGACATACAGAGCGGAGGTCTTGATCATCCTTCGTTTAGAGTCATCGCTTCTAAAGACGACGCGTGGCCTGAAGACCTAAGCCTACCAACAATTGTCATTTCATGCGTGGCAACGCGAGAGATCGACGGGCAGTGCTCAGCAGACACAAGTCTGCCAGATCATTGGCTTTCAAGTCCAACTGGCGGCGTCGCAATTGAAGTAAGCATCATGATGTAATGTGGAATTAAGCTAACATGTGGTTATAGCTTTCTTACACACCGCTAGATACTCCTCTGCTAAAGCAAATAAAGTCGCTATCAGAGAAGGGATGGATACCCGTTGATGGTCTGCAGGTCCTACCAGAGCAGGGAATGATGCAATTTGAGTTGTTTACTACCAGGCGAGCACCAGCTAATCTCATGCGAGAAGAAGTATTTAGAGCATATAAGGAGCGCATGGAAAGAGCAGCGGATACATAGGCACCTGAACAAAGTAATCAATGACATTTAGCGAGACCATATTACTAGTATCATGGCTGGGAACGCTCTCGATGCGTCCGATTTGCTTAAAGCAGCAAGCTCCTTTTCTCGGATCTTGAGATACGTCACGTGCGGAGATGAAGGAAGGCTAACTCCTAGCTAAAAGGTACGTTACTTATGAGATGAACGATTTGAGATGATGCAATTAAGAAAATGACTATAATAAATTGAGAGCTGCAATTTCTTTCACCCTCTATGCAGTGAGACACCGGATGAAGAATTTGGATAATCGCTTAGCCATTGAACCTCGGGCGTCGCATCTCGGGTCCGAATCCGCCGGAACAGTATTTTGCCGTCTCAATTTCGTCATTCTGGTCTTGGGCAGCATCAAGCATCGCCGGTTAATACACGAGATCTAGGAATATCCGAATTCAACAACGTCAGTCGTCACTGCAAATCTGTTAAGGCAGCCCATTATACGAAATGAGTTCTTTCCAGCCTGCCATTTTATCAGCCTCCCTTGGCCGAGCATGGCTCCACGACTTTGCCATCAAGGCCAAGCAGGCCTCAGAGCATGGCTTTCAAGGTATTGAAGTCTTTTACGAGGACCTTGAATATGAGGCAAAAAGACTGCACAGTGTCGAAACTCTTAGCAATGACCAGATTCTCGCTGCGGCATCGCACATTCGCGAGTTGTTGGATGGCTTGAAGCTTACAGTTATTGGTCTCCAGCCATTCTTGTTCTATGAGGGTCTAAAGGACCGGGAGCAACATGCTCGGCTGATCGAAAAGATCAAATTATGGTTCAAGATCGCAAAGATCTTGGGCACCAACACGATTCAGATTCCTGCCAACTTCCTCCCGGCTGATCAGTTGACCGGCGACATGGACGTCATAGTAGGAGATCTCGTCGAGCTAGCTGATCTGGGCATCAAACAAGATCCCCCAATTCGTTTTGCGTACGAGGCTTTGTGCTGGAGTACCCATGTCGACACCTGGGAGAAGTCCTGGGAAGTGACCAAGAAGGTCGATAGACCCAACTTTGGCCTGTGTCTCGACACATTCAACATCGCCGGGCGTGTCTGGGGCGATCCAGCTTCACCAACTGGCAAGACACCCAACGCCGATCAAGATCTCAAAGAATCCCTCGAGAGAGTTGTCAAAGAGGTCACTCTCGACAAAGTGTTCTACATACAAGTAGTCGATGCTGAAAGGATGGAAACTCCCCTTGTCAAAGGACATCCCTTCCATGTTGATGGAAATCCGGCGAGGATGAACTGGTCGCGAAATGCTAGAGCTTACATGTATGAGACGGATCGCGGGGCTTATCTCCCTGTTGAGGATATTGCCAAGGTGTTGATCCATGATATGGGGTATAGGGGATATGTTTCGATGGAGTTGTTTTCACGAACTATGGCTGAGGAGGGGGAGGATGTACCGAAACAACATGCTGAGAGGGGTATCGCAGCTTGGAAGAAATTTGTTGAGAGGTTGAAGCTTAACGAGATCTAGGCAGATTAGAAACAAGAAGCAATAATGAAACATCTTGACAGGTCGTAAGAGAACACTACATAATCCGCGATGGAAACCTAGAGTCGAAGCCTCGATATCTTGGTGCACTGCTGTCCTTTATGCCCGCTATTCTATTCCTCAATATATTTTTCGTCGATTTCTACACGAGACCTAAAAGTTAATCCCAGGACTCCTCTCTGCCGAGTCAATAAGAACCTTCCACGCCCCCTCCCTATCAAGCTTCTTCACCCTCTCCTCACCAGCCCAAAGCCTCCACTGCTCTTCAATCTGATACCCAATAACATGCGTCCCTTCCACAGTAGGCCAGCCCTTTTGCTCTGCCAACTTGATCATTCTCGTTCGTCTTGGCTTGAAGCACATATCAAGCAAAACTCCCTTCTCAGGTCGAGACAGAAACTCCTCCAGATTGGCTCTGACAGCAAGCTCATCTGGTGTCTGGGGTTCAAAGTCAGGAACCGTACCGACAACGTAGTACGGGGTCTCGAGTTTCTGGGCCTCTCCCTCTTTGACGTGAACGATGGTCGGAACAGGAGAAAGCTTTTGTGAGTCTCGCATGAGATCTTTGACTTCTTGTTCATCGCGATTCAATACGTAGATGACTGAGGATTGGAAGTGTGAGCTGAGTGCATAAACAGCTGCTCGACTAGCTCCTCCAGCACCAACGATCAATGCTGGCTTGTTCAGAACCGGCACACCAGCTTGGTCGCCTTTCTCAAGAAGACAACCCTTGATGCCGCGCCAATCAGTGTTTGTTCCACGTAGCTTTTTGGGATCTTCCCAGTCTCGGTAGACGTTGTTGCAAGCACCGATGGTGGCAGCAAGGTCGTCTAATGCATCGAGGCGAGGAATGATGGCGTTCTTGTAAGGCATCGTCACGACCAGACCGGCTGTCGTATCTTTGCGTGCAAGGTCCATCAATTCATCGAGCGTAGCGCATTCTGTGGCGTGGAATGTCCATGGGAGGCCGAATGATTGTGCGATATGGTTGTGCATTGGCGGAGCGATGGAGTGGCCGACTCCAATGCCAACGAGGTGCAACGTGCGTTTCTCTTGATCTTCTGAAGCCATTTTGATGATGATTGTCTGATATGATTGAACGTGACTGCTATTCATGTTCTGATTTTTAGTTGAGTTTATCTATATCATGGCATTCCCCAGATCTTGGGCGCGGAGTATTCTTCTGCCGCTTTGGGGAGCGACATCTCCGCTGGGCCAACCCCTCACTACTCCACCTGATACCGAAGCCCGATTGTGATTGTCCCCATTTCATACAGAAAGCTCTCAACTATGCAATAATAAAAGTCCTATTAGTCTGTTCACTAAGCATGGGTCTAATTAGCACTCGGCATTGCGGAAGTGGATAACATCAGTCTACGGTATAGGCGGTCTAAATTTCCTCTGCTGGTTTGGCCATTGATTACATCTAGTCACTCATAAAAATAAAGCTTGATTTCAGTATCTTAGCACTACACTTTGTAAGGGAAGTATCCCTAGCCAGACCTACTTTCCAAATGTACAGGATTACACGTTGGGTAAACTCCACAAGAAATCCCAAGATCTATCTTCTGGCTCGGTTATGTCAGGGTCATCAGTGGCGAAGCCGAATGGAGCTATGCTGGGGTCAAATGGCAGGGCGAGCCAGTCATCCACAGCTGGCATCGTCAAATCTCCTAGGGTATCGTCTCCTTGAGGTACGCTGGTGTCGAATATCCATTGTGAGGTTTGATCTACAGTATGAATCCCATGGGGAATCGTAGTTGGAACCAAGCTTTGCCTATACCTCTCCAAGTGCATATCCAGCAACTCTCCATACCGAGAAGCCAGATGCATCTCGTCGAGATTACTATTCCTCAATGCTCGTATACTTCTCTCCAATATTCTAAGGGAGGTTTCAAGATCTGTTGTTCGGATGCCAAGACTTAGGGCTTTTAGAAGGAAGATGGAAGCCATGATGATGCGAAGGAATACTCGAACGGGACAGTACCGGAGCGTACCAGCCTCGAATAGCCTGTTGACTGACTCGAGAGCCTGGCATGAAGAGTCGATAACCTCTTTGATGAAGGAATAGTCTGTTGCCGTGATAGATGACTGCAGAACACCGGTATCGATGGAATTTGGCGGTCTTCTCCCAAGGACTCGATCAACGGCGGCTTGAATGCCAAAAGAATTCATGAAGGCTCGGAGATAGTTAAATTCAATAGTCAAGTCTTCGTAAGCATGAGAACTTAAATCTGAAGTGATGAACAATTAGCATAAAACAACTTAGGGAAGGAAAAGGCATGGCGTACTATCGTGGCTGAGGTGGGTTGTCTTCCATCCCGCCAGCTGTTTCTGAAAATGTTTGATGATGTTGACGTATCGGCAGCTACTCAGGATTTCTCGAATACCTGCAGCCGAAGGACATAGAACATCGATAATAGTCCTGGTCAGATTGGTCAGGTCGAGCCATGCTGTTATTGTGGCTGAATTGCCCTGCACATCTCTTCTCGAAGACTCTGACATGAAGCGTGAGACAGAAGTGGGCATCATAGAAGGACATCCTAGTCGACTTGACTGCTGCTCCAGAAATATATAAAGCAGATCGCGCAATCGTGTCTGCTCGGCTTTGAATCCCGGTGGTTTTGCAGATACGTCAACTCGTTCGCCATCATCACAAAGTCCAAGCTCAAGAGCCAAAGACTGCACACAGCCTAGCAACATCCAAGACATGCGATCCGAGGTCTTGGCGGGTAGTATGACATCTCTTAGCCACTGAGCTTCGTTATCGTCAGTAGTATCTGCTTGATTATCGAACTGATCATCCCGAGGATCGAAGTCGGTGAGCAAGGTAGACGAGTCCCAGCCATCTGAAGCCGGCGGCAAGTGAATCGCTTGCGGGTGCCACTCTATGATCAGCAGCAGAGCTTCGATGGATCCTCGGGTTCTTGTCTTTGCTTTGGATCGCTTTTCTTGGCCAAAGATAATTCTCATAACGAGATGCTGACAGTGCTCCCATAGTCGGTGATGGACAATTGTGCTCCTGGCTAGACCACCGTGACCGCTTAAGACGTGGTACCGGGATGATATCATTAGGATGACACAGCAGAGGAGAGGCTCTTGTGTGATGAGCTTGTAGTGTCTTTCATGGCTTAGGTCAAAACCTCGCGACACAGGAGATAGTGGTGCAAGATTTTTCTGAAACCTGCCAATGAGACGATTAATCATGACATCATGCATTCATTTTGAACGACGATACTTACAAGTCAATGTAGTTGACTGCCTCTTCGGCGGTGAACCAGCCCATTCTGACGAAGCGGAAAGCCCGCCATACCGTCAAAGGACTGAGAGAGACGGGAGAAATGTGGTTGGGCCTAGATGTCATGACAGAGGCAGTTGTTCCAGGACTCGACGTTTCGGCGCCACGATGCAGTGTATGCCGTGTTGTGGGCCCTTGATTGCTAGGTGAGGTACCCTCCTTGTTGGCTTGTTCGATCGCAGGCTGGTACAGAAGCCGCAGTGCGTCATTCCCATTCGAAACAAGCGTGGTGGTGATTTCACCTGCAGGTCCTGTAGAGCTTATAGACGGTGAAGTTTCGTCCATGACAGCTTGCTGTTGGCGTTGAGGCAGGTCGTGCGCCAATCCATCGCTGACCGATAAAGAAATATCGGTCAATGGCAAATCATTGCTGTCGTCGAATACTTGTGATGGATCATGCGTAAACGGGTCTTGGCTCAGATTAGCTTGAGCCGGCGAAGTGCTCGCCATGACAGTGCCATGTTCTGAGCCCGGATCTGGTTGGACAATACCACGTTAACGAAATGTGTTGCAGAGGGTGAAGAGATGGATATAATATCTGAGGCTAATAATGACTTCATTCACAGACTGAGGCTAAAGATAGACACGTACCTTGTTCCGATGATCCTCTTCTGTTGACAGTCTTATTCCGTTTCCGGTGAGACCGCTCGTCGCTAAAGACACATTCCCTAACTTCTCTTTGGCATCTTAAGCAAGACGCGCCAGGTTTGTCGATGATGCAGCGGATCTTCTTCTTCCGACACAACTCGCAAGCGTGGTAGCCCCGGCGGAAATCACGCACGCGTCGTCTGCGGGAGGGTTCAGCAGTGCCGTGCAAAGTGGGCTGGGTTTGTGCGTCAGTGTCCATTGGTGCTTTTCTGGCCCGAGGGAGTTTCTGGGTGGTCGATTGTCTGAGAATCCTGAGAGTCGGAAAGTGGCGGATGGTGACGGATATAAGTACCTGTCCGACGATCGCTGGTGACGGCCTAACTAGTACCTCACGGGACTAATTCAGTGGGCTAGCTTGGCGTCGTGCGGGGGATTTACGGGCTAACTAACTCCCAGTTCGCTTAGGGGCGACTTGAGAAATCTGGCTTGGGAAATGTCTTCCGAGTGTAAAGAACAGATGATGATTATTGACTACGCATTGATGGCTCTGTAAATTAGATGTACACGATGTACCCAACGACAAAAAAACGATGAGAATATGACTGTGACGTTGCAGAAATCGAATCTTATACTATTAAACAGAATAACCAACCACCTATGGGATAGATACACCCATGCAGACAAACTTGTTGGAAGGATCATTCACCATTCCAAGAAATCAGAACAAAGTACTATGTTATGTGAGGTAGCGGAAGTTCTTGTTCTTATCACCAAGCTCCGTAACATCAACAGCCATGTCGGAATCAACGGGGCCATATTCACGGTCTCTTCTCTTGTTCTCACGTTCCAGAGCAAAGTGTAGGCCTAGTGCGAGGACAGAAATGAGTCCGGTCAATCCACACCCAATAGCAGTGCCCCGAAGGTAAAGAGGTCTGGTCAAGGATTGTGTTAGTGTCCAAACGCCTAAGTACGAGATTCTGAAATGAGCAAAAGGGAAACTTACCCGTCTGAACTGGGGAAGACAACACTGCTAACAAAAGAGGAGCATTGACCAAAGGTAGCTAGAATCGCTAATCCAGCACCCTTCTTCGAGTCTCCTCCCTGATTGTTCAGTAGCCAGGTGATGTTGATGGCCAGCGCAGGAAAGACTCCACAAGATGCGAGGAAGATGGCGGCATAACGTGTTGCCTTCTTAGACTCATCCTGAACAACGACTAGCATAAGGTAGCCAATGAAGCCAACAAAAGCGCTGCCACCGACGACATATCCTCTCTTGCCATACCTATCGCTTACCAAAGCTGCCAGCACGCAGCAAAGGAAAGCTAGAAAGTATGGCGGCGCAGTGAGGCCCTGTGCAGTAACGGATGAGTAGCCCATGTCGCGGACAATTGTCGGGAGAAAGTTGGAAAGGCCGGCGAAAGAGTAGTTGCAGCAGAAGTGGATGGCGGTATGGACATAGTTCTGGTAGTCAGTCAGGCCAGCAAATATCTGATTCCAGCGAACTCCAGTCTTCTTTGTGCGATCGCGGACCTGGAGCCGCTCAACAGCATAGGTTGCATCTTTCTCAGACAGATATTTGGCTTTGTCTGGCGAATCTGCCAGGAAGAACCAAGCGACGAGGGAGAAAGCTACAGTGGGGGCGCCCTCTACGGAAGAAAAATAGTCAGAAAGCTGAGAGCCAGGCGACTGAGCGGGTATTTTTACGTACCGATGATGAAGAGGTACCTCCAAGGCTCCAGTGAGCCACTGATGTGGGTGATTCCATACGCCAACGCAGAAGCGAAACAATTGGCCAACGGTGACATCCCCAGGAGGAGAGAAACACGAAAGCCTAGTTCATCACGACGGTAGAACAAAGATAGGAAATACGGTGCACCTGCACCAAACGCAGCCTCGAATATACCAAGCAGCGATCGGCAAGCAATAAGTCCACCAAGATTGTGCACAGCACCAGCGCACATGGCTGCTGTTCCCCAACTAGAAGAAATACACGATTAATGCCTATCATGGTCACATTGAGATAGAGACTTGCTTACCAAACACAAAGCGCGGCGACGTATTTACTCGCAGGGAGGATCTTCCAGAATAGGCTCGTCCACTCGAAGCAAACATAGCAGATGTAGAATGCGTTGAGGACCCATGCCCACTCAGAGTCGCTGAGGCCTAGGTCATCTTTTGCACCGGCGGTTTTGGCGTTGCCGATATTTCCTCGATCGAGATAGGATAGGATGTATAGGCAGCAGACGATAGGAAGAAGACGGCGGTCAAACTAGATAGCCATCAGTATAATTGTTATATGTATCACTGGTAGTAGCTTACTGTATTCTTGATACGCTTGTTATCCTCTTCGGGAACGTCAACGCGTTGCTGTTCCTGGTGTTCTGGTGCATGTTCAAGTTCCTCTGTGCCCAGGGACATCTTGTGCTCAGACTCTGTGTGATTCATCATGATGGAGTACCAAAAGGCCAATTGGAGATATAGATGAAGCTTGATGAGTTGGGAGTGTCGAGGGGTTTCAAGGGGTTTTAGTAGTCTAGAGATGGCCTATCGCTTTTGCAACGCTTTGGGGCTATCTTCGACAGATCCCGTCAGTCTCCGGGGTTCAAAGTTTGTAGCTCGCAGAAAGGGGGCATCTGATCTGGGATCCAGGGTCAACATGCGGGGACCCCGCATACCCCAGATTTTCTGAGAACTATCCGGGGAGGTCTTCTTAGATCCGAGCTTGCTCTGCTCCGGATAGATGAGTATCCGTCACTTTCCGAGCATATCCGAATCTCAGCAAGCGCCGAAGGATTGCCTATTGCTAGACTTCATGTATATAAGATGTTCATCAAACGTCTTCATTTCGACTGTTCATCATCAATCATCTCATCAATCCTACAGCACACATCAGCATCAAACAATCCCATTCACAATGTCCAAGTCCATCGTCAACAGCACCCCTTACCCCTTCCAATTCAACCCCCCAGCCTTGCAAAAGCCTGGCAAGCCCGGCCAGACCGCAGATGTAACGGGCACTCTGAAGAATGTCCGCGGCAAGATCCCATCCGTCCACGCGTCAGCCCTTCGCACCATGATGCTTGAAGCTCACAATGACCCTACCAAGATCCTCGCCCACTGCTGCAGCTATGACGGTCTTTCATCACGACTCTGTGAAGAAGCTGGTTTTCCAATGATCTTCCTTGCTGGGTATGCTGTGGCTAGTGCTTACGGTTTGCCTGACACTGGTTATATCGCTATGGCTGAGGTGTGCGATAAGATCCAGGAAACAGTGCGGCAGGTCTCTGTGCCTGTGATGGCAGATGGAGATACAGGCTACGGCAGCCCGCTGAATGTGAAAAGAACGGTGGAGAGTTATGCCCACGCCGGCGCTGCTGGAATCATGATTGAGGATCAAACTTGGCCAAAGCGTAAGTTTTGTATACTACCAGGATGATCTAAAGCTAACTGCCCCAGGCTGTGGCCATACCAAGGGCAAGTCTGTCGTCTCTCGTGGCGAGGCATATGCTCGTATCCAGGCTGCTTGCGACGCTCGCGATCAAGGCAAGGATATTTTTATCCTAGCGAGAACCGATGCTCTGATCCATGGCTGGGAGGAGGCCTTGAGCCGTGCGAAGGAGTTCAAGAGAATCGGTGTCGATGCCGTTTTTGTCGAGGCTCTTCCCGATCGTGAGTCTATGCGGCGATGCGTAGAAGAGATTGGCATCCCTACATTTGCAAACAGTAAGTCACTTCACTTAGCTTCAGTTTCAGTATAATGATATGAGTCGTGCTAAATAATTGTGTTAGTCATTGAAGGGGGAAAGACCGAGAATCTGTCTGCGAAAGACCTCGCGGAACTGGGATTCTGCGCTGTGGCTTATCCCTGGACGCTTGTTGCTGCTAAGCTTAAGAGTATCCGCGAGACACTGGAAGAACTCAAGAAGAGTATGACTGTTGGAAAGCCGCCTATGATACTTTCATACAATGAAGTCTGTGAAGGCGTTGGATTCAATAAGTACTGGGATCTAGAGGAAAGGTACAAGTTCAAAGACGACGGTCTCGTAACTGATTCCACAAACGGTCATTCTTAGTCGTTATATCTAGTACAAAACCTCAGACCATCCCCATGAAGGCTCGGTGGAGCGAATGGGTCTTTCTATGTAGCAATTGAACTAAGAATATTTCTCTAGTCTCAAAAACATACTCAAAATTCAGTCATGTAGCATTGAACTACTAATCCTTTGCCGCTCAGTCATAGTCGCCCAACTCAACAAGGACACGAAGATGCTGGGTTCAAGAGTGATTATAGCAAAGTGCCTCTTTTCTTTTCAACGTGTTTCTTTCTCCTCAACATCTTATAAAAGGAGCGAACAGCTCATCGACAATCTTCACATCCCATCGAGGTCCATCCCCAAAACAGACACAGCTATCGTACAGCCTGCACTTGACATTTTCCAATAAATAGTGTAACCCTGTGCTCCCTTGTCCAAGCGCAGCGTTTCTCAAACTCTCTAACAAATCATCACTCATTGTCTTCTTCAGCCGCTTCTCAATCCCAATACACGATAGCCACTGGTCTGGATCCTTGCCCGTTGATCGATACTCTGTCTCGATGAGATTGCACAGTACAAGCCCCAGATCCTTCTCAGCAGCGACAGAGTGCGCTTGGCTGATTGAGCCCGTTTGTTTATATTCCACCCTTGCCTTTGCCATTGTTTCGATGAAAGATGGCTTGATATCTTGCGTCGCTTTTGAATGCTTCAGACCTTTTTGGATGACTGTTTTGGCGTTGTGTTGCGTGCAGACTGTCTGATAATGTTCCATGACGGACCAGAATAGAAGACCGGCAAACGTTTCAGCACCGGTTCCAAGATATGGCAAGATGTCTTGAGGAGGGAGCGAGACGCGGAGGTAATGCAGTGGGTCTAGCCACATGCTACACTCCAGACGATACTGGGTTGATTGCGAGCGGTTCACTGGCAGGGGAATGTCGCCGAACAAGCTCTGGAAGCTGCTGTCATCTGTAGCGGGAGCGTCGCTATCTGAAGCCTCAGTGCTCGAAAGCCCTGTCCTTACTATGGCCACTTTCGGTGGCGCTTCAAGATCAGCAGCGTCTGCAAGCTCACGAAAGATGCCGAGCATCTCGGGTCGCTCATCGCCTTGAGCTGCATCGAGTAGTCTCTGGATACCTTGCTTAAGACGCGCATTTTGATCTGCTAGCGCGTGGTTCGATTGGGCCTGTCGCTTGCGAAAAGCTGCTTGGGAGCGCCGGCCTCGCTCACGACGACGCTGGAAGCTCATGTTAGCGTCTGGGGCCTGGACGGATGGAGTCACACGAAGGAACTCACCGTCAGTTCATCTTGATGCTCTGCAATACCCATTTACGTTCTTGTAAGTTACTTTTTAGTCTTTTACTGGTCAGAGGACATAATCTCTTGACAAACTTGCAGTGCAAATGTTGGATTTGTCAGAATGAAGTGGAAGAGTAAGCAGAGATGCATTGACCTGATTGGGTGGAGATTGGCACCAATTACCCCGATCACGTAACCGCCGGAGACAGCTCAGGCCGACTCAGTATCACCAAAAGGTTGAAGGATTGAGGTTACGTGTTCGGAGGAAAAATTGTCCCTGATTATTGGAATTAACTAACGAAAGGTACTTGTCGTTAAAGCCAAAGAATGTGTATAAAGATGAGATCCTTTGCATTTCCAAAAAAAAAAAAAAAAACATCAGCTTCACTGTATCCTCAAATCCCATCTCCCGACACTTAGAAGTCATACAACATGGTCAAAATCGCTATCGCAGGAGCTTCTAGCGGTAGGTTGGCCTAGCTATTTCACTCCCCCAATTATTGACCATTTCCAGAGCTCGCTCGAGAAATCCTTGACAGACTCGTCGCCACTGGAAAGCATGACATCACTGCACTTGTCCGCAAGGTACATCTCGACCATCACCCACCAGTTTCAATGGTGACTGACAGACCTAGGACCCATCTACGTTTCCAGAGCTCCCAGGCGTCACCTGGACCAAAACTGATTACGAAAACAAGTCGGAGCTTGTTGATCTATTCCGCGGCGTCGAAACTGTTCTCTGTTTCCTTGCCGTTCATTTGGATCCGGGTAATGAGACGCAAAAGCGACTCATTGACGCAGCTGTTGAGGCCGGCGTGAAGAGGTTCGCTCCGTCTGAGTGGGCAACGTAAGCTTTATATTGAGCAGCGACAAGTATCATTTCGACTAACTATGCTTCAGAGGAGCCAAACTCGCAGACTCGCTAGACGTCATGTCATGGTACAGCGGAAAAATAGAGATCAGAGAGTACCTCAAGAACCTAAACTCTGATAAAAAGGTAGCGTAGCCCAGAAACCTTCTTCACTACGGGAGCTAACCTGGTCAATTAGGTTGTTGAGTATACACTCTTCCAGCCTGGTGGGTTCATGGATTACCTTTGCCATCCGTACAAGACTGCAAAGTACATTACCACTACCGTTGTCAACATCGATTTCGTCAAGAAACATGCCATAGTTGTCGAGGGTACCCTCGACGACGAGATCACATATACAAGTGTCAACGACATTGCCAACATAGTCACCAAGGCCATCGACTTTGAAGGCGAATGGCCCGTGATTGGGGGTATCAGTGGTGATCGAATCTCTATTCGTCAGCTTCTAAAGATTGGAGAAGAACTACGAGGTGAGCATACCGGCCGAACAAAAGAAAACAAAGTTACTGACTTCACACAGGAGAACCCTTTACTATCGAGTGGCTCAAGATGGAAGACCTCGCAGCTGGGGAACTCAAGACTAACAACTATCCCCGACTTCCACTACCATCGGTTCCCCAGGATCAGGTGGAAGCTTTCTCCAAGATGGTGGTCATTGGCACTCTGACTGCCTTCCACCGTGGAGCTTGGACCGTCTCGGATGAA
Organism: Fusarium anthophilum; assembly: GCA_013364935.1. Classification (NCBI taxonomy): domain Eukaryota; kingdom Fungi; phylum Ascomycota; class Sordariomycetes; order Hypocreales; family Nectriaceae; genus Fusarium; species Fusarium anthophilum. The sequence goes on along the minus strand of JABEVY010000028.1, from coordinate 65,783 downwards.
TGGAATCAGACTTTTCCAGACTACAAGTTTACCAAGGCCCATGAGCTGCTGAAGTCTGCGTGGGAGGGTAAGAGCTAAGGAGTGAAGCATGAAGTTTGTTGCATAATAAAATATACTCAATAATTCATACTCAAACGCTTATTTCGACCTAATAGCAAATCACTTCCGGAACTCAACTTGGTCTTATTTGCCTAATCTGGTCTTTTCAATCAAGCATAACCACGTCAATATGAAGACCCTATTCTGTCGGGTCGGGCTGGTGTCTTTGGCACAATACATACCCACATAGCATATAAATAATCCAAGGGCGGCGGTTGCTTGTTCTACAATGCAATGCACTTAGTCTCATAAGGTTCCTCCCTGACGTCCCCGTTAGTTTTAAATGCTGGGGGTTTATGGGAAAGCTTTTTTGTGTTGAAGACTGCCTGATTTAACCTGGCGTAGCCACCAGAAGCTAAATAAGGCAAGATTCCTATATTTTTAATCATTATTAGAAGTAAAATAGTATATTTCCCTACCTTTCTGTGTAGCCTTAATCTTACTTAATCTAGGTAAGCTGTTTAGTAATTAAATATTACTTAAGTTTAATAATAACTTCATATAAGGAAAAAGAGACTTCTTTATAAACCTAAATAAAACTAACTTATAGAATCTTCTGAATAAAAACTGTAACAGAAATACTGGTATGGTCACATGTAGTCTTGAGGCTAATATTATAGCCAAGAGATGTAGGGAAAGAAAAGGGGATCGCAGGATCATCGACTGGGTTATGCCAGTTGCTTTTATCGGCCTCTGACCAGCAGACCTCATAGTAAGGTGCCGTGCCGATCCATAGAAACTGTGCAGGGCAGTGAACATTAACACCAAACCAGTGCCCGTTTGGGAACTTCCAACTACCCCAGCCATTCATAGGGCCATGGTCGAAACCGCCCAATGCCCAAGACCATGAGAGAGATTGGTCGGCAACTTTGAACTCGCTAGCCGGCATGGAGTGAATGTACATAAGGCTTCTGGGCGAGATGCCAGACGAAAACGAGGTCAAACGTTCACCGCCTGTTTGATTCCACCAGGTGATACTGTAATCCGGATTCGAAGCGCTAGTGAGCTGTACTGCTGCTTTAGAAGAATCCTTATTCTTTCTGTCGGCTCTCAGCTGCTTGGTTCGTTCAGTAGCCTTTGCGAAAACTTCCGGGTCTATATTTATGGTTATCACGACTGCTTCGTCCACAAATACGGACATTGTATAAATCTCTGAACTTACTATTAACCAATGCCTTCAGCGTATCCTTCATCGGACTCTTGACCTCGTGCGTGCGAGTCGGCCCGGCAGTGGCCTTGATGCCAGAGACAACACCTTCATGTGGTTAGCCGTTATGATAATCTTGCAGTAGGGTTGGGGGGGCCCTACTCTTATTGGTAGCCAAGGCAAGAAGCCACTCTCCGGCTTCGACGAGAGAGCTTAGGATGCTATCTGCACCCACATCCTCGGCGAGAAACGATCCCGCGCGTCCATACTCGTAAAGCTCATTTGTGGCCTCCAGCCAGTTTGCGAAAAAATAGTCCGCGGCAACCGTATTGCCCGCTTCAATGCCTGGGAATACGTCACCGGACAAGACATAACCCATCAGTGCATCGGGGCCAGCAGTCATTGTTTCAACAAAGACATCCACAGCAGCCTCAGAAGTGAACTGAACGGAACCCATTGGCCCGTCCAGCCACCACTCCCCACCGCCTTCCCACCTAAGGCACAACTGAGGGTTAGCCATAGTGGTCGAACAGTTTTAAATAGTAGTAGTTTGTGGACAGTGAATTGGTGTAAAAGATGTTGATCAAAAGAAATAGTATGGTGATTGTATGTCCTTTATATAATGCTACTGGTCTATAAAGAGTTTTCATTCTGTTGTTTTATGTATTGCTTGTATAAATTTTACCAAAGTAAAGTTCAGTCTAAAAGTCTATTATTAAGATGTTAAGGCCGGAAAGAGGAAGCTGAATGTTGAGGTATGTGATATTGTCTACTTTGGAGATAGAAAGCTAAATATTGAGGCATGTGATATTGTCTTACTTTAGAAAGAGAACCCTAAATATTGAGGTATGCGATACTTTATTAACACCGAGCAGCAAACTCTATGAGCTCATTATGTGACCTTCGAAAAGTCAAGTCAAGGCTGTTAATCAGGCCAAAATCAAGAGGGTTGTGCTCTACGTCCCTACAAAGGGTAGCCCTATGCTGCTCGCCCCTGGCGATGGGGATGATGGTGGCAGCAGTACCATGATAGATGACGAATTTATGCCGGCTCAGATTCTTGACTCGAATCCAGGAATGACACCCCTCGAACATCGTGCGGCTGCAGCGCAGACCTTCAACGTTGCGAAGCGCAGAGACTCTACGGCGATAGGTGCTGGTTCAAATCTGGAACATCTTTCCAGGTCCTCAACCAATCCCTGAACCCCGACAAGACCATTGCCGCAGAGCTGCTTTTCTCTATCGGGACCAACTCCAAAGCCACTGGTCTAGACTCAAGCCAACTATGCCAAAGTTTGCACGTCACATTCGCTCTGGGGGCTGTGATCCCTGCAGGCGCTATCATTCATGCGGCCATTAGCCTGAAAGGGTCTAGAGCCAGCGGCTGGGGTTCGGGTAGCGCCCCTGTTGCTACGTGGCCGTCTGCTAAGGATCAGGGGTCTGGGGATGAGAAATATAGCGAGCCTGCTTTCGTGGTTGATCTAGCGGCCTGATGTGCAACTCCCACTACCAAGGCGGATATCGTGTGTCTAGGAAGTGGGGTGACTGTGTCGGCTGCGATTGCAAGCTCTGCCCTGCGGGATGTTGCGGTAGAATATGGTGCACAGAGTGACACGAAAGTTACCAAGGTTCTATCAGTGGCTGGGTTTTCAGGTCATTTCTGTCCGACGCTGCGGGGTTTGCATGCCTGTTGTCATCTAGATGCTGCCTGGGTTATCGTATTTCCAATGTTTCCAATGGCCCATTAACGAATCGCATTTGACTCAGTATCAGGTGTTCCTTGTAAGCTGCTATTACTGGATTGTTCAGAAGTAATAGCGCCGAAGCTTATGCAAAGCTATTGGAAAGGTGAAATGATTGCACTGTGGATGAATCTAGAATGGGTCGCCTTTTTGGGTGAAACAACTGAATTAGCCGATTAGAGCGAACGGAGTTGAGGCCATTGAGACTTTGCAACAAATAATTGTGGAGAGATGAAGACTCCTCCTTCAGATCATTCAAGCCAAAGAATATTGACCTGAATTTGCGTCGTGGAGCCAACTCTTGAACGCTCTATCATTTTAACTGGTGTTCTAGGCGTGGATACGTTCCAGATTCCAGTACCTGGAGGTGACTGCTCCATTGTCTTCTCGTTGACAATCCCCCAGCGCGAACAAAGACGGCCAAAGAGACAGACACCTCGTATTATCACGATCAACCACATTCCAACAGTCAGCATTGCCGCGGCACCGTCCTCAGAGCAACCCTGATTGATGGCGGTCACGATGGGGCCAAAGGTGGTGGTTATAATGGCAACAACGCCTCACGGCAAATCAAGTAAAAAACTAATATTATGGAAAGCCAATACAATCTCGCTGTCTTTGATTCACACAGTGACTCTATCAGAACTCTACTCTCATATTTCATGCTGGGTCATCACGCATTGAGATCGTGACCATTACAGCTAGAGCGAATAATGGAGTGTTTACGTATAGTGCTGCCGTACAGGCCTCCGGAAGGAAGGTCGTTGCCCCCAACATGAGCATTTCCCATTGCGGGCATGTTCTGTGTAATCTACGGAAATGGGCCATCAGACACGAGACCTAAAGTGTTGATTCCGTGAATGGCGTCGCGAATTGATACGCCGGTATCTGTGAAACCAACCAGTTGGTCATACTCGCGAGTTGTTCTGTTGCTTCATCAGGGCAACAGCTCGGCCATTGTAGTACATGAATCGACGAGAGGGCTTTTGTATGATAGGCGGAATGGTTTCGATAGGTGTCGTTGGGTTGGGTAAGGAATATGACCCCATATACGGAGTACTCGAGGTATGAGATAAGACCAGCAACAGCGTCCACTACACATGGTCTTGTCGGAGCTCGGGATGAAAATGCTCCGAGATGCAAATCCCGAAGATTAACCCCTTAGCTGTCTGAATAGCCGACCTAGTTCCCATAGCGGGAAATCCACTAATTGACTAAAACCGCCGAGTGATTACTATTCATTAATTTAGTGTTAGTGGGCTGTCGGGCTGTATAACATTGATCCTACTCAATTAGGAAAGGCTGTTTGATTATACAGCATGAATCCTAGTAAATGTCCTAGAACCGTAATGATTCAAGAAGAATTCATCGTGTTGACAAATCCATAGGTGTTTTCAATCATTTGAGTAGTTCCAATAGGCTGGAAGTACCTAGAACCAACATACTGGTCTTGTGCTATGCCTGGATTAATATATATAACGACTGTTTGCACTTGACAAGGAAACAAAAACAGCAGAATCAGCCCATTCATCGCAACAGTTATTACTCCTATCACCATAACTCATACTCTTAAACACTCGTCCAAACACACCCAGCATGTCTTCTCCATCTACAGTCCTCATCACTGGTGGAAACCGTGGAATCGGCAAAGGCCTGGTCAAGATTTTTCTTGCTCGGCCATCGTTCACCGTCATTGTCGGCGTCCGCGATCCCTCCCACCCAACCTCCAAGGCCCTCCATAATCTGCCCGTAGGCGAGGGTACCAAGCTCATCACCGTCAAGCTTGACTCCAGCGTCCCCTCCGATGCTGCCGCCGCCGTTACTACGCTCAAGAGCGAGCACGGCATTAGCGCCCTTGATATCGTCATCGCCAATGCCGGAATCGCAAGCGAAGGCGGTCCAGTTCGTGACACAACCGTTGACAACATCAAGAAGCACTTTGATATCAACACCATCGGCCCTATCGTCCTCTTTCAAGCCGTGGCAGACCTCCTCCAGGCCAGCAAGACCGGAAAGCCCCTCTTCGTTGCTATTTCAACCCTCCTCGGCTCCATTGGCTCCATGGACCACTTGGTGGGACTGCCCTCTACCAGCCCTTACGGTGGCAGTAAGGCTGCTCTGAACTGGTTCATTCGACGTCTCCACTTCGAGGAGCCTTGGCTTACTAGCTTCGTCATCCACCCTGGCCTGGTAGAGACAGATTTGGCTGCCACAACTTTTGGTAATGGTTCTACTGAAAATCTTTCCGCCTATGGATCTATCACTATCGAGACCAGTGTCACGTCTTTGGTCAATGTTATTGATAAGGCCAGTAAAGAACTCAGTGGAACCTTTCAAAATTACGATGGTACGCCAATCGCTTGGTAGAAGAGTACCTTGAACTTATCCTCTTGGGCTGATGCTGGAGTAATGCCCTTGTACTGCCGCGCCCTCAATGCAAGTAAATGTGGATGGTCCAGAGTTGGCCTCCTGGAACATTTCAACTAGCACACTAGCTCTTATAAATAGACTTCTCTTTGATATTTCCGATTTCATGAATACTAAGCCCGCCTCCAAAGAATTCAATTGGTAGCACCAAAGCACCCAGTACCGGAGTGGCTCTCATGACGCTCTGGTTGGTTACAGGCTAATACCAATGATTGATCAGCTGCAGATTGGTATTGTTAAACGACCTGATGGCTAGTAGGCCGCGATGTGCCTCTATACTGGGCACACTAAACCCCCAGGTAAGTGAAGGCTCTTTGATTGGTCCCAGCCGTCTTAAGGCCAGTTACCTTCTTCTGCTTTAAGGCACAGAAGGCAGATATGCATGCTGCAAGCCACCATATGGATGCTCAGTGCGGATTGGCTTAGTCACTGTCTCCGATTGTGCTCTCGTGATTACTGATCAAACAAGACGTGGGCCCATGTTTTCCTTATTTCAGTCATCTCCAAATCAATCATTACCTCTGCATCTAATTTCTAAAATCCACAATTTTTACATTCTGCATCTACCAAGCTCTCTGTTATTATTGCAGAGCAATGTTCAACCTAGGCCACAGGTCAGCAGAGCCAATTGTACCAGAAATGTATCCTATAACAAGCACTGCAGCCGATAAGGAACTGCTACTTGAAAAGTCTGGAAGCCAACCGCTCACCGAGGGCTTCCGAAAGTCTCTAGCAAGTTCGGTCTTGGGGTTCTTAATGAGCTGGCCACCGCTGGCTTCATATTAGAGTGGTAAGGTGCGCCAGACTGCAAGCATCGGATACTGACTGATCAGATTCTCTTGCAGTTCATACCTTTCTTACATCTTGGATGTATCCTTGTCTTCTCACTGTCTCTGACTTTATATCCTCTTCCCATAACACGCATACGTAGTCGGTTCCTTGTCTACTGGGGACTAAGAAACAAATTGTTTCTAGGTAGCTCATAATGCAGTTGCCAATCATTTCAACAATTAAGGCGTCGAGACAGAAACAGTAATGGTTCCTACCTTATAACCCTTTTTGATCAAACCATATCCATTAGTATGCTTGAAGGGCCGGGCAGAAGCATTCAACGCTACTGGTCACTCCATGTAGGGAGTGACTTTGATGGCGCGCCCGTATTGTTGCTGGGGCTGGAGGACATTGTACAGTTTCCATTTTTGGTAGGACCAGGGGATCTCGGAAGAGGTAGTTGGCTGTAAAGTTCGTGAACCTGCTTAGACTACGGTGAGAACTTGGTGCTGTGTCTGAATGCCTTCAGGCCTGCACTCTCTAGGGGAGGAAAGAAAACTCAAGACGTTAATTTTAAGCGACAGAAAGACTTAGGTAAATTCAGCATAAGTTTAGTATATACTTGGGATAATTTTTCGCCGAGTTTATTTTGATACCCTATATCAAGGTCAGATGTTTTCTTGCTCTCTGTCAAGAATACTGGGGTAACACAGTGTATACCTTGCCAATCCTGTATATCGCTCCTGATACGACAGTGTTTCATGTTGCGGGGTAAGATATCTTGAGGCTCTTTGCAGGGGTGCAATTGGATCTGGCCCCCAAGTTGGGGGCCGTAGGCAGAAAACAGGATAACCTTGCGAGATTCTGCCTGGCATGGCTCTCTTCTTTCATCTTTTTATTTCATTTTAACTTGACTCATCGACGATTGTGGCATGGTGTATAGTTGGGAGACTCTCCTGACGAAATTAACATTGGTCTTGTTCCCGGGTCCGCACTTGTAATCGAAAAGGTCAACTATTTACGGCGACGATTCACAACCTTGCCAGAACCCCACATTCACCGCAACATGGCGGTCCATAAGCTGACGCCCATCCTCATGACGGGAAGTCTATTCCTGGGACTAGTTCTCGCCATCGGCCACCATCTCTACTACCATTATCTCGACGGGAGGATCGTCAAGACTCAGAATCAGCAGGAGTGGTTTCTCCGTGTCGGCACCGGTATAGCGTTCCTCGCGCGAGCCCTGTTGTCAGCAGCGGTCGGGTTCGCATATACGCAAATACTGTGGCGAACCTTGAGATCAAAATCCGTCACTATCGAGGGCGTCAACTCGCTTTTTGGCGTCTTGCATAATGCTTGGGACTTTACTACCTGGGAGCTCTGGACGGCTGCGCCGGCGCTTGCTGCAGTTGCCATAATAGCTTGGTAGGCAATAAGCTCGAACTATTTACAGCTTGCTGATATTTACAGGGCACTTCCACTGATTGCAGTTATTACTCCAGCTACCCTGACAGTCCAGGTATCTGACCGGCCAAACATCACTGTTGTCGACGCTCCCATTCCACTGCTCGACTACAATAACATGCTCAACTTTGCCCAATTCACAGGCGTAGGCGGAGTTGGATATTACGCTCCCTCGAGTTACGTCTCAAGGGTGCTCTTATCAGTGGCATCTCTCGGCTCCATCCTGACTTTCCCAGCACCCTTTCCCAATTCCTCATATTTTGTCGACTTCTACGGCCCTTCAATCTCATGCGGTACACCTCGCAACGCCACCTTTGCAAAACTTCTGGCCGAAGCTGTTAGGAATGAGACATGTTGCGGGAATTCCGCCGGATACGTTGGATTTGTTCCAAGCAGTAACACTGTGAACAGCACTGAGGAGGGCTACGCCTTGGCTGGTTTGCGGGGTGCAATGAACTACTCTCTCATCTCATCGCTCGCATCCATTGATCGAACGGCCAACTCCATCAACTCGTCTAGGCTCTTCGTTGTGGTACCAGACCTACCTGCGTCCAACACAACCACAAGTTATATCATGGCAAACAAGACGATCGAATGCGCGCTCTATAACTCGTCATATGCTGTCAACTTTACATTCGACAACGGTCAGCAGAATATCAGCTACAAGTCCAAAAGACTAAACGGAGTAAGGTCTAGTGACGCCGGTCTCAACGAGGATAATGACTCGGACCGGTTCAAAGCTGCTGTCGCTTACATCGCGCTCATGGACTCCCTGGGTAAGCTACTCCTTGGAAATCTTGGGATTTCGCACTATGGTGTGATGCAACCTACTCAGACGCAGATCATGAGCTCTGTTCTCATGGATGCCAAAGAAATGCAGGTTCTTGGTGGTGTAAACGCAGCAACAGACCGCCCGGAAGCACCTGATTCTGTGATTGGGAATATCTCTATGGCGAATGCATTGGAGCAGCTGTTTAAGAATGCGACGATAAGTCTTTTCAGTAACTCAAAATTACTGCAAGCGCACCTATGTAACTTTTGTGATTGAAGCTCTGTTAACACTTCTAACAGGCAAAATGATACTGCGGCATCTCGCGGCAATATTACCTACCTGACCACCCAAATTGCCTTCTCCTATGAGCCTCGCAACCTCTTCATCGCCTACGGTCTAGGCCTGTTAGCCTCTGCAGTTATCGTCATCATCGGACTGCTATGCATCAAGTCTGCATCTGCATCCTATGCAGCCACTTTCTCAACTATTCTTCGAACTACACGGAACCCCGATATCGATACTATCGTCCCCACAGCGGAAACATCTGGCGCAGAGCCTCTGTCGAAACAACTTGGCGATACTCGTCTGGTATTACGGCGACAAGAGCGCAGACTGGACGGTATAGACGAGGATATGGTGACTCTCTTTGCTGTAGACTCGATGTCGGATGAGAAGGGTAGGCAAAAAGACTCACCTTATGATTCGTCTCACTCGGGGGATAGAGGGCAGCAATACTCTGACGCAAGTATTGAACTTCTGAGCCATGGCGAGTATTCGGCTACAGATGCAAGGACTGGAAATGGTGGTAGCCGGATCTACCCTGGTGGAAATTGAGTAGTAAGAGTAACAGATCGCGCTATAAAGAAGGGCCCAAACAGAACACAAGGCGTATGGGTAACTACAGAGCAATATTAATTAGATAGATATTCATGTCATGTCGTTAAATTGCAACGCTTGCAAACTGTTTTACAAGAACCCTTGGTTAAAATCTTGGTTGTAACCTTGGTTGAACCCAATACCGTCAGATAACAAACCCATCTCCTGCGCAAAATACAAAGCTTGATCATTCTGAGCCCAACTCACTGCCCCCTGAAGACGCTGTAACAGATCCTCCGTTGTCTCCATGCCCATTACCGGCTCACTGAACTGTGACTGTTCCGACACAGGGGATGGCTCTTCTGTACTCTCTGACTGTGTTTTCTGTGCTCGTTCTGCGACCTCGTAGACTACAGGTGATTGAGGTCCTATGTCTATTCCCATCTGCATGGCAAAACCCACGGAGGGATCGTCTTCCATCCACCGTGAAAAGCTTTTGGCATATGTTGCTGGTGAGAGCGGTCGAGGGAGGGTTATTTGCTGAGTCATCGGCATCGGTGCGAATTGTGGTTGTCCTAATAGCATAGGCATTAAGGACCGGTTTCTGTTGAAGAAGCGTCTCAGAGCAGCTGGGAAATCACTGTCTTGAGCTAAACGATCTTGACTTAGGCACACGTCGATGGTCAAAGCCAGTCTGAGATATTGCGTTGGACTCCGGGCCAGGACATCAGCGTGATCATTTGTAAGCATCATCTGCGAAGGTTCCTCGCGATCACTACACTCCATAAAGTACCGAATTGTCTTGGAAATAGAATGAACGCCGTCGTACTTGGGGTGAAGCTCCCGGAAAACTTGGATGAGGACGTTGAGTCGTGATTGCTTGGAAGCAACTTCCGGACGGGCCCAGATCTCAGTTGCGGAAGAGGCAGTGGACATCTTCATATCGACCATGTGCATGGCGAGGGGGAGGGCTGTGCATGCTACAGCGCTGCTGGGTAGCCAACGGGTGAGTCGGTGGGGATGTAGTCGGGCGAAGCATTCTGCTATGCTTTTAGTGGCGTTTCGGAGATCTCTTCGGTTGTTCTTGAGGAATTGGGTTTCGTGTGATGCAGTGGGGTTTTGGTTGACGAGACCTAGTATTAGACCGAGATGGAGTTCGTAGTTGCAGAGGGCGACTTGACTAGCGCTGGAGAGATGTCAGTGAATGTGTTTCGAGCGGCAGTGTGTGAGCTTACTGGAAATAGATCCAGACTAGGTTGGTGAACAATACCGCAGAGTCCTCGTATCCTCCTGAGCTCAATGTCAAATCTTGAATGGCGAGCGGTGGTCTTGTAGCCACGGCCCAGTTCTTCAGTGACCTCTTATGCTCCTGTACTTGTGCATACGCTGTCGAATGTGCTTCCGCATCTAAAATCGGCAATGTCTCTGTCGGATATACCAGGCCCAGGACGTCTGTCAACGTAACACAAAGTTCTGTCAGTCGTTCTAACGTGAGGATGAGCTTGTGCTTTGTGGCGATGTTGTAGACCCGCGATGACTCGAGTTCATCGACGAGATCATCGTAACATAATGGAGAGCAGTTGGCAAAGTCGAAATGGGCACTTGTGATCTGGATGTTCCTTCGAACGCAGAGGGGCATGATTCGATCGCGGATAATACAACACCACCAGATACGTTTAAGTATATTCCGTCTCTTGACATCTTGTTGTGATATATGTAGGCCGTAAGAAGGGGAGTCGTAACTGTCGGCGTCGCATGACTTGGCGTGTTGGATCGCGATTCGGAGCCATCTACTGTTCGCCTTGCCAGGTCCGGAACGGAAGGTTGGGCACCAGTAAGTCAGGAGGAGGGCGGACTGTGCGATGGAAATGGGATCGGGGTCGGTCGAGAAGTCATATAGAAGCTACACCAATGTCAGAAATGCTTCGCTAATAATACTGTATGTTATTTACCTTGGCCTTGGTGTAGAAAGCCTCCTTGGCTTCGAGGATGGTGGCGAATCCCAGCGTGCGGAGACTCTCTTTAGAGACAAACTTTATTTGTTAGAACAACCCAACACGAAAGTGGTGATGTCAACGTACAGTGCACGAAGCAAACATCATCGATTGCAGCAGAAGCATCGAAACAGGCGTCCCAGACGTTGCAGAATTAGGCATAGGGTCGTACGCATTCCAGAAATCGGCCTCGTTGACGAGAGGCAGTAACGGATGGATGTAGAGGAAGTAATGTCTGATGAATTCGTCGAGGATCGGCTTGGACGGGACGCGTAGACAGCCTTGGGCGTTGAGGTGATGGAAATCGCAGTCGCGCATGTTGAGGGTCCGAAGGAAGGGCATTGACGAGTATAGAGCTTTGAGTTCGGATCGTACGGGTTCGCTGGGCTCTTCGATGATTGAGGGTGTATATGGTGGGATCTCTCTAATCTCCTCGATGACATCTTCAGTGGAGTTTGTCGTGGGCGACTCGAGGTCAACCCGTTCCTGATGCTCGACCGATGTCTTGTATTCGCTCTCTTCTAGTATATGTAGCACGGCAGTCGCATCGTCGACAGGACTCGTGGGGTTATCATCGTTCGAAGTCGGCGATGTCGTAGAAGCAGCTGCTGTGACGGCTTCACAGTCCCGAATGAGGTCTGCATTGTCGGAGGCGATGGAGGCGCCACGGTGAGGAATAGGACTATGTCACGTCAGTAGAGTAGAAGTAAAGATGATGTCGACAACATACAAAGCATCAGCACGACGAGCAACGACGCATTCACAGCCATCGAGTCGGCAGTTGGTACAAGGCGTCGAGGTGCGGGTGACATCACACCGGACCTTTCGCTTGCGACATTTAAGACACGCCTTTGTCGCGCGCTTCCTCGAGACAGGCTTCTTGGCGAAGCGAATCGGTTGCTGAGTGTTGTTCATCCTGGTACAAGGCGGAGTCGATCGAAATGGTACCCGAGGTTGAAGAGGAGGAGCAGGAAACGGAGACGGATGAGAATGAACCCCAGATTTACCCCAAACTTGCACTTGTCTTTGCTGAGTGAGGCGCCCCCTGCTAGGGGCTACTATGTAGACTAAGGGGCTGGACCCATGTGGGACGGATGGTAGAGGACCTCGGAAATCTCGGCTAGAGGGGTAAATGCCCCACGGGGAAGCCTTTGCTTCTTGCTCTTGACGCGATGTGATTAGGAATCAGATGAGGGTTATTAATGTTCTGGCCCTGTATAGCTTGTGATTTTGCTAGTTTGAGCTGGCTTTAGACTGATAGGTGCTCCTTGTTGCAGTCTAAAATGCGCTGACAGAATTCTGACGTTGGTCGTGGTGGCACATGGCATTTTCCGGCTAAATGAACTGAAAGAACAACTCAATACGGATATCACTCACAGAAAATGCGAGGGACCTGCTGAGGACTCCGCAAGAATTGACGGCTCGCTTATCTTGCATGAGGTTGTTGTTGTGTCTACATATCGTATGACAATCCATGACTCAGAAGTCGGAACCTTGAAGTGACAATGATTGTGAGGTGTTGCGCATTTTACAAAACTTTTAGGTGACTTTATTGTTATCGAGCCACAGGCGCTGCTGTAAAATCGACTTTCAGGATTAATCTGGATTTTAACTTCCCCTTGAGCTGAGTTTATAGCCCTTCGCAAGGGTAATTATCCCTTTAATATCCTAGAATTAATGATCTCTAGGGTAACCAAGGTTCACGCTACGTCATGTTCCTAAGCCAGGTCGACAGTCGCGTAACGTTGTCTTCAGCCACTCGACTCTTAAAGTCCGGTCGGACTCCTCGGACACCAGAAGCTTAAATCCTTTTTTCATCCCAGCAAATCTCAACAGCGAACACTTTACGCGTGACTAACCCAACAGAGCCCAAGCCCAAGCTTGCAGAACCATGCCACGTTTATTGCTGCTATTTTTATCTCGTGTTAGTGGAGCGTGGCTGTGCAACCACTCAACGGCTCGTTCCAGACGTAATCGGCACGAGCCACAAGAAACGAATGTCACGATACCATCAATCAACCCTTGTAGCTCGTAGGTGTCGCCGAGTCTACCACTAGGCTCTGCGCAATACGAGGACGTCACATCGTAACAGTGCCGGAATGCAAATGGGGCTTTGTGTCTAATTACAGTAGCTTTCGCCCTCGTCCCTAGGGGCGCTCCCTTGATCATGTTATTGTCTCAGTATAATTTCAACCAAACGACCCCATTCTTTATTCTTCATGTTTACTTTTTTATCCTTACTAGAACATTACTATTTATTCTATGGATTTTCTATTGTGCTAGCATATACCACAAACAAAATGGTAAAGAGGTTCGACGGCCTGGAGTTTTGGGAGCAACGATGTAAAGCTCTCCAGCTGTCGCAAACGCCCGCTACTAAATCACCTACCGACAGCGAGCCATCCCTGTCGTTCGAGAGCCCAGAAATACCAAGCGCCGAGCCAGCATCACCAGCTCTATCACTAATAAAATGGCCGACGACTGCAAAGCCGCTTGGAATCGTCGATGATTCCGAACCCATATTTATCAAGACTGTTTCTGCAGTCCACGACGTCCGCAATTCCATGTCCTTTTCGCCATCATTGGATCAACACAGTCAATCTGCATGCGTGTTACGGCCAAGTAGCTTCGAAGGAAAGGAAGAGTTCCTCACTGTCATTAGCAGAGGTGGATCAGATATAAAACGAGACAGGAGTCTGGATGAGAGGAAATCACCATCAGCTGGCTCAAACATTACACAACTCAGACGAAGATCACCACTGCGACTCCAAACAACGAACCTATCTGAAATGGCACAGCTTCAACAAAGACACACCATGATGCCAAACCTTCCAGCATCAACTACCAACAATTCACCACTTGATCACAGACACACATTGAGTGCCTCTGCAGATTGCAACAAGTGCATCACCCGCCAAACAGACAAAGCATTCGAAGCCCTCACCCAAGCCCTTAACAACAAACGCCAAGACGAAACAAAACACCTCACAGTTGTCCGACCTACCATAGACTGCCGCATGCCATCGCTCAAGTCACCAAAACCAATTCGACCCAAGATGATACGCCAAAAGACCCAGCAATGGGCAGAGACGCAAGAAGACCTTGATAGCTCCACAGCAAGCTCTTTGTCAAGTCCGATGTGTCCGATGATGCCACTTCAAATCTCGTTAGATGGGAAAGAGCTGGATAAGTCTGAGATACCTCCGATGGGATGTAATCTGGACCATGACTTGGGGGACTTTTTGAGGTGGGAGGCACGGAACGTATGTGCTTATGGATATGGGACAAATGGATATACCCTTTCGCCATAGACTGGAAAACGATTTAATGATGGGAGGATGATGTACGGTCAAATTGCTGGACATCCTATGACTAGAATATTCCCTAATAATACCCTTATAATTGATAAAATCGACTACTCAGAAGTAGACGAGATCATTTTAGAATAATCCTCATCTTACTAGTGATCAACCATTGAAGAGGTTCATATATATATAATAGCGTTAGCAAGAAAAGATAGTTAGTTCTAGATTTCGTTAGGAATCATAACGTTATTACTCTGATGGACCAGTGGGACAGAATTGAAGACCCATTTTGTCGGCTATAATATACTAATTGGGCATAAACCCACTGACTTCTTCCAATGATATTTGAGAACGCTCTTCGGACCAAAGGACACAATAGTCAACATCTAGCCTAGTCAAGGCGTAATTGGTGACTTTAATCTGTACCTAGATCAATTACTTGTCGGCTTTCCTTCCAATTACGTGATCTTTTACCTTAATTCGACCTTGGTTGCTGAGTAATGGGAATATCATCAAGTTAACCCATTGCTCCAGGTGAGGGGTCATGTCAATGACCTAACCACTATATAAAGACAACGCATCTATTGTAACAACACTCAACACCCACGATACAATCAGCAATTAAAAATGGCTTCTGCAACTTCGTTCCGCGACCTCGTTGGCATCCCCGCCTCTACGGCTAGCCCCTCCGATAGCGTACTCATCATCATCGATGCGCAGAATGAGTACGCTGAGGGCCAGCTCAAAGTCACCAACGCTGCTGAGTCGCGCAAGGTCATCGCAGGACTTTTGGAGAAATATAGAGCTGCGAATGGGAGTATCGTGCATGTCGTGCATGATACACCGGAGGGCGCGCCGGTCTTTACCCCTGGTACTAAACTTGCTGAGGAGTTTGAGGAGCTGAAGCCCAAGGACGGCGAGGCTGTTATCCATAAGAACTTTCCTGGCTCTTTCACCAAGACAGATCTCCAGAGTGTTTTGGACAAGGCGGGGAAGAAGAAGGTTGTTCTCACGGGATACATGGTAAGTCAATGGGTTATATAACTTACCTTAGATGCAAGACTAATCACGTAAAGGCCCACGTTTGCGTCTCGACTACTGCGCGTCAAGCTGACGAGCTTGGCTTCGACGTCATCATCCCCGAAGACGCCGTCGGAGATCGAGACATCCCAGGCGTTGATGCCTCACAGCTGGTCAAGGTGTCACTGAGCGAGATTGGTGATGCCTTCGGAACCATCATCAAGAGCAGCAGCATTGCTTAGAACTATCTATATAAGTGATATGAACTTTTACAATCTATGTCATTACAATTCATTATACGTTTCATTCCTGCTTCTCTGAGAATTCCGGCTGTACAAGTTCTCTCCGTGTGAATTTGACGTTGAAGTCTGTCTGCTTGACGAACCAGGCGTTGATGATCCTCCACTCCTTGCTTGGGTCTTCAAAGTTAATCTGCTTCTTGTTAGTATTGAATCTATGCATGTGGGGATGAATGTAGCTTACCTCGAATCTTCTTAGAAGACTTGGCACAACCTTGTAGATCTCCAAGAGACTGATGTTCTTGCCAATGCATGTTCGGCTACCCATGCCAAACTGGAACATCATACCCGTCATCTTCTTGATACGCTTGTCCTCCTCCTCAGCATCAAGTGTGGGGTCGGGCAACCAGCGCTCAGGTCGGTACTTATCGGTATCATTTCCGAAGATCTCCGGACGGTTATGGATGATCCAGGCTGAGACACCGACGATGGTACCGCCCTTGATGAACTCGCCTCCAATCTCTGCTCCCTGGGGAGGAACAATTCTCTCCATAGGAAGGCCTGGGGCGGGGTGCATTCGGAAAGCTTCCTGGACACAAGCATGAAGGTAGGGGAACTTCTGAGCCTCAGAGAATGTGACCAGACCAGTTTCGTAGTCGGAAAAGGCACCAGCCTTGGCAGCCTCATCAAGCTCATTCTTGAGCTTCTGGTAGCACTCGGGGTTTCGGAGGAGGTAGTAGAAGACGGCGGAGAGAGTAATAGCTGTAGTTTCAGAGCCTGCGAAAGCCATGGAGACAGCCATGGTCTGGACGAGAGTGTCTGTCATGAACTCAGGGCGAGCTTCACGGGCGGCAATGAACTTGGAGAGCAGGTCCTGGCCAAGAGGCTGCTTCTTTAGGTTGCTGGTGGGAAGGCTATCGACTGTCTTGAGTTCAGGGATGAGACGCTCAGCCATGCGGGCGCGGGCGAAGCGTGCAACGGCGATTGTTGAGTCAAAGAGACCCCACTGGGAGAGCTTGAGGTAGATGGGGTTCTTCTGCAAGAGGAGATCCAGGAAGGGAATTTGTCCGACCTGGGATCTGTTAGTCGAGCTTGGATAAGTGAACGGACGACTTACAGGTGCAACATAGAGAAACAGCTTGCCAAGGTACGCGACAATACCCTCAACATCCTCATTCTTCTCAATGAAGCCATGTCTCTTGCTGTAAGTGATCTCGCCAATGACATCAAAGGCGTAGAACTGAAGCCACTGTGTGAAATCGCAGACATCAGAACGCTTAGCGAAGAGCTTCTCGGTCTGTTCTAGGAACAGCTTGGTGGTGTTATCGACAAAGGGCTCGTATTGAACAAGTGCGGTCATGGAGAAGGCAGAGTTGACACATCTGCGGAATTGAGAGTGGAAGTCATTGTCTGTAGTGCTGAAGAGAGATGCGAGACGGTGGCCCTTGACCACGGATTGTTGGACGATATAAAAGTCGGACTGAAGACAGTAAGCATGGAATTACTACAGCCAAGTGACTAACATACCTTGACATAACCCTTGCTAAGACCGTAGATGGACTTGAGAACAGCAGGGTCCGCAAACGATAAAACGTTTGGTCCCAATCTGACAATATCACCATGCTTAGCATGAAGTTTCTGCAGCGTCACCTCAGGTCGCTGTCCATAAACATCCCAGAAGCGCCACCAATCCGTCAAAGACGCCAAAAAGGGACCGGGGTATTTATTTAGACCGTGGTGATATCTGTTCTTGACGAGCCACGCGACAGTCAGCGATGTAAGTACCAACACCCAATGCTGGGCGAGGGCACTGAGAAGAGTTTCAACCAAGCCACTGTGCATGTTGAAGGCACAAAAAGGGGCAATAAATTAAAAGAATTGTTGAAGAAGGCACTGAAGTGGTTTATTTCTTTATTTTCCTATCTACCATACTCTTCTTATATCACTTTCCAACTTGGACCAGATCTTGATGACAGTCTCGGTCTTCGGGTACTCCAGGTTTGCCCCCACAGGTCATTCTGGGGTATTTGGGGACAAAATGATCCACCATCTCGGCAAGTAAACACGGCAAGTAGAGCTGATGCAGATATCCGAGCGCATTTTTACGTTTTGGTAAATAAATGTCATCATAATTATTTAGCTATAGCGTATTATTTGGAAAACAAGGCGAGGAGAGTTTTTCCCTGCGACATGCCTGCGTTGGAGCTAATAAATGTCGTCGGCAGATGTGAACGGGAGAGCAATGATAACGCAGATAAAGTAAGCAGGCGTTGACGATAACGAGTCTTCATTCGTACTGAGGAAATACGGCGTTCGGAGTTCGCGGAGGAGGGAGAGATTGCAGAGTTTGGACGTCGTCATCATTGCAGTCATGTCGCGTATATCACAACTGCCGCGTTGCAGAATTTGCCGATGCTGGGATAACAGAAGGTTTTGTTGTGTTGCATTGAGGCTCCTTTTCATGCCCTGTGTCTGGACTTTGTCTGTGAGTGGGCGCATTGCACATTTATCAGCTGCTGTTCATCATCTGTGACCAGAATTAAGTTTATTCTTCTTCTTATCATCTCTTTTCTCATCAGATCATGTCATTGAACCCCAGCTCTTATGCCATGACTCTTCAATTGATGTCGGGGAATTTCGCGAGGCTCAACCTTCTTCTGTGCTCAATGCAACCGCTACCTATCTGGACCTTTTGGAGACAAGACTCATCGGATGTACGGATGAGAACGTAATGTATCCGATTCAAAGATGCCTCTTATATAGCGTGTACTATTGAACCTAAGCTGGTCAATGTACACTCGCGACAGAGGTTCCGGTCCTTCCATGCTTCTCTTCCATAAAGTTCGGATATACGGCAAGAACATAAAGTTTACCGCTCAGACCATACTTCATAGCATTTAATGCTATCATCGGCCCGTTCCATGGTCTATGAGGCTCATGCCCCAAGTATGTCAAGGTAATACTAAGAACTACGTTGGGATCTCTATTTACCCACTCGGACCTTGACGTTAGGACGATGGTCTACTTTCGGGGACTAATAAATGCAGATGGCATCCAGGATTCCAGCTATCGAGTTGATGTTTACACTGTCCAGTCGAATAAACTGACACAGACATCTCGAACTGAAATATCTGAATCTATTTATCCGCTATGATGTATCGCTCTAGTAAAGCTTTAACAACAGAAGCCGACGTTGCCGCAGCAAAGTCTTGCCATCCCTTATTCTTATGAGAGTCTGCATAGCCACAGACACCTTTCACCACAATACATGGCAGGTCTTCCCACAAACCAGCGCTCTCCATCTCAAATGCCTCGATACCAAGTCTCTCTGCAAGTCCATCTCGATCCTGACTCGACTTAAGCACTGTGTCCCCAGAACCAAACCGTCCCAGAAAGATCAAAGGCTTTTGGGCCTCGCAAATATTGCCTTGCTTTTCCAAGGCCACTTTCTCTTCTAGTCTATGTCTCGGTAAGAGAAACTTCTCGTCGCATCCCGCCTCGTCGCAAGAGACATCACGGCAGCGCTTACATACCAGGCTTGGGCTGGTGAAGCACGTACATAGTACCGAAGTGTCGATCTGATGCTGGTAGGATGGTTCGTATAGCCGATCATTAGCTGAGCCAGGGCACTGATATTTTGGGTATCTCAGCTGCGTCTATTCCAAAACCTCTGCTGATCTTTCCATAATATCGTCAAGAAACAGATTAGTTCTCAAGTGAATGAGGAAATTATTTATCGGCTTTCTCGCAGTATGTATGGGCTGTTTGGTCACAAAGTTATCTTGGAACCTTCGTCCAAAATCGTACTGTACTATATTCGAACTGACTACAACATCGCCAAGAGAAACTTCTCTCTCTCCACCGTTGGGTGATCGTACTTCTTAGATATTAGCTAGGAAGACTACTTCTAAATTTGCGTAGGAACTTTTTAAGCTGGCTGCTGCAGTTGCTATGCTTGCTTTGCCCATACTAGACAAGAGCAGAAGCGCCTATGTACCCATTGACATCGTGGTAATAGTAAGAAAGATCTTAATAAAAATGCCATCAAAACTGGCCCTTAGCTTAGAAATGTGTGCTTCATGTGGTCATACCGACCAGCTCTGTTCCTTTTGAGTAACAACCTAAATATACTAAGATTAAAAAGTGGCATAGTATGACCAAGGGATTGTATTTTGGCTATAATAGGTAGTCTAGATAACGGCTAATATCTGCAATAAATGAAGATTCAAATTACCAAGATTGTATAGATTCAAAATTTATTATCGGAGTATCTCAACTAATTAGTCGTTGTTCTCCCAATCGGTTCTATTAAGTCTTTCGGATAGCCGATCTACCTTTGAAAAGTAATTCCTCTTCATAATTCTCATCCATCACTTTTTCCACTTCATTGGCCAGCTTTCGATCAGTGGAAGCTTGTTCGTGCTTTGTCGAAAGTGTGTGCGATTCAAGCAACTGAGTAGTTGCTTCGAGTGGGATAGGGTCGTTGGGAGGACCTGGCGCTATGCCACGCCATAAGGATATATATGCACTTGAATCATGAGTTCGTCCATCAGCTAGCTTCTCAGATAGTATTCGCATAACGTCCGCTCTGATTCGAGTCTTGATGCTATCCATTACGAGCATTCGCTTACGGCTTGATTCCTCGCCTTGGTGCTCATACACATCAGGCATCCGCCAGGCAAAATACGCGTTTTGATGAGAGGGCCGGACTTGAACATCGGTTGGATATTCATCGAAAAAGTAAGAGCACAGTTTGCAGGGTGGTTTGCTTGATCCGATGAATTTCCAACGATTGAAAAACCGTTCAGGACGGATTCCACCCTCGGTATTTTCTAGCCAGTCATGCACTCGCACTTCCGCATGCACCAGTGGTTTCGGTGCACTACGCCAAAGTTCAGAGATCTTGGCGTCTATGTCGTGGACAGAAAGTGAGCCTAGCTGTGCTGCAAAACGACCCAACAAGGACTCATCGCTAGTCATTTTTCTCATGATCTGAGCAGCTGTCCATGGATTCGTAGGAAGAACGCTAGGTACCGTTGAACTTGATGGTATCATGCATATTTGAATGTTTGAAAAGAGCTGAGGCCAGATCTTTGCGACCAAGTCCATCAAGTCCACTGCACGCTTATATGTAAGCAGTCGACCTGCGACATGAACAAAGTCTGACCAGTGTGTCGTTGACATCATGTTATCTTCACGCGCCAAGCGACACCTGACATCAATAAAGATATGGGACTTGAAAAAGTTGCTTAAAGAAGTGATCAAGTCACATACGCTCAAGAAATTTACTTGAACAAATAATAATTAGATAGGCAGTTAACTCTGGGTAAGACGATCCAAACACTCACCCGGTTCAGAGTGACATGTGTCAAAACAGGCTTCTAATAGGCGAAGGATTTGGGACATTTCATCTTGAGTCGAGTTACCTAAGACTTGTCAGCTCCATTTGAAAACCGCGAATAGAATATACGAAACCTACTTTCCTGGGTACTTTCACGCTCACAGGCTTTAATACACTCTTGTAGATGGATTCTGAGCGACCTCAAATATCCATTCACCCGACTCTTGCACAACTCAAGCGATGCGTGTAGGGCCTTGTTCCGAAGGTTTTCTCTTTCCGCACTATGCTCTGTTGGAACTGCAGAGAACACATGAAGAATCGAAGCTATGCTAGCTTGGATCTTTTCACGTCTCGTTGAACTTTGCTGGTTGAAACCAATGACATATTGGATACAATCGGGCAGCTGTAACACAGCACAGGCCGAGATTGCTCCGCCACCAACCTCGGTGCAACAAAGGAACGCAATTTTGGAAGCAAATGCTCGGAAAAGTGGCTCCAGACCTGTCAAAGCATCGAATTCTGGGTCCTCTCCTAATCTTCGTCGTGGACACATGGATGTCAAGCCGATCAGGAATAAAAGGGGAGGATAAAAGCGTTTGACTAATCCCCATTCTGGAGCGACCAGAAGCGGTTGCTGGGTTCCTTTCGATTCTAATAATAAGTCAACGTACTGGGATAATAGCTTTGCTAGATACTCACCCATATCCGCAAATACCTTACTAGGCAAGTGTCAATTGATGAAAGTAGTCTGCTATGCAGAGAGGGTGAATGGTTATTGAGAGCTAAATTCACCGATCGCGTTGTGGTTCGAAGCTCAGGAAATGCGTAGAGACAAGGCATGTCATTTCAGTAGAACCATCAGGCATTTCACGCCGAGCAGCGTGGCAGGCCTCAGACATATTGCGGCTTGAAAATCCGTTGCTTATTGGACAACGAGCGAACTGTCGGATGTAAACACGTCATCCCCATAGCTGTATTGGTATGCCTCTTGCATATTGGCCAATGGGACCTTGCGCTGATACCCTGTTACTGAAGTCCTCTTCTGTCTGCAGGTTGAGATAAGTACGAGTCGGGAGCCAAAAGTCTGCTCCCCAACTATTCCTTATAAAATTTCACACACCTCGATTTCCTACAGCTAAAGGATTTCCAAAAAGAAACGTTGTAAGTTTATTAGTGTATAACACTGTGTCTTCATCGGCTTCCGTACTAGGTTTGTTGAACCAATGGTCTGACGCAGCCTGACAGTACATAATTACTCAGCTGGTTCTCACTACGTGCCTGGAATGCTTGTTGCTGAGTATTACAAAAGATCAAGATGGAAGATCACTCAGCTATTGCCAGGGGGGAGGTGGCCCAATTCGTATCATTGCACGAACTCGAGCTCCATCCAACAATCAATGCAACTGCTCTACCCAACCAAACCGATGCTTCTGATCAAAGCGACGAGCATTAGTCTCCAACCGCTGTGCCAAACAGACCAGATTTATCTGGCATTGGATGTTATGATCAGACTCCGCCGAATGAGCAAAGCATGGCCATGGTCAATTCGGTCAACGGACCATCGGTTAGGAACGGCGAAGAGCGGCGACATTCTCTACAGCTCTTCCAGGAAGATGAGCTGCCTCCAACTGACTATTATGTCCATGGCGGTAAACTTACAGGATACTTTTGTAAGCATCCAGAATGCAAGACTCCTCACAAGACATACAAACTAGCAAGCCGTGTGACGTGAGTCAAACTATCCAGTCTCTCACAAGTAGAAGTTGACGATATAGGAAACACGTTCGCAATCACTATAGGCCGGTTATATGTCCACTTTGCCCAGAAAGAAAGGCGGAACAAGGTGATATGAAAAAGCATGTTCGAGTTTGTCACCCTTCTCTTGCGACAGCTTTGGGTATCTCTGGCAAATCTTTACGTTGTTCTATCTGCCGAAAGGCTATTTCGAACAGCAGGAAGGATAACTTCAAAAGGCACATGCGTGACTCGCACGGGCTTGAGATGGACGTACAAGAACAGTGGGTGCCAATAGCACAGTGATTAGGGAATCGAGGGAGTTTCACGTCTTCAGTCGTTGAGGCTAGTTAAGGATACGGCAACCCTATTAGAGTGAAATAGAAGTAAAAAGAAATTACAGATAGGAGCTTTTTATGACCCGATCCTATTTTCCTGTAAATATTGTGAATCTCTCTACCAAAGGTGTTTGCAAGCTAGACACTTACGGCCTTGTGGCATGTCAATGAGGAAGCCTAACAACATGTATCACTTTGCCAAAAAGCTAGAGAGCTCTATGCCAAGCCGCTTCTGTTTCAAGGCCAACGCCAGAGTTAAGAGACCTTAAGCATTTCTGATAAAACTAAATAAAGAAAAGTAAAATAGTAAGGGAGGACCAAATGAGAGCCATACGCGCACTATAAGCTGATGCATACTTCAAGGCTCCAGAATCAGAGTCCTCTTTATGCTCCTCGACCCACTCCACAGCCGTTTCATATTCTGGCCACGGTCTGTCCTCCTCGTCACTCTTACTATACGTCGATGTAGGTTCCTCGACAAAGATGACTTTGCCGTCGTATACCGCCATACTCGCATTAGCCCCTCTGTTGAGTATCTTGTAGCCGCATGCCACAACCACCTCTCCATCCCAGTCCTCATCGTCACCTTTACAATCTTTGAGAATGCCATTGAAACAGTGCAATTCAGGTAGGAACGTCCAGTAACCAGTGGTTCCATTTTCCACTGTAGTGTGCGGGTTGCTGAAGGGAATCACAAGAGTTCTGTTCAGATTCACACTGCGTGATGTGGCTGGATCTGCGGCATCTCGCACAGTCTCTAGAAGAGCTGCCTTGTCTGAGATGGTGGCATTAATGGTTGAGTTGACGACGATGCCCATTTTGTATCGATCGTTGTTGCATTGATTCATCGGAGGGCCATCTTCTCGGGCTTTTTCTGTTGTGCAGTTCATGTGTACTGATACGCGGACTTGTCGTCCGGGGGCGCTGTGTCCCTTCTTATCCATGATTTCAAAAGACTCGCAGCCGCGCTTGACCAACGACACAGATGCAGTTGGAAACAGCAAGAGGAGAGAAATTAACATCAAAAACATTGTCATTTTGACTTAGGACAACATGTATGCTCTTCGTGAATTGTCTTGGTTTCCAGGTATCACGCAGGCCTTTTATAGTTGCCCCTGGATTGCATTTGGCCCCCAAATTGCTGTATCACAATTACCCGGAGCTCAGGATTCTATGACGTTGGCCAAGGATGAAAATGCAGCTCGAACAGGAAGAGATACACCGAATGAGTCTATAATAACAACCAACATCGTAACAGGATTATGGAAATGATCATCCGGAAAGCATTGATGTGCTGGCCTTTCACCTGCCGGGAAGTCTTTATAGGTCTGGGTTTACAAGACGATGCGTCACTCTGCATGTACTCTGATAATGGAGCTTCGGAATATACCCCACTATGTCAGCAATAAATCGCCGATCGCATGTCATCCTGTCAGAGAAGTCTACTGGCTGTCGATCCATACTTCGTATATTCGCCTGTTTTCGTTCTGCTACAGTGGGGGATTATCTTCACCTACCATTGCTTGCTAGCAGTACGTAACAACATCAAGATGGCTTTGGATATGTCCACGTTATAAAATGAAACTGATGGGCTTATCCTAGGATCCCGAGACTAATGATTCAAAGGTCCTTGGTGCCGGGCATTCGAAAGAACTGCGAATCCGCGCGCAACGGGTCAATGGGCCGTTGAGGAGAATTAAGTCGTTATAGAGACGATTGCTCATTAAGGAACGAGAATGGTTTATAAGAGAAAAAGAAGCATCTATGAATTACTGACAGCGTGAAGTACCGACCTGGCTGTTGAGAAGAAGCTGTCAAGTATGACGGCGGATTGTTCTGGTCTAGCTCACATTCCTCATCGTACGCAATGGCGTTATGGTGCTGTGGAACTTACATTACTGTTCTCTAAAAAGCCTAAACCTGGCAAATATGGCGTGAAATTAGTGCTCAGGCTCTCTATAATATCTGTTTTCTATTCTCTCTTGCAGTGTAGTTATTGACAGGTTGGGCCGAGAATGATGGAACAGGGTCTATGTCTCCCCATAAGGAGACTATATGTAAGGGCGATATGAAGATAAAGTTAGGATAAAGTTAGGATAAACGTAGTTTATCTTAATTCGTAGTAATGTTTCTCTATCTACCTAAATACCAATAATAAGTTTGCGCATGTAAGCATTGGCATGAACTGGTAAAGTCGCGTGGCCTGAATAAATGGCAGTACTTTAGTATACAATTCAATCCCGCGATACCAACTTATCCCATATAATTAAATAATAATCCCATATGACAGACATATCGAAATGCAAATTGGCAGTATTTATCTCATGGCGGGGTGGAGAAGACAGGGTTCTTATCGTTTGATCTGCACGTTGTAACCTTGCTGAGTTGTCAGTTCCATCGCTTTGGTCGTCTCTCGATTTGCGCTCAAACTTCTGAACCGCCCCAGAATTACCAAGACATATACGCAAAATGACAGAGACTTTAAAGGAGGCAGCTTCCTCTCCAAAGGCGCCCGTTGTATCATCACCTCCAGCGGAGGAACCGCATGCACCGACGGAGCGGACCCCTGCTGAGCAAAACACCGCAGAGAACCCCGCCGAATCTACTGAAGATTTCCATAACCCTGATCATTGGGCTACCTTGAACGAGGGCGTATGTAGAATCACGTTCTCTTGGCCACAGCTATTGACATTACATAGGATGCGCCAGGAGACGATGATACTGATTCAGCGGTCGGAGATGATGTTGCTAGTTCGACTGAGTCAATTTCTTCGAGCATTCTTCACTACCGCACCATCCATGGGAGGACGTATCACTCTGAGCGGGGAAATGCTGAGTATTGGTATGGGAGCTCTCAAGTGTAAGCTTTGGAGCTGACGTGGTTTAGGACACCGAACGATGAGCACCATAACGAATCTATGGATATCAAGTGAGCCAAATGTTGCAGGAGGCAATGTTCAAGACCTCAAGCTGATGAATAATAGTCATCACCTCCTATCTCTGTCGCTGGAGGGGAAGCTTCATCTAGCTCCTCTAAAGGATGACATTCAGGTTTGTGCACTATCCTTGGATATTGACAGCATATCTCTGACAAGAAATTCAGAAAATCTTGGACATTGGAACGGGAACCGGTATGTTATTGAGACTCTTTCCACGCGCGTGAGGCTGACTGAGGCAACAGGTATCTGGGCCATGTGAGATGCCTCGACGAACATAAGATCTCTGTTTCCTGCTGACCTTATCAAAGCGATTTCGCGGATGAGTATCCCAATGCAGAAGTGATCGGAACGGATATCTCTCCCATCCAACCTGACTGGGTCCCACCCAATCTGAAGTTGTAGGTAGCCTCTGAGAGCCGATGATAAGAGGTGTTCTGACAAGAGCAGCGAAATCGAAGACTGTACGCAAGAGTGGACTTACGACCCCAACTCGTTCGATTACGTGCACATGCGCTATTTGTATGGAAGTATTAGCGATTGGTCCGCCCTGTTCAAGGAGGCATTCCGCGTATGCAAGCCCGGCGGTTGGGTCGAGAGCTACGAAGCCTCCCCTAGAATGGAAAGCGACGATGGCACTGTGACCGAAACCTGTGCTATCAACGAATGGGGCAAGTTTTTTATCGAAGGCGGCAAGAAGCTGAACCGCACTTTTGAGATCATCGATAAGGATCTGCAGCAAAAGGGGATGGAAGAGGCAGGCTTTGTTGACGTGAAAGTTTGGGACTTCAAGGTATACGTTATCACTCATTTCTCGGTATGAATGACTGACTTATTCAATTCAGGCACCTATTGGGGGATGGCCTCAGGACCCTCGGCTCAAGCAAATTGGACAGTTTGCTCAGGCTGCGCTTGAGCAGGACTACGAGGGCTATGTTCTGTATATGGCTAACATGGTTCTTGGCTGGACTAAAGACGAGGTTTCTGTGTACTGCGCTCGATTGCGACGCGAGATTCGATCTGGAAAGTTTCATCCTTTCTACCGCCAGCGGGTTGTTTACGCAAGGAAGCCGGAATAGATACATAGGCGCAGAATGAGAGACTTTTTATTCTTAGGTAAGATGTGAATCAATTGAGAGCTTGGTAGCTCACACTGTCTCTGAAGAGTATTCCAGAATATCCTGAGGATTTGATTTATATCGCCACAGGCTGCATAATCCTCCACTCATGCCATTGAACCATGACGGAATTTGATCGCATCATGATGCAACATCTTTGACATGTGCAAGCTCCAATGCAATTCACAAGCTTTCCAAAAGATATATTAGCCTCGGGATCTGTGGTAGTCTTGGCTTGCGTGTTCTTATCATTGAAGTAACCGATATTCGTGGCCAGATCAAATCGCGAGCTTTATCATATGACTTGGCGTTATCAACTGCTTCGGCCAACCCTACAGCACTTATTTTTTTCGTAATCACAGTGGACCTCCATTTTTTTGTCGTGTTGGGAGACTCTCAACAAAACGAAAAAGCACGAGCCTCTGAATCAGCAGAGGAATGGGATACCCTAGACTCAGCTGTCACATGGATTGTTCAGCATCAATACGATACACAGCCATCACAAGCTTCGCATCGTCTTGGCAGGGTCTAAATACGTGTTCCTCAGTCGCTCCACGTGGTGATGTTGCCTCATAAGGTAGTAAAGGCGAAGAACTGCCAGACCCGACGCGACCAGACTGGCGGTGCATGACATGACAGGGAATCACTCGCCTTGGGAATTACGACGGCAAAAAAGACCACTATTTCCAATTGCGGTAATAAGTGGAATGATCGCCAAGATTACGCCGCAGCTACGAGCCCGATACCGCGGTCTCCCTTGTTGTGATGACACTTATTATAGAAGGCGGTGGCAGAATCTTACGGCAGAATTGATCTAATTTTATTCCCTTTTTCAGGTGTTGAGTGCCGAAGATCGGTGGTCAAGTGATTGAGAGCAGGTGATGGAGCAGGCTTAAGCTTAAGTTTATCGTCAGATGTAGTAATCGGGAGACTCCATTGTTGGCCGAGTCTGTGATCTAGGCTGAGTCGCTGAGTCACTGCGTCAACCGCGGCTTGGATCGGCGAAATTGACCTCTGAAGCCACTGAATCAATCACAAGGCAAGGATTTCCACTGCCGCCCACTGCGTCATGTCACCACAATCGACACTGACAAGGGTGCGTGGATCCTGCTGACCTAATACCCTCCGCTCACCTCACCCACCCCTTTTCCCCATTCAGTCACCTCGACTTTTTCACGATATCGATAAAATTCCAAGCTTCGCACTACGCTCCCACCAACACCCCCCCAAACTCATTGCATAAAAAAAAAGTACATCATACGATTACATCATGCGTCAACCCATATCGACACAACCAGTCACCAATGGTGACGGCGAGGAATGGTGTACGTATATCCGAAACTCTGGTTGAGATTGTACTAAGATTGAGTTAGATCTTCCCGACAAAATGCTCGCACGTGCGTTGAACCCATGCTGTAAAATAGCTGCGTACTAACAACACGTCTTCAGGACACCCCAGCAAGCCTCACATTGGCAGTGAGTTATATCCCAATCTGGAAATAATTCCCGTGCTTACAATATCTAGGTTTGGAGGAGTACCAGCAGATGCATCAGCTCTCCATCACGGAGCCTGAAGCTTTCTGGGGAAACCTGGCTCGTGAGCTCCTTACATGGGACCACGACTTTCACACCGTGAAGAGCGGCTCGCTAGTCGAGGGCAACCCAGCTTGGTTCCTTGGCGGAAAGCTGAATGCTTCGTTTAACTGTGTTGATCGCCATGCCCTCAAGGATCCTAACAGAGTCGCTATTATCCACGAAACTGACGATGGAAACGGTGGTCGCTCCATCACATACGGCGAGCTGCTCAAGCAAGTCAGCAAGGTTTCTTGGGCTCTCAAGGATCTTGGCGTGCGAAAGGGCGACACAGTTGCCATTTACATGCCCATGGTCCCTGAAGCTCTTGTCGCTATCCTTGCTTGCACCCGTATCGGCGCTGTTCACTCTGTTGTCTTTGCTGGTTTCTCAGCTGGTTCGCTGCGAGATCGCGTCGTCAATGCCAAGAGCAAGGTTGTCATCACTGCTGATGAGAGTCAGCGCGGCGGTCGAACAATCGGTATTAAGAAGATTGTCGATGAGGCGTTGAGCCCACTTGAGGGTGTTCAGACTCTTGTTTTCAAGAGAACTGGTGCCAAGGTCGCGTGGACTGAGGGACGGGATCATTGGTGGCATGAACAGACGGCCAAGTGGCCTAGCTACATCCCTCCTGAGGCTATGGACGCTGAGGATCCTTTGTTTTTGCTGTACACTTCTGGATCAACGGGCAAGCCAAAGGGTATTTTGCATACGACTGGTGGTTTCCTGGTTGGGGCTGCTGCGACGGGAAAGTATGTGTTTGACATTCATGAGAACGATCGATACTTCTGCGCTGGCGACGTTGGCTGGATCACTGGTCACACATATGTGGTCTACGCTCCGCTCCTTCTGGGTGTCTCTACAGTTGTCTTTGAGGGAACACCAACTTTCCCTGATGTTTCTCGTTTCTGGGATATCATCGCGAACCATCAGATCACCCACTTCTATGTCGCTCCTACGGCTCTTCGCTTGTTGAAGAGAGCTGGATCTGACCCCGTCAACCATGACACTAGCAGTCTGCGAGTTCTCGGTTCAGTCGGTGAGCCTATCGCTCCAGAGATTTGGAAGTGGTACTATGATGTCATTGGAAAGGGAGAATGTCATATCGTTGATGTAAGTTGACCATGAAAAGCCCCTCAGGACGAAACTGACTGGAGTAGACATACTGGCAAACTGAGACCGGCTCTCACGCAGTCACCCCTCTCGCTGGCGTCACACCCACCAAGCCTGGATCCGCTTGCCTACCATTCTTCGGCATCGATACAGTCTTGATCGATCCTGTTTCTGGCGCTGAGATCCACGGCAACGGAGTCGAAGGCGTTCTTGCTTTCAAGACCTCATGGCCTAGCATGGCCCGAACTGTCTACGGCGATCACCAAAGATTCGAGGAGACATATCTCAAGGTGTATCCAGGATACTACGTGAGTTCTCAACCGAGCTGAGACAGTTGAGTAATGGCTGATAATTCTGTAGTTCACTGGCGATGGAGCTGCCCGCGACCAAGACGGCTTCTACTGGATCCGCGGCCGTGTCGACGACGTAATCAACGTCAGCGGTCACCGTCTCTCAACCGCCGAAATCGAAGCTGCAATGGTCGAGCACGCCGCCGTCGCTGAATCCGCTGTCGTAGGTGTCTCCGACGAGGTAACAGGCCAATCCGTCATCGCCTTCGTCTGCCTCAAAGAAGCATTCCGAACCTCCGAGGAAGAAGTCCACGCCGAGCTCAGACTGCAGGTTCGCAACAACATTGGCCCTTTTGCGGCGCCTAAGAAGATTTTCATGGTCGTTGATCTGCCCAAAACTCGGTCTGGAAAGATCATGCGTCGTGTTTTGAGGAAGGTGGTTATGGGTGAGCAGGATCAGCTGGGGGATATCACTACGCTTTCGGATCCTTCTGTTGTCGAGAAGATTATTGGCGTTGTGCATAAGAGCGGTTAATTGGTCGTGGTAAAATGAGGGAAGCGATCGTGGTTAAAATGTTTCTTGGATGGGTCATGATTAGAGTATTTCTCTCAACCCACTGTCTTTATAACTTTTATAATAATTCAACATAATTGGCTTGCAATTATCCAATCAGCTGTATCATCCGTCTCAATATCCTCATCCAAATCAAGAGTATAGCCGGAGAAGTACCTGCCCACGTCCAAAGCATGATCGTAACAAGTGACTAGTAGTTTGAAAACTGGATACCGGCCCCGATGTGCAAGCTGTACAAGTTTCTTAACCACCGACTCAGTTTCTTCTCCAAGCCTAGAAGTCTCATAGACCGAGATCTCATCCATAATGCAGAGTACAACACCATCTCGCGGTATTTGATCCACAACGCGTTTGAACACTGTGCAGAGGGTATGGAGTTCTAATAGCTCCAGCTTTCGCCACTTGGAATCGGAGATGAAGGAAAGATCAACTGCTTGACCTTTCTCTATCATTTGGCAGATTAGCTGGCCCATAATACTTGCCATGATACCAACTGCTGACGCGAAAGGGTCATTGGGGTGGGAACGTTGATGTTCGGAACAGAAACACTTGAGAATGAAAACAGGAGCAGACTCAGTGAGCCCCGTATTTGACATGCGAGCCAGTTCAGCCATAACGACACTGAAAGGAGATACACTGTCTTTGGCCGAAAGATCTCCGCCTCAAACCACTGTTTTTATAAGTTGTAATAATCTTATAGAAGACAATACCATACATCATTGGTCATTTATCAATATTTAAACTCTTGATCTCAATTTTGTGTCTATAGTGTGCTTGTGCAGGTCTTCAAAAAGATAGAGAATATGTGTTTGGGTTATTATTGTCTATATAAGACTCTTGCTATCTAGCCATGGAGTAACGACAAAATTCAAACCTTGCCTCAACCAATCCTCATCAATGGTAGCCTTGAAGTCAAAGCCATGGTCTCCAGGTCTGATAGCCAAATGAATCTGAGTACTTGGGTCAAACCGCTGCAGGTAATCTACCAGCTTCTGAGTACCATCAACAGGCACCGCAGTATCTCCCTCCCCGTGAAGCAGAAATAGAGGCGGAAACAAAGATTTCTCATGGTTTACAGAAGTCAAGGCCACCTTCTTGATTCGATCGAGGATGAACAAGTCAGGGTCCTCACCGAGAAGTTCCAGATACCGGCCGTTATGCACAACTGCCATGGCTGAGTCAAGTCTCACAGGCGGGTCTGCCTCGGTGATGGCAGGGTTTACAGCGGTGGCGGAAAGGAACTTGTTGACATCTTCGTTGGCATAGTTTGGTACACCAACGATTGACTTGTCGTAGAACTTGCTGAAGTGAGCCGCTTTCATATCGACCATTGGGTAGAGGGCTATAATCGCCTTGGGTCTCACAAAGCCTGCCAGCACAGACTGTAGAGCCAGATATCCACCTGCAACCAGATGATCCGGTTAGTGAATGGTGCATGAGTTGGCATTATATGATTCGAGCTTACCGGCACTTTCACCAACGACGAGCGTTCTGATGAGGTTCAGTTGAAGCTTGTGCTGCCCAATCGCTACGAGGTGGCACGAAGGCCCTCCAGAGTGCACCCAGTTCCAAAAGTTTCCCATGTCATGAATGATATCCCGACCCTTCACCTCAGGCAGAAGCCTGTAATTGGGACTGATGATAATGGCATCTTGCTCCTCTGCAAAGTCAAGTACCCACTTGGAGAACCAAGCAGGAAACAAACTTGAACCAGTGATCTGATAAAGAAGTCAGCTCAATGTTCAGTGTTAAAATGAGGCTTGCATACCAGGAAGCCGCCGTGGATTCTGACGACGACTGGTGGGTTCTGGCTTTTGAGGCGACGAGGAATTAAAATGTCAACACCGATGTGTATCCCTGCAGACTCATAATATGTTCGAGTGATGGTGAAGGGATCGAATATGTCGCTCTTGACACTGTGCAGAACGTCGATGAGGGCGTTGAACTGAGCGTCACGCTGTTCAGACTGAGAGGCCATAATGTCGCTGGGTCAGACGATGGCACGAGCTCCGATTAACGGACAGTTCATTCGCCTTGGCTATGTAGTTTGACTAGAGAGCGAAAGCGGCAAAATGAGCTTGTCTGACTCTCTAAGTGCTGTTTAAGGGAATAGGTAACTGCTAAATCAGGTTAGTTTAAGGGGCACTATCACTAACTGCAACCCCGCTTTGTGACTATGATATAAAGCATGAATTAGTTACAATAAACATTGTGGCTTCGATTAAAAGAGCTTCATTTTCTTGAAGTAGGTTAGTGGTCCGTTTAACATTACTGGGCTAGGAGGGGAAAGAAATCTAAGGACCTTGATCCTAAATGATAAAAAGATTTAGGTAATTTAGGATAAGTTTAGGATATCTTTTATTGAGTTTATTTTTTATGCTCTATATTTAGGTCTGAGCTTTTTTACTCCCTGAGGTCAAGCTACCTAAATCGCAGAGTCGGCTCAATCTGAACAAACAGAGAGGGCTGGGCTGCTTGGGGCACAACAAGATGCATATTAAACGAGGTGAGGAATTAATGTTGTCGTCTTCGCAAAACAAAAAGCCACTTAACAGCTGTTCCAATTCCCTGCAGAATTTCCTGAAAGGATAGCGCTTGTAGCACTGCACCTCTGGCTGATGTCTGGGGCTTAGCAAACCACTTGGTTCCCTCAGACCAGATTGAGTCGTAGTGAAAGTCTTCGGTACTCAGCCCCTGATATCTGCCTTCTGATTGATGTGTTTGTGCAAGCACTTCAGAACCCTCGTTGCTACAAGTCTGGTTGTTCTGGTATGGACGATACGGGAAGGCGTAGAGGTGCAGAAAGGACACGAATACCATCTCGATACATAAAAGTGTATTGGGGAGACCAACCGCCCAAGATGGGTAGGAGATATATGCGGTAGGCTTCACAGGTCCACCTGGCTTGGTGAGAAAATTGAAGATGAACTACAAGAGATATTGATCAGTATTGTTCTGCTGCAAAGGGCTGGCCATGCTAAAGAAAATCTGTAAAACATACTGATTGTATGTAAAACACCAAAATAACTAGCTTAATAGCCAAAAACTTCAACATGGGTTGATGTTTAGCAATTTGGCGATGGACCTCCTTGTAAAACTGTAGCAGGCACATCATGGCTGAAACCAGGGATATAATCTCAATCACCATTACCTATAAGCTTTAGTATTATAAATCAACAAGTCCAAGGGCTCTTACCCAGATGTGAGCATGGGAAGCACTGCTTGACTCTTCGCAATATACGTCTGCAGCTTCAGTAATGCATGTGACCAGCGCTCCAAGAAACTTAACAACGCAAAACTGCAGCACACCAACACAAATGATCTAAGCGGAGAGCAATTAATATGTTTCAAAACGGCAAAGGCTGCATGCATAATAACATGCAAAACTCACATTGAACCATCTATAGCCATTTAAAGCCTTCCCTGTCCTGTTGCCAAGACAGTAGGCAACTAGACGAATAGGGGGTATCCAGGGCTTAGGTTGAAGTTCAGCAAGGCCAACCTGCAAGGTAGCCTGGCTGACATGCAGAAGTTGGCAAAGAAGTAGGAAGAAGGCGGCAATGACAAGCGATTCGTAGAACTCGTAGGTGGTGGCGATGTAAGCGTGCTGACGGTAGAAGATTATACTACAGAGGCATGCAATGGAATATACAGGCACCATAAAGAGTATTCGTATCACTCTGAAAGAGGTTAGAGGTCAGTAATGGCCAAGCAGTTTGTGATGCATCGGAACCCACTGTCTCTGCTGTGAAGGCTTGGTAAAGTTTTGTGCATGCTTATATATCAGGTAGGCCGAGACCAGACATGCCACGAGACAAGATAAGGTAGCGATAAGAATTAGGAGACCATGAGTCGTCAATCCGATGCTCAAGTCCTTTTCATCGACTAAAAGAAGTTAGGGGGTTAGACCTCTGGTTATAGTGAATTGAGACACACTATCAACATCGAGTGGATGCTCTTTGCATTTCGCCATGATTGCTTAGAGGGTGATTGGAAGATAATTGGCCTGATAAGATATAGATAGAGGGTGATAAAACGGTTCGCTTGTTGCATGTCTGAAATCATAAATGTAGAAATGCTGCAGGGCTTATATAACGATGTTAACAGTCGGACTACTCAATAATGAATGAAAATAAATACTTGAAACGCCCGCTGTGCCCAGACGTGCACTGCCGCGCGGCAAACCGCAGTCTGATGGCAGCTGAACTTGTGTCATAAGTTGTTTGGAGAAAATCTGAGACATGCTTTGTTTGTCTGCAATAACATCCGTCACATCCGCTAGGTTATTCGTAACTATTATTTGCCTAGTGCCTTGTACCGCAACCCGAGCTCCATCGGGCGGGGGAAGTTGATTGGCTCTGAATACGAGGCCCCTGTCTACGATAAACACACGATCCTGGTGCAATAACGGGCATTTATAAATGCCGACGGGTCACGGCAATAAACAAGTTGCGACACCCCGTTATGGCTGCGCTTCGTATAGACTCATCTGTGATTGGTGACAATGCTACGCGTCAACCTTCCTCGGCAAGTACACGATCTCCAACATTTCATTTATCAGACATTCCCCGAGGGATCTATATTGATGCCTTAAAATATAAGAGAAGCGTTGTTCATTGTCTTTCACACAGTTCATCACACGACTATCCACTCCTAGTTTCCTACGTACACCCTCCTCTTCGAAACCTCAAACAGAAACATGCTTCTTCGCATCTTTTGTGTGCTTGCATCGCTAGCAGCATTTGTTGTCTCAGCCAAGACGAAGCCAAACATCATCTGAGTCTTGGTGGATGATCAAGATGTGCATATGGAATCTCTCAAGCACATGGCACTGTTGAAGAAGCAGATGGGGAACTCTGTATACAAGTCATTATTGGTATGTCAGGACGGAAGTTTCTAGCACTTGGACTGACATAGAGACTTTCACACAATACCAATGTGACCGACGTCATTGCACCGTATGGTAGTCACTCACCCCTAGGTTACAATTCTTCCTTGATGGTAACGGGAAGTAGGTGGATGCCCCAAGTTCATCACCGAGGGATTCAACAGCAACTACCTGCCCATTTGGCTCCAAGAAGCTGGACGCAATACCTATTATACTGGCAAGCTCTTTAAAGCATACACTGTTGAAAATCATGACAAGCATCATGCCGCCGGCTGGACTTCTTCTGACTTCCTTCTTGACCCTCTTACGTATAGCTACTGGAACGCTACGTGGCAAAAGGACCAGGGCGCTCCCGTCAGTCGTGAGGGAACTTACAATACTGATGTCCTGTCCGATAAGACCATCAACTACATTCGGGAGGCGCATGCTGCTGGCAAGCCATTCTTCATCGGTAGTGCCCCCATTGCTCCCCATTCCGAAGTAGTCGTACGTCCAGATACATACAACGGAACCATCTCTCCAACAGACCCCAGCATTCAACCTATTATCCTGCCCCCGAAACCCGCTAAGCGCCACGCCGACATGTTCCGCGATCTCAAGGTCCCCAGGACGCCCAACTTCAACCCAAAAGAGGTAAGGAAGACCGCGATTCCATTAATCATAAGTGCTAACATGAAGCCAAGCCGAATGGTGTCAGTTGGGTAGCACAACGCCCTCGCCTGAACTAGACTTACGTAGACTGCGGCGACAATTTCTTTCGCTTGCGTCTGGAGTCTCTGCAGGCTGTTGATGAAATGGTCGACAGAATTTTCAAAGAGCTCGAGTCTCTGGACATTATGGATAACACCTATATCATCTACACTAGCGACAATGGCTATCACATCAGCCAGCATCGCCTTCCGCCTGGAAAACAGTGCGGATTTGAGGAAGATATCAATGTTCCGCTTCTTATTCGTGGGCCAGGAGTTCCCAAGGGTGTAGTCAGTGATGCCATGACAAGCCACACCGATCTTGCGCCATCCATCTTTCGCATGGCGGGAGTCAAGCCACGGCCTGAGTTCGACGGTCTCGCGGTCCCACTTACTGGTGATGAACTTGAACGAGCTTCTCAGAGGCGTGCTGAACACATTGGTATTGAGTTCTGGGGGCTGGCAGCTGATGAGGGAATCGATAGTAAGTTAAAGCCGAAGGATTGACCTTTCTCTCGCTTAATTCGGAAGAGATGTTGACAGATTCTATTACAGGCGTGATCATGAGTGATTTGAACACGTACAGGGGAATTCGTCTGCACAGCAAAGACTACAACCTTTATTACGCGGTCCATTGCACGAACGAGCATGAGCTTTATGACATGACAGTAGGTATCCTTTGTCTACTTCCACTAAGATGCCGGCTCTAACTATGACGCTGCAGGTCGACCCTTATCAAATCAGCAATCTTCTCCCTTCTGGTAAGAACGGCACTGGTATGCCAATTGCATCATACGCCGGCTCCAATGTCAAGATCAACAAGAAGCCGCTCCTCAGTATTGTGAGTCGTCTGGATGCTCTTCTCATGGCAATGAAGAGTTGTAAGGGTGAGACTTGCATCAAGCCATGGAAGGTTCTCCATCCGGATGGTGATGTCAACTCATTGAAGGATGCATTGAAGAACAAGTACGACAGTTCCTACCTCCAAACTGCAGAGAAGAATTCTGCCAGCTTTAATATGTGCATGTCAGGCTACGTTGTAACTGCTGAGGGTCCTCAGGATCCCTCCATTTATCAAGGCTACTGATTGTAGACTTAAATGGACTCGTATAGGATCAGGCCGACGAGGGATTCATGTATCATTGCTCTTTTATTCGGTCATTTTGGGAACTCCCTTTGGGTGTTTCTTTATTCTTTATACAATCGCACAAGAATTAATCAGTTTCTATATTTGTTCTGTACAAGAGCGGGCATCTTCCTATTTGCGAGACTGAAAAGACTGATAAACTCACTTAGCAAGCAGCTCGGTAATAAACGTCGTTCTGTGCACGTGGCTGGAAGGGTCTTAAATGATTTGTACTCCAAATCTTAGGCTGAGACTGTATACTGTTATGGGATCGAAGGTCCCCTGACGAAATATATGCATAACGTAACATAGCATAGTGGTCTAGAGACGGGAGGGGATTTTCCAAGATACTTGACAATTTCAGGAAGAAAAGGGAGTAATCCGAAACAGGGGTAGCTGTGCATAGTGGGCTAAACTAGTGTAACGACATGTCCAAGCCTACAAGCTAAGAAAAACAAGGTCTCGTATTGTCGATCAATTAGAAAGGGGCTGATATAGAAAACAGTCGCATCCCAGGGGCGCAGTGAATATGTTTTATGGATCCCCAGAGCTCGTTTCTGTCACGTTGTACAGTGGAATAGGGGAGAGAATGGATAGGACCAGCTACAACTAAGCTACCGAGAGATCCGATTGCTGGCAAGGTACTCTTGAGCCTCAGAACCTTTCCCAAAGACGACCAATAGGGGGTCTGTCGATACGGCGGAGCCCATCATCGGTATACACAAACAGACCGACTTGATTTCAACTTCACATTCCGCAGCTATCATGTCACTGCGTCAAGTCTTCTGCTCACGGACAGCTCATCCGACTTGGCTATATAGTATAAGCAGAGACTGAAAGCAGGAAAGTACGCTTGCTCAATTCTTCAAGTGCTGTTTGAGGTGAAAGCCAATTACCAACTGAAGTTGCTTGGCTCAGGAATGGCGACACTTGCCTGCTTAACGACATTTCACCCAATCAGGCAATATTACAGGACGACTTTTAAGCGACGCCTCTGCCATGTCCTCAGAGTGATTTCATCTTTCGAAAGAGCAGAGTTGAGAGAGTCCTTTCATATTAATAAAATAGGCTCTATGCGAAAGATATATGTGCAATGCGATATCTAGAGCCTATTATTTCGCATTTCTTCTTGTGACATGATCTTAAGCTACCCTTAATAGAAAACAAGCATTTACAACGACTATCCAGAAGGCTTCGCTGACACACCAGACGGCTCAAGTTTAACGCCAGGGCCATGCCGTTCGAGAAAAGCTCGGGATGTCACGGTCTTCTTGGCCGCTTCGTCCTTCGATAACGCCAATGTGTTGTCCCGCCCTCCATATTGTGTGCTTCCACGGTCCAAATCGGTAAGCGCGGTAATGGTAGCGTTATAGCTTGCCTCGTCTATTTGCCCACCCACATAACGCGCTTGGCCTTGCACGTTAACTCGCCTTGCGTAAACCAGATCCTTTACGGTTGAAACCGTGATACCGTACGCATTATCGGCCATAGTTATATCTTCAAAGACATTAGCGCGCTCCCTGGCCAGATCTTCGCCCGCATGAGCAACCACATTCATGCATTGATGAATGCTTTCTTTCGTCTCCTGTAGTTGTGCCAGTTCGTTGATGTCATCTTCAGAGAGGTCTGTTTTCAGTTTCATGGCATCCATCCTCTTATCGATTTCGCTTCCATGGCTTCTGAGACGTGACTCCAACGCGCTGATAGAACTCTTGGCAGAACTCAGGCTACTTTTAATGTATTTATCTGCTGAAGGCTGTTTGGAGAACTGTGGGTTCTCGCTAGACGTTGATTCGAGTGCTTCGATATGCAAAGATAGCTCAGTGCAGATCTGGAGGCCCTTTCGAGTACTTTCTTTCTCTTCAAACAGAGCAAGCCAGTCGGTGCTGTCAGACTCGGCGCTTTCAGCCGGAGGCGCCAGGCTACGTGCTCTCTCATCCAGCCGCTGCATGTGCTTTTGGAGATCGGCGGTTGTATCATCTATCATGTCTTTGTATTCGTCGATAACATTGCGCGTAACAGCCGTGATAGTTCTGTAGGAGTAAAGTTGTTAGTTTATTCCATGCATTGATGTCGATTGAGGAACCGCACATATTTGCATTGGCCAATGCTATATTAATAGTGGACTTATACCCAGCAAGCATATCCCTAAAGTCTGTGATATCTCCCTTCAGATACTGCTGGCCAATCCAGTCTCGAAAACTTGGCCGAGTCCCATTGGAATGTTTTGTGCACCGAGCAATGAGCTTGCCATACTCCTCGCAAGTCTTCCCACAACGTAGCAACGGTAATTCAAGAGACTCGAAACTGATGTCAGGGTAATTTGTAACTGTCTCGAGGAGCGAGTGCAACACTCCAGTGAGATCATTCAGCTCATTTTTGAGTGCGCGCGCGTTGGCGTCCTGGGTTTTGTAACTGCGAACAGTCTTGTAAAGAACAGTGCTCGACTGAAAGGCGAACGTCACCAGAGCTAACACTCCAGAGGCAACACTAAGTCCGTCTGCCATTATCGTCGTGTCTTATAAGTGAGTATTGATGGTAGGGGGACGGAAATGAGGTTTGTCACAAGGGCATGCGGTCGCTTATTTAATGCCGCAGTCGCCATGCTGACTATAGAGTTATGGCCAATAAACAAGCAGCCATCTCACGAATGCGAGACTTAGACTAACCTACAAAGCGTTTATGCGTCGATGATTATTGGCCCGGATCCGGCCGGCCAAACCCCGCGTGGGGCCAGCAGGGTCGGCTAAGACCAATATATTTCCAAAAATAGTAAATTAAATATTTCCCACGTCTGTTCAAGACGCGACGTTCAACAACGCTCGCTGATATGAGATCACGTCTTCACCGACTACCCTCAGGAATGAGGATTTGATTGAGTATGCCCGAGTTCCATCTCCGATTGTATAGCCATGTTAGTCGAGCGATACTTATGATGAGGCCCTGGAAGCAAGGATTCTTATCAAGAAAGCAAAGCGTCTTTACAAAAGGAACCTGATTATGTCTAAACTTGTAACGCCTTGTATATCTCCATCTCTACACGTTCCGAGCACTCCAGCACCAACGCATCTTGAACCTCAAGTCAGCAAAGAACCTCCCCCAATTGATCTAATTGACTTACCTCCGTATGGAAGTATCTGACTAGCAATAATGCCGCCGATATTGTGCTTGCGATCAGCGAACCAGAAGAGATTAGCCAAGCCTTCCCACGACGCTGAACCAGCCGCACGGCCGGTGGATTCGGGGAAGTGATTGATGGAGAATGATAAACCCCAGCCCTCGGTGTGATCATCTGGCATCGGGGTCAGGGGAGTTGGGTTTGCTAGTTCTGGTTTAGCAACGGGGACACTGATGTTGCTGAAGCGTGGTTTGTCAGGGATTTGATCGGTAAACATGTCTAGTAACCGATGTCAGTGCAAGCTGGGCAGAGTATCTAGCAAACAGAGATGAACGTACCATTGACGGTCTCAGGTTTGAGGAGCCGAATTCCTGATTTCGCATCTAATCCATCGTTCAGAAGCAGTGATATAATTCCTATAATACAGTGAGCAAGAAATACGGCAGAACCAAGGTCGTCTGTACTTACGTCCAAACTCTGCTGGTCTTCCAAAACATCCATGACCGCCTGCACATGGAACCTTCTCGCCATCCCGAGCAAGGAGCGGACGTCGATAAAAGTGGTCTGTAGTACTCAGCTTGCCACTTGGGCTTCTGCGATGCATATACGCCAAGTTCGACTTATCCTCTGCTGACGGATGAAAAGTGACATGGTCCATTCCCAGTGGCTGGAAGATCTTGTCTTCGAAGACTTCCTCGAGTGACTTATTGTATGTGCGTTCAATTATAACGCCAACCCAATCCATTGAGACGCCATATTGGAACGTCTCGCCAGGCTGATTCACTAGAGGTCGATTTGCTGTCTCAATTGCTTCTCCCGAGAAGTCATCGAAACCAATTGGGCGACTGAATTCGGCCAGTTTCTCATCTTCAAAAGCATATCCGAAACCAGCTGGTCACTCATCAGTGCTCATATCTCGTCACCTATTGACTCAATCCATACCTGTGTGAGTGAGAAGCATCCGAAGATTGATTCTCCTTACTTTCTCCACAAGCTCAAGTTTACCGTCCCCATCTCGAGTCAATACCTTGACATCGCGTAGCTCAGGGCAAATGACTTCAACTTGATCCGCATCATCTAAGCATAACTTCCCTTGCTCGACGAGTTGCATGCACGCGACTGATGTTGCCAGTTTTGTGAAAGATGCCATGAAGAAAATGGTCTCTTCTGACATGGGGCTCTCTGAGATGACTCCCCTCAAGCCAGAGTAATGTTGAAAGATTGGCTCGCCATCATTTCTGAACGCGGAGTAGATGAGACCTGGGATCTTGCTCTCGGTGCCCCCAATTGTGTACTCGTCGATAATACCTCGAAGCCTGGATTGGATATCCTGTGGTGTCAC
The DNA here is from genome assembly GCA_013364935.1 of Fusarium anthophilum. NCBI lineage: Eukaryota > Fungi > Ascomycota > Sordariomycetes > Hypocreales > Nectriaceae > Fusarium > Fusarium anthophilum. Next base: position 23,808 of record JABEVY010000028.1, on the reverse strand, counting down.
AGACATGTTTGAGGGTGTATGATCCAGAATAGTCTAGATCGGATGGTATCGGGTCTGGTCGCTCACGGGTGTCAGTTGGCCGCAAATCCTCGACTCTCTATAGAGTATAAGAATAGCTTTACCGATCTGACTCCAAGCTGCCCTTCGTGCGAATTGAGAAAGGCCCGAAGTAGTAGCAACACGCCTTTTCCAGTTCTGGGAGCGGAAGATGGTTTAACTCAAGGGAGCCAGAGAAAGGTGCGGGGATCAAGCACCAAGAATGGAGTTGAGGTTATTACCCAATTAGGAATAAAGTTGGACTGCGCGCGCGATAAGCTACAGAAACTAAACACCATTTACATACAAGTCAACAGACCGTGTAAGTTTATCTGGAGATAAAACGGGGACTTGGCTAGCTCTTGATAACACATGAAATTTTCTCTACAGTGCAATTTTGCAATCATCAACCCGAGTTGCAAGCATCAGCATTGAGCAACAATCCAAAACCATCAATACGTTATCACCATGTCTTCACCAGCTCAATATCAGTTCCTCCCTGGCCCAGTAGGAGAAATGCTCCGCTCCGCATCACTCGCAACAACCGCAACAATCCCACTATCAGGCTCTCTCGTCATAACGACAGGCCATGTCGGAGTAGACATCAAAACGGGTCAACTCGTCACTAGTTCTATAGACGCCGAGTTCAACGCAGTGTTTGACTGCCTTGACGCAGCACTCAAGAATGCTGGCGTTACCAGCGGCCTCGCTTCAGCTCACAAACTGGTGGCTTATTTTACCCGAGCTGAGGATGAGGCTACGCTGCTTAGCATCTTTCGTGAACGGTATCCGGGACGTACTCCGACTTTGACCTCGGTTGTCGTGGCTGGGCTTGTTAATCCGGGGATGCATGTTGAAGTACAAGCGGAGGCGATCGCTTTCTAGAGGGCCCATGGGATGTTATGGTGGATCAACAGACAGAAAGAGATCAGCGATAGATAAATTAGCTACAACGAGTATACACTCATGTCAACAGATGCCAAGGCTTGTTCCAAGCAGTCAACATTTCTATTTTCGGTACTACACAAATGCTAAGCAACCGTCTATTCTCGATCGGGCATGTTTCGGTAAGGGTTCTTGGGGTCCGCCAACTCCTCCTCCACACTCTGTATCGTCTTGACAACCTTTGCAGGGGCGCCCAGGGCGATCGAGTAGGGCGGCAGACTCTTAGTAACCACCGCCCCAGCGCCAACAGTGCATCCTCGGCCAATGGTAACGCCAGGGAGGATAACTACGTTGCCACCGATCCAGCAGTCGTCTTCAATGCGGATGGGATGTCCGAACTCGACGAACTTGATCCTGGACAGCACGCTCGTCTCGTGGCCAGCGGTGTAGATGTGTACGTTGGGACCCATCTGCACGCGGTCACCGATGATGACGAGGCTAGTATCTAGAATGGTCAAGCTGGAAATGATTTAGTCATTGTTCCACTTACTCATAGTTTTAGACTTACCCAAAGTTCATGAAGCAGTTCTCGCCGATGGAGACATTGCTGCCGTAATCAGGCATGAAAGGCGTCTCAATATACGTCCCCTTGCCGACCTTTCCGAGCATCTCCGAAAGCATCTGAGCGCGCTTGTCGTCGATCTCCTCGCGAGTGCCAGCGCTGGGATCAATGTTGTTATACTTGTACGCCAGACCGCGCGCCCTGTGGCGGCCTTCCAACAGCTCGGGGTGCAGGGGGTTGTAGCTAACCCCAGGTCAGAAAATTATGCACTGACGTAGTACCAAGGCGTAAATTGTACTTACAGCATACCAGAGATCATCTTCTCATACTCGTCGCACCATGGGGTACCCTTGAGGTCCTTGGCGAACTCGATGATCTCATTATCCTTCTGTTGCTTGGCCATGATGAAGTAACGTGGCGTTTGAGCAGTTTGTAGAACAGGGCTATTAGATAGCAATTGATAAGGATGTGAATATCTAGACCAAAGTTATACTTTCTGATTGTCGAGGTAGATACGGAGCTGGTACCTGTTCAAGTTGGAGAAACACGTCTCATCTTTTAAGCGTGGAGAAGGTGAGGGCTTATTACCAGAAACGGAATTAAGACATGACCCACGAAAATTTAGATCCACCCCGCACAGTGCTAACACACACTCTCTCTCTAGCTTATCGGCCAAGGCCGATTCTTGAGTGATGCACTGCGATGCCGAGATAACCCAACTCAACAGGCTCCAATTTCCCCCGCGTTCTCGGAGGGTCTAATCTTGATTACAACGGAGAGATAGATTGCGGGGGAGATATAGGCCTTGTTGATACGTATCTGATCTTCTATTCGCTGTACGTTTGCCTGGCTGTACTTGATTCCGATTAGCCGGCCTCGCCGTTGGAAGTAGTCTACAGGGAAAAGTATATCACCTTGACGCTCCTGACTCAATCTGACAATCTTCACCCATCATCATCGCCCTACAAAGTTCAAGATGGCTCAGAGAACAGAAGCCCAGAACTCGGACAACAAGTCCGACATCAACGTTAGAGACAACTACGACGTTGATGTCGGCAGAGTCGAAAATGTCGAATCCTTCACCAAGAGCCCTGATGCAGTCGACGACAACATCCTCCTCGCTCAGGGCCATGCCCCCGTGATGAGAAGGTCGTTTGATCTGCTGGGAACGCTTGGTCTTGGCTTCAGCATCACCAACTCTTGGGTTTCATACGCCAGTTGTTTCGGACAGAGTCTTCTCTACGGAGGTGCCCAAGCGACTGTCTTTGGGCTGATAGTCGCCTGCGCAGTGCAGTGGCTTATTATTCTTGGTCTTGCGGAACAAGCTTCGGCATTCCCATCTTCAGGAGGTGAGCTTATTTTATTTCTGGTGGAGGGAATTAACTAATGAGTTTGTGGAATGACAGGGCAGTATCACTTTACGTATATCCTCGCTCCCAAGAGATACCGACGTTTCGCCGCCTTTGCTGTGGGTATAATCAGTGTTCTTGGTTGGTGGGTGATTACCTGCTCTGGCATCTCGAATAACGTGCAGTGCATCATTGGCATGGTCCTATTTGTCAACCCTGATTACCAGCCTCAGAACTGGCATTCGTATCTGCTATACATCGGGCTCATCCTGATCACACGTGAGCCTCCCACGAGCCCCGTGTCGTAGTCATCATGCTGACATTCACAGTCATTCCCATCTTTACCATCCCGCAGAAGCATCTCGGAAAGTGGACGCAAGTATGTCTCGCGATATCCGTCCTCGGCTTTGTCGTCGTCACCATCACGATCCTCGCCATGAGCGACGGGTATAACCACCCAAGCTTCATCACCACGTTCGATGGAACAAGCGGCTGGCCAGATGGAGTTGCATGGGTCATGAGCATCGGCAACGCCATGTACGCCTTTGCTAGTATGGATGCTGTGATCCACGTCGCTGAGGAAATGCACCACCCAGGCAAAGCCATTCCTCGAGCAATGTGAGTCTGTGATGTTGAGAGTATCCGGCCAGATCTCTAACAATGCTTTCAGGAATCTCACCATGATTATTGGTCTGCTTACTTCAGTTCCGTTCATCTTGGCCATGATGTTTGTCATTAAAGACCTCGATGCCGTCAGGGCTGCCCATCTGCCAAGTCTTGAGGTCTTTCACCAGGCTACTGGTAGCAAGACAGCTGCACTCGGGCTTCAGTCTCTGCTTGTAGTCATCTTCTACAGTACGTGGTGTAACTCTGCCGTGGTTTAAAAACTTTAGCTGACAGTGCAAAGCATGCATGCCTAGCCAATGGATCACATGCGGCCGATTGACTTGGGCCTTCTCACGAGATGTAAGTCTCCAACCTCTTGAACTTCACCGTCTCGAATCACGCTAATCAAGCTACTTAGCGTGGACTCCCTTACTCTAACTACTGGAATCACATCTCGCCCTCTCTCGGCTTCCCCGTTCGCACGACTCTGCTGTCCGTTGGATTCTGTATCATCTATGGACTATTATACATGGCCAGCAGTCAAGCCTTCAACTCCATCATCACCACTGCAGTTCTTGGTGTCAATATCTCATACGCCGTCCCTCAAGCTATCACTCTGATCCACGGGCGAGAGAACAAGCTGCCACTTAGGCCGTTTAAACTTGGCAAAGTCGGAGGTTATCTCTGCAATGCGTGGACTCCTCTCTGGGTTACGACAATCGGCATCTTCATTTGCTTCCCAAATGCCATTCCTGTGACCGCTGGGTCAATGAACTAGTAAGTTGCACTTCCATTTCCACATGCCTCGGTTTTACTAACGGCTGGTTTAGCGTGTGTGTTGTGCTCGGATGCATGATGCTTATCCTGGTTGGTCTCTGGTTCACTGTTCGTCGGTACTTCGATGGTCCTGCCATTGACTACGAAATGTTAGGTTTGAGCCGTCCAGAGTAAAGGTGCAACGAAATAGCTATTTATGGCTTTGTAATGGAAATGCGGCTTTCGGGCAGGTCAGGTTGGATACTTGGCCTCTATTAGACTGTACTTTGCTAAGCTCATTAGAAGGAGGTGCAAAAAGCAAGTGTTAACAAGCATGTGAGAATTCTATTCTGAAAGTCTAATTATCCTTCAAATTAGACATTTTTCAATGTTATACCAGCAATCTCAGGACACTAATAAATGGTAAGATGTATTGGCATGCATTGCATAAAGGCGTTTCCGGGACTTTATACGAGTTCTAACAGTGTGGTTTATTCTAAACCTGCGTTAGCATTTATCTTCCTCAGGGCGCAGGATACAAAGTATCGGGATAAAATTAGTAAATACATCATAAACTCATAGTAAATGAACCTAAATCTGCTTATTACACAGGATCGAGGTCTGGAGTTTTCTTTCCTCCCCTAGCTCCCTTTTTAGATATTTTAATGATATCGTTCTGGTGCTGAAAACTGACTCTTGGGTTTTTCTGTGGGATCATAAGCTCCCAGCCACTGGTCTGAAGTAGAACTAATATATCTTACTCAAATCCACACTATAACATATTGTCAGATACCTACCGCGTGGTAAAGAAGATAGACAAACAAACGTAAAATCCTTCTATTAGCCTCTCAGAATACATACCAAAGATTTCTGATAACAAAATTCTAGCCTCAAGTATTTTACGATAGATAACCGTGCTTCGAACTTCAACGTTACCCAGTCTCTCGACTTTAAAGCTTACTACCACTAGCCTTCTTCTTCGAAGCAACGACCTCGCGATGAGCGACCTGCGCATTCAAACAGCCCTGCTCCAAAGCACCATCGATAGCAGCTCTCCAGCCATGAGCCCAATCAGCCGAAGCAAAAAAGATATTACCGTGCCGACTCTGAAGTTCGTCCTGGTATTTAGACATGTAACCGGGCTGCCACCAGGCAGGACCGCCCTTTGAGAAAGGATCTGTAGCCCAGTTATGCAGCATCTGCTTATTATCAGTAATGTATCCTCTGCAGCGAAGGATGGGCTCCTTACCAGTCTCTTGACATCCATGGGATGGATCTTATTGAGAGCTTCAATGGTCTGCGCTGCATTGTTCTCGGGGATGAAGGTATCCCGTTCATCTGCACCGAAAGCAACAACATGAACATCGCCATTCGGTAGCACACCGTCGCCATAGCCATACATCAAAAGACCAGGAAATTTCATGCCATTCCATCTCTCGAGTTCTTTGTTACTCACATCAGCATGAACCTTGGTCATCTGGTTCACATGGCCAATGCTAATGGCGTCTTGCCGACGCTGTGTCAGTGGAGGAGAGAACTCGATATCCTTCAAGACGTTGAGGGGAATAGTGCTGATGATTTTCTTTGCCTGGAATACATCGCCGTAACTGCTAGTCACTGTGACAGGACCGTCACCAGATGAGTCCTGAGAGATTGACTTGACTTGCGTGGAGAAGGCATATTCCAGCCCATCTCCAGTAGCTTCCTCAAACATTCGCTTCGCAAGTGCCGTCTGGCCATCTCTCAGTTTATATCTCAACCAGACATCAGCAAAGTTATCAGAACTGTGCATTAGCAAGGCATGTGAACGGATCATATCCCAGAGACTTGACTCCTCCATTCTTCCACCTGAGATGTGAAGTAGTAAAGAAACCAAGAGACCTTGTTCCTCGGCTGTAAGTTTATGCTTGATCTCTTCAAAACGGTCGTGACAGGATAATTGATCCCACTTCTCAACGGTTGATCGATCGACGATAGGATTGTCAAGCTGGGCATGAGGGAGAGGGCAGATGGTGCGGCCAAATTGGCCGTCGACGTTGACGAACATGTCCCAGGCTTTGGCTTGCATTGCGCCGGCTTCTTCATGGCTGAGCTTGCGCGGTGTAGCACCTATGACGATATCGTATTAGCAACATGGAGGGAAATTGAGGTCGGTTATGTTTGTACCTGGTACGTCAATAGTGTAGTACCCTTTGTGCATATCCGGACTTCCCGTGGTAATGAGATCGCGGTCCATGTTGTAACGCGTCATTTCTCTAAACAAGTAACCCATATGATGAGTGACCCAAGTTCCTCCCATCTCATAAAGAAATCCTCCAGCGTGTTAGCAAAGTATTAAGATTTGCAAAGGACTTTCATACCATCTTTCTTGGCAGTATATGTCCTACCACCGATACGATCGCGTGCTTCAAGCAGTAGAACCGATTGATCTGCAAAACGTCAGTGCGACTCACTTCACGGACTCGCTGCTACATACTCAATTGACTAAGATCGCGAGCTGCCGCCAGACCGGCATACCCAGCTCCAATGACAATAACATCATAGACCTTGTTAGGTGAAGAGACCGATCGCTGAGGCGAGATGACTGCGTCAGTCTTAAGTCCCTTCTGAAAGCCAGTGTGAGGCTCCCAGATATGGCCGTCCTTAGTCTTGGGTGTCATTCTGAGCAAATTGAATTATGAATAAGCGATAAAGAATTGAGAAGCACTCGTAGTCGCAGGATTCGAAGTTGAAAGCTTGGGGTAGCTTGGATGGCGATAAACCCGCCTTAGCTTTATCAAGCTCCTCCGGGCTGTCAAAGTTACTCCAATCAGTAGTGGATTCTCAAGCCATCTCCAACCCGGCAAATTCCACAATCGGCCCCATCACAAAGTTGACACTATTTCCTATCATGGACTCTGCGGGGTTGAAGTTGTTCTTAGTTCCTATTTAGGTAGTAACGAGAGCTCCGCACACAGAGTGGCTTCAGCGGAGTCTCCGATATCTTAATACTGCATTAGGAAATAACTGCAACTTCCATAACCACGGCCATGATAATCATGGCGTCGCTCTTCAGCGTTTGTTCATAAAATCTCCAACCACAGCTCGTCCAAAGAGTCAGACCATACTCAAGCTATACCGTATCACATCACACCGCTACACATCACTCGCATAACTTTAGTGTACTTTTATTCTTAAACATGCCTGACTTTACTGGTCTCGAACTCACCGGCAAGACTGCCATTGTCACTGGCGCGTCCCGGTAAGTTACCCCAGCAACCTCAGGCGAGTGCACTCCTTGACTAATACATTTCAGTGGTCTTGGTGCCGGCATTGCTATCCTTCTTGGCAAGCGAGGCGCCAATGTAGTGGCCAACTACGTCTCTGACGGTAGCAGAGAGCGAGCTGAGAAGGTCGCTCAGGAGATTGAGGCCAATGGCACAAAGGCTATTGTTGTCCAGGCCGATGTTAGCAAGACTGCTGAGATCCCAAAGCTGATTGATGCTGCGCTCAAGATTAGCTCAACTGGCAAGATCGAGATTCTGATTCACAAGTAAGTCAATCGTGCTGGAGTCTTGTAGAATATTTACTTACACGTGACTTGCAGCGCTGCTCAAGGAAATGAGGCCAACTTGGTAGACACAACCGAGGAGTTCTACACTCGTCACTTCGACGCCAACGTCAAGGGCCCCATCTTCCTGACAAAGGCCGCAGAGCCCCATCTCCCCAAGGGAGGCCGAATTGTCTTTATCTCTTCGGCAGGCGCTCGTCTCGGCGTCGCTGGACAGACAGTCTACGCTGCTACCAAGGCAGCTGATGAGGCTCTTGTTCGTGTCTGGGCCAAGGAGCTTGGTCAATCTCACGGCATTACTGTTAACTGCGTGAACCCTGGTCCTATTGCCACAGATCAATGGTTCCAGAGCGACGAGCAATTCCTTAAGGATATGCAGCCGCTGATTGACTCTACACCTGCGGCAGCGCGTGTTGGTGAGGTCAGTGATATTGCGCCTCTGGTTGCGTTCCTTTGCACGGATGATGCGAAGTGGACGACGGGATCTGTTCTTTCTGCCAATGGTGGTCTTTACAATTAGATTAGCAGTCTTTAGTTTACACCGTGAGATGAATGAACGAAAAAATGGACAATTCGTGAAACAAATGACCTGGGATTGAAGATGTGTCATTCTGGACGAAGCATGTGATAAGACAGCTTATAGTGACTGCATGGTAAACTCCAAGCTGACATCGTGACTTTATGACGCTCCAAGCTCAATGACTCGCTCCATGACCAATCGGAACATCTTTATTGCAGAGAGTTATTTGGCGATTTGCAGAATCATCAGGGTTTCTCCCCTCCTCATCAGGTTTATGTCCAGATACCCAAGACATTTGCCACTAAGATACGCACTGTAACGGTTTCGATTCCCCGTAGTCGACTGTACTAAAAACCTGGCGGGCGGGGGCGTTTTTAGTGTCATGATGGAGGATGGGTCCAGGTTTCTTCCCCCGAAGCTTGGAAAGCTTTCTGAACCCTTCTCCTCATTCACACCCTCACTTTTCCCTACTACGCTTTGAAGACACGCCAACTGAGAAATGTCAGCCGTAAAACCTCCCCGAGAGTTCAAGTTCGTCGGCGCATTCAGTCGCAAGAGGAGACGTCGCGATGGGACAGCGCCTGGATCGATTGACTTCGTCGGACCGACAACACGATCGAAGCAAGCAACGACGTCAACACCAAAAGCTCAGAGTGAAGCTGCTGTTGCTGCTACTGAACCTGCGACGCCGCCAAAGTCGGCGGATGGTAATAGCGAAGGCCAGGATAAGAATGCAGAGAGCACTACGCCCCCAGCGGTAGAAGCGGCAGAGACAGAGACGCAAGCTCCTCTTGCGGCGACGCCAGTGATTTCTCACGAGAATGCCAATCCATTTGATCACGATATGATGATGGGGGAGGGAATCAACAGCGGGAGTGACATCGACTGGACATATTCAAGTCTCATGAACCCTTTCATCGATACGGGTCCCTCGTTCATGGCGCCTTTTGATCAGGTCAATGGCCAACTGCCGATTTATTTTGGCCCCGATATTCCTCTCATCCAGCTGGGGGACTCGTCATCTACCGACAACTCGCCTGAGAATCACTTTATCGGGCCTCAGTTGCCAAACGACACTGATGGTACAGCGGGCGATTTTGGTGCAAATGCGCAGTCGCAAGCAATTGAAGAGCCTGTTTTGCCATTGCTCAACTCTCACGCCGCGCCGAGTAACATTAGCGACACCATTGCTCAGCTACTGACTCGATGTACGTACAAACTGCTTGACCTTTATTGAGTATCATGATCTGAGAATAATTAGATGACCAAGAGTTTTGCGTCATGCCTCTAACGCACGACTTTGCTGCCAACCCATTCCGATTCGACGCCGAAACCGGTCGCGGCTCCCAACTTCTCCTCCACTGCATCCTCGCACTCTCCTACAAACACATCAATCGCGATACGGGATCTTGCGCTGGAGAGGCCAAGATGCATAAGAAGAAGGCTCTGCAGATGCTCAAAGACATGGAAGGTGTGTCGCAGGCATCACCGATTGAAGCGACATTCTTGGATGCGGTGTTGATTCTCATGACACTCGATGTAAGTCCGCACGAAGCTATTCGTAGTCGAGTACTGACATGTCCAGTGCGCGACATCTGCCCATGGACCTTGGACATGGTATCTTAAGCGGGCGCATAAAATGATACAGGCTGCTGAGTTCTGCAATATGAAGAAGACACCACGAATGCAAGCACGTATAGAGATGCTGGTCTGGTAAATATTCCAAAGAACCACCTACACAGCTCGAATATTAACTATGGCAGGTGGGACGTCACTCTAGCCCTCACGAGCCGTCAAGGATGTGTCCTCTCCGAATCCACGATAATAAGCCTCTTCAACCACGACAAAACAAGCGACGAGACCTTCTACAGTGTATCAGGCTGTCCCGAAGCCTTATTCCGCCACATGATCCGCCTCGGATCTTACGCACGAGAATTCGAACTCATAAGCAGCATGACTTGCGCAAAGTTCGACATGGAACACGTTCTCAACGTAGAAAAGGAGATTCGCGAGTGGACTGATCCCGAATACGGCGACATCCCAGATCAACTCGTCTCAGACACTACAGGCTGCGACATAGGCGATGTAGCACACTACAAAGAAGATCTACACCATTGCGCCGAAGCGTGGAGATGCGGGTTATTAATCTACATCGGCCGCGTGTTCAAATGGCAGCGCGATCAACCCGCTCCCTCAATACTAGGCTTCTTGGCGCGCAAGACGCTTAATCATGTTACGTCTTGTAGGTATAGTTCCATGCTGCAGAAGCAACTGCTTCTTCCTGTCTTCTTAGCGGGGTGTGAAACGTCGGATGAGCACTTGAGACAGGCGGCGAGGACGTATTGTAGCTGGTGGAATGAGCGGACGAGGTATGATATGTTTTTGACGGCGAATACGCTGCTGGAGGAGGTTTGGGCTGATGAGGCGGTGGATTCGTGGTGGGGGTCTGTTATTGATCAGAAGAGTCGGTCGAATGTTAACTCTGGGGAGGGGAGGCAGTATTTATTCGGTTGAGGCTGGTTTGGGCGCGTATGGGCGTCTGTGGTCTTTGTTATGGTGCTGTTTTGTCTTTGTGTCGGCGTTGGGAGGGATGGCCAGCTGTCGTTACCTGGATATCAGAATGAGGGAACAGAGATTCACAATTTAAACTTATAGCAGGTTTTTATTATATATATATAGTACTCGCTATTCTTACTACAATCGGAATTTTCTATCTTCCGAATGGAGTCATATCTACCAAGATCTTTGGGGCCAGTCTATCCAGTGATTGCCTTGTCATGCACGCGATTCTTGCTTGAAAGAAGTCAAGCAGGATGACCAAATCTATGAACAATTCTAAACTGAAGAACTGATATGCTGCTCACTGTCGCCTTGTTTGTCTTGTCGCCGCGATATGCAGACATCGTACAATTGGGCATTGGTGGTTCTTTGCCTAGTGAGTGAGGACAAGAGATTGTGCAGAGACTCCAAATTAATCTGACTAATATCGCCAGCAACTATTCGTCTTTATCTCTTATCAGGTTACCATTCTCCATCTACAGATGAGTGTTTTTACCTTTCTGGCGATTAAGTCCTGAACCAGTGGTCTTCGTGTGTCGTTATCCTGTCGGGGCAACATGGCTTTGCCGCCACAACACTGCATCAACAATCAGTGGGGTTCACCCTCAGGCTCCTCAACACAGTCCGCAGTACGATAAAGGCATTTCCCAGTACAGATCGCCAATTTGGGGGGTTGCACAATGGTACGCCATTGGGCTGGTGGCAATCCGGTTGGTTGCGGGGGCGCGGTATTACCCAAAGAGGAATTACGCGATTGAGTAACTACTGTGTCGAGGCTTGGCGAGTATCATTCTCCATGGAGGCTCGGGGTATCACCAGCGACAGTTTTTGGAGGCATCCGTGGACACCTGTAACATCTACAAAAGCAAAGGTTGAATCGTATCAGATTAATCCATCTCAATCATCAACTGCATCAATCACCAACACCAAAACAAACACTCGCACCACAACACAGCTCAAACAACTTACAACAAAATGGCAACCATGGATGAGGTATTCGCCGGCTACGCCAAGCGACAAGCCACCCTCGAAGCCAGCACAAACATCCTCTCCCAAGGCATCGCCTGGGTCGAAGGCGAGCTCGTCCCCCTGCAATCCGCCCGCATCCCCCTCCTCGACCAGGGTTTCATGCACAGCGACCTGACCTACGACGTGCCCTCTGTCTGGGACGGCCGCTTCTTCCGCCTCGACGATCACCTTGACCGTCTTGAGGCCAGCTGCAAGAAGATGAGGCTGCGCTTCCCCATCCCCCGCGACGAGATCAAGAAGATCCTCGTTGAGATGGTCGCCAAGAGTGAGATCAAGGATGCCTTTGTTGAATTGATCGTTACCCGTGGGCTTAAAGGGGTGAGGGGCGCGAAGCCGGAGGAGTTGCTGAATAATAACCTGTATATGTTTGTTCAGCCGTATGTGTGGGTGATGGATCCTGAGGATCAGTATCGTGGTGGTCGTGCGATTGTTGCACGAACCGTACGACGTGTTCCACCTGGTTCGATCGATCCCACCATTAAGAATCTTCAATGGGGTGATCTCGTCCGCGGCCTATTCGAGGCCAATGACCGTGGCGCCACTTATCCCTTCCTAACCGACGGCGATGCCAACCTCACCGAGGGTTCAGGCTTCAACGTCGTCATCATCAAGAATGGCGTGCTCTACACACCTGATCGTGGAGTCTTGCAGGGAATCACAAGGAAGAGTGTCATCGATGCTGCGCGATCTTGCGGCTATGAGATTCGCATTGAGCATGTTCCCGTTGAGGCGACTTATCAAGCTGACGAGATTTTGATGTGTACAACTGCTGGTGGCATCATGCCTATCACTACTCTGGATGATAAGCCTGTGAATGATGGAAAGGTTGGACGTATTACGAAGGCTATTTGGGATCGTTACTGGGCTATGCACTGGGAGGATGAGTATAGCTTTAAGATTGATTATTAGGGCATTGTTCAAGATAGTTGTTAATACTGGCATTAAATAAAACGAATTTTACCTTATCAAACCCAACTAGTCTGCATAAGACCCATAAGCATTACTTGAATAATACGTGAGATGATTCTAAAGATGTCTCATGTTCTTCAGAAGCTGAATATACAAGGTCGGAAGACTCTGGCTATCAAGATACAAGTAAATCGCTTCTAATGACCTTCAGACATCTCGTCTCGACCTCTGATACGAGCTAACCTTGAATAACTTTGCAACGCCGAGCTTTCAAACCTTCCTTGAACGCAATCATCGTCTCATCCCGATGTCGGATTGTCTGTCGCCACGCTTTCTCAAAATTGCCGTGCGTATCCATATTTACCCCGGACTCAAGTCTACCAAATGCAGCACTAAGGAGCTGATAAGGTTACTGGTCTAGCTTGAGGTGCCAGACTACATATCTAAGACCCAAACGGGCAAAGTCTTAGTTTGGTGTTAGCACTCTCCTTAGTCACGCTTGGTGGCAGTGATGGGACGACCTTATGGCTGTCGTATTTCCTATTCAGGTAATAACCTCATAAGAGTCTCGGCTCTATAGGCGGCCTACGCTTTTTGGAATACGGGCTGGTATTACAGAAGTCTTTTGTATAGCTTCAAATGAATGTCGATCCCTCTGTGGTAGCATGTAACATCTTGTGAATTCTTCCATCAAGCTGCGTCACATCACATCATCTAATTCACAAAGACAACATGAGTGTACACGATAGCATCGTCATCTTGGGGTAAGTAGTTAACGCGGTACCCTTCAGGTTTCTTACGGTCATATACTGACATTCATGCAAGGGCCGGCATCATCGGCCTTGACGTAGCACTGGTCCTGGCAGAAAGAGGCTACGGCAAGTCCATCACAGTCATCGCAGAACATCTCCCTGGAGATACGGCACTGAGTTATACCTCTCCATGGTAAGCAATATCACCTGGCTGCGCTGTACTTGCTCATACTAATCTCACTATAGGGCTGGGTGTAATTTCTCAGCTATCTCTGGTACAGATGCCAATGCCTTGAAATGGGACAAGGCAGGATATTTGCATCTGAGTAAGCTGGCTTCTGAGAGACCAGAGCAGTCGTATGTCAAGCGAACTCCTTCGACGGAGCTTTGGGACGATAATGTTCCTCGCGATAAGATCCAGGCAATGTCTGAGTATCTAGAAGACGTAAGTTCAAGTCCAGCAGTCAAGTTCTCCAACTAAAACATTCCAGTTCCAAGAACTACCCGTCAATGAGCTGCCTGAGGGCGTCAAATTTGCGGTGTCGTTTACTACTCTCACTGTAAATGCACCAAAGCATCTGCTCTATCTCTATGGGAGATTGAAGAATGACTACGGTGTTCGTTTTGTTCGTCAAAAGCTCCCGGATCTTCAGACGGCATTCTTCAGTCAATCCACTCAGATTGTTTTCAACTGTACTGGGAACGCTGCGCGAAAGTTGCCGGGAGTTGAGGACCCCAAGTGTTACCCCACTAGAGGACAGGTCCTCTTGACTCACGCGCCGGAGGTTCACACGAATATCATGAGACATGGTAAAGATTACGAGACATACGTCATCCCTCGGCCTTTTTCTAAAGGTCATGTGATTCTCGGGGGGTATATGCAAAAGGGCAACGCGTAAGCTATCCGTCTCTATCCGTATCGCGTGCTTTGCACTGTGGGCTAACATTTCTTCTCAGTGATGGTGCCACCTACTCGTGCGAAACAGAGTCCATCTTGGAGCGCACCAAGGAACTCAGTGATGAAGTCAGGAATGGAAGTCTAGATGCTCTGGCAGCTTTCTCAGGCCTTCGTCCCTCACGCGAAGGCGGCGCTCGAGTAGAGAGGGAAGATTTGACTGTCGCAGGACAAAAGCGCACAGTGGTTCACAACTACGGTGCAGGTGGCACTGGGTTTCAAGCCGGTTATGGAATGGCTTTAGATGCCGTTCGTGCTGCCCAGCCTGTTCTGTCCAAGCTTCATACCGATCACAGATCGAAGCTGTGATCATCTTGGCGAGACTATAACAACTTCACGCGAAGGTTCATTGGAGTCACTAAGGAATGTTCACTAGATAAGGCGAAAGAACCAGTATGTAATAAACAAGGAAAGATGTACTATTGTATTGACAGTATTGCTTCTAAGCTATGTTCTTTTCGTGTGCGAAATATGATAATATCTAAATACAAAAAACAAGTCATGTAGGTCGTAAAGTGCTCAGTCTAAGTCAAGTATGCAGTCGTTGCTCTCATGGTCCCAGACACTTTGAGATGCATGTAGGTACATAGGAAATCTTAAAAGAAGTAAACAGGATAAGGAGGCTTCTCATAGCCAGCCTTGGAAGTAGTGGTGTGCTCAGCTGCCTTGGGGGTCGAGACAGGAGTCTCGTAGAGCTTGGTGGTAGATCGGATGAAAGTGGTGACCGTTCCGTTGCCAGGAACCAGGTGGGTAGGGATAGTAGGAGGAAGACCCTTGGTAGGAGAGGGATAGACGTGAGAGTTCCATGGCTGAATGTGGGTGGTGGCTGTGGCGTAGACGGTGGAAGAGACGGCGCCGATGGGGCAGTCGGTAACCGTGGGAGGGCAGGCAGTGACGGTGAAGTACTTGGTGGTGTAAAGAGTGGATGTCGAGTTACCAGGAGGGTAGTAAGTAGCACCAGGGCCGGGAATGACCTGAGTCTTGGTGACGGGGCAGAGAGTGGTTGAGAGAGCGATGGTCTCGGTGGTGACGTGGGGAGTACCAGGGCAGTTGGCAACGTGGGGAGCGCAAGCAGTGACGGTTCGGATGTTGGTAGTGTAGACGGTGGAGGTAGACCAGCCGGTTGTGACGACGTGCTGAGTTGGGGCGGGGTAGGTCTGGTGGTTGCCACCGGCGGGCTGAGAGGGTTGGCCAGGAGTGCTGGGCTTGGTGGGAGAAGACTGTTCCTCGGTAACTGGGCAGACGGTGGTGGAGATGGCGATGGTCTCGGTGGTGACGTGAGGAGTGGGGGTCTCGCAGTTGGGGTGCTCGGGGCCGCAGGTAGTCACTGTTCGGACACTGGTGGAGTAGACAGTTGAAGTAGACCAGGCGGTAGTCTTGGCTGGCTTAGTAGGCTTCGGCTGGGTAGCTTGAGGCTCAGTAGGCTTAGGCTCGGTGTGGTGCTGCTCAGTCACGGGGCAGATGGTAGTGGAAACAGCGATAGTCTCAGTGGTGACGTGAGGAGTAGGTGTCTCGCAGTTAGGGAACTCAGGACCACAAGCAGTGACGGTGCGAACGCTGGTGGTGTAAATGGTGGAGGTAGACCATCCAGTAGTCTTGGCTGGCTGCGTGGGCTGAGACTGGGCGGGCTTAGACTCAGTAGGCTTGGGTTGAGTGGGCTTAGGCTGAGTCTGGTGTTGCTCAGTGACAGGGCAAACAGTCGTAGAGATAGCAACAGTCTCAGTGGTGACATGGGGAGTAGGTGTCTCGCAGTTGGGGAACTCAGGAGCGCAAGAGGTTACAGTGCGGATGGTAGTCGTGTAGACAGTTGAAGTGGTCCACTCAGTAGTAGAAGCAGGCTGAGTAGATCCAGCTTCGGACTGACCACCAGTGACGGGCTTGGTAGAGTGTCCCTTAGTAGCAGGCTTTGTCTCGGAGGCAGGCTTAGTCTCAGTGGGAACTGGGTAGGTGGGCTTGGTCTCAGTAGCGGGCTTTGTCTCAACAGGCTTGGTGGACTGTCCCTCGGTGGCAGGCTTGGTCTCAGTAGCAGGCTTGGTTTCAGTGGCAGGCTTGGTCTCGACAGGCTTGGTGGGAGCTGGCTTTGTCTCTGTGTGGTGCTCCTCTGTGACAGGGCAGATGGTGGTAGAGATGGCGATAGTCTCAGTTGTGACATGCTTGCCGTTGGGGCAGTTAGGAACATCGGGAGCACAAGAGGTCACGGTGCGGATAGTGGTGGTGTAGACAGTCGAGGTGGTCCACTCAGTGGTGCTAGCGGGCTTGGACTCAGTAGGAACTGGGTAAGTGGGCTTAGTCTCAGTAGCAGGCTTCGTCTCGGTGACAGGCTTGGTCTCGGTGGGATGCTCCTCGCCGCCAGTGGTAGCAGGCTTAGTCTCAGTCTCAGTAGCAGGCTTGGTCTCAACAGGCTTGGTCTCGGTAGCAGGCTTAGTAGATCCCTCATGGTGAGTGACAGGCTTAGTAGACTGCTCCTCAGTCTCAGTAGTAGGAACAGTAGACTGGCCCTCGGTCTCAGTGGCCTGGGTAGGAACAGGGTAGGTGGGTGATTCCTTGGTGACAGTAGCAGGCTTGGTAGATCCCGCTTCGGTCACAGGGCAGACAGTAGTAGAGATAGCAATAGTCTCGGTTGTGACATGCTTGCCGTTAGGGCAGTCGGGGACATCGGGAGCACAAGAGGTGATGGTGCGGATGGTGGTGGTGTAGACTGTTGAGGTGGTCCACTGGCTGGTCTGCTCAGTGTTGGGCTGAGTCTCGGCGGGAACAGACTCGGTCTTGGCAGTGGCAGTCTCGGTGGTAACCTTGGGAGGAGGATAGGCACCGGTAGAAGTTCCAACAGCAGGCTTGGTAGACTCAGCAGGAAGGGACTCGGTCTCAACACCGGTCTCAGTCGTCTCGGTGCCCTTGGGGGGAGGGTAGACACCAGTTGAGGTACCGACAGCAGGCTTAGTGGTCTCGCTCTCAGCAGGAACAGTCTCAGTCTCAGTCTCAGTACCCTCAGTAGTCTCAGTGGTAGCCTTGGGGGGAGGATAGACACCAGTAGATGTACCGACGGCAGGCTTGGTAGTTCCAGTCTCTGCAGGGACAGATTCGGTCTCAGCTCCCTCAGTAGTTCCAGTGGTAGCCTTGGGAGGAGGGTAAGCACCAGTGGATGGAGAAGTCTCAGTTTCCTCAGGAACCGACTCAGTCTTGGTCTCGGTCTCACCAGGCTTAGAGACAGTAGCAGTCTCGGTACCTTGGTGCTCAGTCTCGGTAGAGCCGGGAACAGGATAAGTGGGAGTACCAGTCTCGCCATGCTCAGTCACGGGCTTGGTCTCAGTGACAGGGCAGATAGTAGTAGACACAGCGATGGTCTTGGTAGTGACATGCTGGCCGTTGGGACAGTCGGGAACCTCAGGAGGGCAAGAAGTGACAGTGTATACATTGGTAGTATAGACAGTCGAGGTAGTCCACTGTGTAGTAGAAGCACTGCCAGTTTCGGTCTCAACACCAGTATCGGTAGTTTCGGTGCCCTTGGGAGGAGGATAGACATCGGTTGAGGTACCGACGGCAGGCTTGGTGGTCTCGGAAATAGCAGTGGTACCCTCGTTACCAGGCTGGGTTGTGGGGGTTCCCTCGGGAGGAGGATACGCGTCAGTAGAGCTGCCAACATCGGTAGATCCCTGCTGGGTTACATCGGTGCTACCGGGAGCAGTGTACTCGGAAGTGGGGGTAAGAGCCTCAGTTGTATCTTTGCCGGGCTTGGTGGTCTCGGTGTTGGCGGGAGGAGGGTACAGGTCAGTTGAGGTTTTACCCTCAGCGGTAGTCTCAACGGCAGTAGTCTCGACAGCAGTAGACTCATGCTCAGACTCGGATGGAGTGTTCTCGGGAGGAGGGTAAGCACCGGTAGGAGTGGACTCTTCAGATGTGACAGCGGCAGAAGACTCTTGCTCAGTCTCTGTCTTTTGAGTGTTCACAGGAGGGGGGTAGGCTCCAGTTGGTGTTGAGGCCTCAGTAGTATCTTGTCCAGGCTGGGTGTTGGCAGGAGGAGGATAAGCGTTGGAAGGAGTTTCGACGACAGAAGTGTCTTCAACAGGCTTGCTTGCACTCTCGGTAGCTGCAGACTCGGGAGGTGCATAGTTGGTAGTTTCTTGGTGCTCAGAAGTAGCGACAGTGGGGACTGCATAAGGAGAAGTCTCTTGCTCAGCAGGCTCAGTGTTGGCAGACTGAGCGGGAGGAGGATAAAGATCAGTAGAGACGGCCGGGGCTTGATAGACCGAAGTTGTCACGGCTGGAGGAAGATTGTAGTCTCCCCTTGGCTGCTGACGACGATAGTCTAAAACACCGGCGTTGGCCGCGCTAAAGGCAACGGCGCTGAGTAGAAAGAAGCTTCTCATGTTTCCTTTGTTTCAACGAATGTTGTGAAGCGAATGGAATGTTTGTTTATGTGAAACGAAAGTGAATTGTTGCTGAGGAAAGGAATGTGTAACGAGCTGGTGTAGCCTGAATCTTTATACCAATTCTCAAGATCGGCTGTCAGGTTACAATTTCAGCTGAAGATGGATTGTTTCTCCACGTCAGTCGAACGCGCAGATCAATCATGATCCAAAGTTGGAGCGTCTCCATGGCCATGCAGGCCCGAAGTGGGAATACGGGCGCTTGCATACAAAACATAGCAGGGTGAGGTCATTCCGGATCTGCCCAAACGGGGACTGACAGGGCGGTCAGTCGATGGGTGGTTGGATGAGAGAGAGTTGTTTGGGCAGAAAGGCGCGTGCGTTTTGACAGTGGGTAGTGGATCAGAGACATGGTTGTTGAACATCCGAGATACCCAGGCGGCTCGGTTCCAAAAATACAGTGCAGTACATACGCTGTGCCGATCATTTCATGATGTGGCCTGGTCCTCACGGCGTAAAAAACGGAGTTGGTTCAGGTGGACATGGGGTCGAATCGACGTTGGATAGGCCGCTGAATAATGGAGCAGTAGAAACGGTTCTAACAATAACCAAATGTCTTGAAAGAACCAAGGTTGACGCACACGAAACATGCACAAGGCCTCGTGTTTGCGACGCACGACTCCGCTCGAAGTGCTGTGACTGTGTGCTATTATTGGATCACTCTGGCCACTCAGCGGCTATAAACAGAACTCGACGTCCTGCACGTCTTGGTTGGTTGGGATGATCCCTGCAAGCTCGAGCCCTGATCGAATCATCCAGTCGCTGTCTGCCAAGCAAGGTCTAGATTAGATTCCGCACTAGAAATTCATCCACGTCAATTGATGATTCTATGCACTAGTTTTTTTTTACGAGATGGAACTGAGAATAGAATATTCTGAGTTTTTTTTTTTATTTCTTGCAGAAGAAGCGGGACGGTGATTCTTTTCTTAGATGTTTGCCCTACCAACAACCTCGTGTTCGGCATCACTTATCCAGCGGGGAAAGACGAGAGAAAATAGATTTGAAGAAAAACAGAGATGATCTGGGTTGAAGCGCTTGGGAATAATTGCAAGACATGATCGTCATTGATCCTCGAAGCAAATCTTGACCTGAAACAAATGGCTTAAGATCTGGCGCTTATTGATCCCGTTTGTTAGCGCGCGGTTCGTTGGGGTTTGGGGCTTTTTTGGCAGACGCCACCGAGGCCACTGGAATGCGGGCAGCGGATGAACCGTCGACGCCACGTCGCACCATCAGCTAGACTACCCTGGACGGAACGAGGAAACTGTAGATTTGATGAAACATTGCTTCAAAGTCTATTATACGAGTTGTTTATTATCGCAGATGTTATTATATATTTAAAAGAGAGTCTCCTTATTATATAGTGCATATTGAGGCGGGTTTCTCGCTGACACGGAAGTAATGTTTTAATTGCAACAAATGAATGGTCTACGGAGAGTCCGAAAAATTGAGGAACAGAGTAGGCACGCCCCATAAACAAGTATAAGCCTCGGACCTTCAAGATATAATTCGAGATAAAATCTGTTTTGTGTTACAGGTTATCTATAGTAATTGCATTTTATTTCATAATCCGCTCTGAGCACCGCCGGTTTCTACCAGCAGAGTCTCAAACTTGCTGCTTTCGACCGATAACTACTGATAAGCCGCTCGTATCCACACCAATTGAATGCCTCTTTTCAAGGCCCGAGAGGCCATAGCGTCCAAAAGCTTTGACGTCCCCTCTCGGCCCGCCGTGTTGGTGGGACGATCGGCGACTCCACAGTGATCAGTGCCAGTCAGTTGCTACGCGATCCATCGGTAACATCTGTGCCTAGAAGCGACGGGATCGATCCCTTCATCACCCTCATCACGCCTCCGTCTTCTTCGGTTTGTTGCGAGTGTACATCACAGAAGTCCATGACTATGCAACGGGCAGCCACAACACCGAACATTGCACTGTCTGATATGTCTTATTGGAGTTCAAGAATCCTCCCTGAATGCCTTCTCGAGACCATATGGAGAACGGGCAGACAACTGACGCTTTCTCACAAGGGTACTTTGGACTGTTCAAAGTTAAAGCTTATAAAATATATAAAATCTTAAATAATAGTTATGGTATCCCAGTCCTCTTTAGTCTCCATTAGCTTTTCCGCTTCTTTGCGATCCAGGTGCGCCCATCCTATTCTCTTCATATACACGGCGCCATTTACAACTGCTGACGATAACACTATACCAAATCCCAGGTCAATATCAAATTCCCTGTTTTTATTGTCTCTCTTCGCTTCTGCTTCTTCTCCTTCGACCTCACGTGGGGAAACAGACGATGCTCCTCCGTGTCCACCCAGAAGCAGCAATTTAATTTCCATGCCCTGCCATTGATCACAAGCATCTGGGTCTCCATTATTCAACATCACAGGCATGTCGTTACCCTCGCCACTATGTTTTGTGTAGAATCGTGGGCACGGACGGACTCCTGCTCGCTTGAGTCTCTCATCTAGATCAATGCCTGGGATCGTACTTGGAATTAGCTGTGTTAGTGGTCCCCTCACTCGCACCGATGCGCTCTTGACTTGCCCGTAGTGATCGTCGGGGTTCATCAATTCAATCTTCCAGCCCTCTACTATAGCGATTGATCTCCAGTTTGGATGGTCATAGACCCCTACAGTGCCTTGAAGGCTCGCCCAGCTCCAGCTTGGTCCAATGTATAAATTGATAGGTTTTGATTTCGGTCTCCATGAACCTTGCCAAGCCAACCCTTTGACCATCACGCTTGACCACAATCCTGCCACGTATTCGTCTTTGAGCACATCACCTAAAAGACTCGCGAAACCACTCAAACCGGGGAATTTATCCGTAGAATTGGTCAAATTTCGATCGCTGTAGTTCCCGACTATAGAAGACCAAGTCT
Organism: Fusarium anthophilum; assembly: GCA_013364935.1. Taxonomy (NCBI): domain Eukaryota; kingdom Fungi; phylum Ascomycota; class Sordariomycetes; order Hypocreales; family Nectriaceae; genus Fusarium; species Fusarium anthophilum. Next base: position 2,026 of record JABEVY010000028.1, on the reverse strand, counting down.
GGAGAGCTTTCTGAGCGGAACACGTATGATTCGTAAGAGCACTCAAGTCACAGTAAGGCCTGTCAACCTTGCATCCATCCTCGCCGACTATGCCATGCCTACATTCAAAATACATTTGTCCAGCGTTATAGTGAACCGTACGTGTAGCTAAAAATCGCTCCTGTAGTGCCCATGCACGCTTCGTGAGAGGCTCGTCGGAAAACTCCGCGTTGTATATCAAGAATTCGTCGCTATTCGCGCCAAGTTGTGCGTGAACGAGGCCGACACCTGGAAATGTTAAGTTGGCGCTGATACGAGACGGACCAATGTGGAAACAGCCCCCAGCCGAATCACTAGCATGGTTCGCCGCAATGACCAAATATGCATTGGAGTACATGTCCAACATTCGAGACGACTCGCGCGCCCAGTCTTCTGCATCACCCACCTTGAATGATGCAAAGACTATCGATCCAAAGGTATGGTATACCAAGATATCTGCACAACGAGACCGCGTCCCGAAAGGTCTTTGGCAAGTCTGCGACCAATATGCCAGACATATGTGTGTGAAGCGAGGTGCGAGTTGTAGTTAACATTTGTACTAAGCCCCAGCAGTGTGATAAAGATGCATACTTTCCTACTGCACCCGCATCAGGCTCGGTGAGCTTGATGCTGCTGTCACCAATGCAGCCGACAGCGAGTACACGAGTAGGGAGCGTTTTATGGTGGTGGTAGCACCTCTCATGGTTATCCTGACAGTTCTTGAGCCACTGATTCACAATACTGAGGGCTCCAGGTGACCCTGAATTCTCGCGGAATGGCCGCAAAGAAATCTTTCCTGCCAAAGGGCTGGCTTCCTCAGCCGTGAAAGTAACACTTGCAAGTAGTAACGCGCTATAAGCACGACTTGGAGTGGTAACATAAAACCCATACCCTCTGTTAAACTTTTGGGTCAGATATAGTCTTTTGCCTGGCAAAAAGATATCAAAATCTGCGCCCAGTGACTGATAAAGAGTGCTGCTGTTCCACCCGGCTTGATGTCGGCCAGTCCAATCTTTAACGGCACTCTGAACGATGATGCAAAGCGGGCAATCTAGTGCAGCTGACTCTGCCAGCTTATCGAGGCTATCCTGCCAGGGGAGCCCAGGCTTAATATCCTGTGGAATGTCGCTGTCTTCTCTCTCAAAAAAGAACTCGTTCAACTGAAGGTCGCCAAAGACTCGATAGATGTTTTTCCATTTCGGGGGTGCTGGCAGAGAAGAAAAGTCAATGGCATGGCAATGGCTACACAATGCCATAGTTTCGATTTGCATGCGTGGCTCGTATTAGAAACTCGATTATATTGTCGATTGCCTGTAAAGTGAGAACCCCAACAACCTCAGGACGTTTTGTAGTTTTGGCACCTTCAGACACGCTGCTAGTATATAATACGTTGGGAGGGGACGCGACAAGCAATAGTGGCATGAGAATGGAAAAACATCAGGAGCCTCATACTGTGACCAGCAATAGGCTGCGCCACCACTATTTATACCCTGAAATGCCTTTATTTTTCGGCGTTGCCTACTTTCTTACTTCATGCAGGAAACGCCATTACATCATGGCTCATCAAAATGCAGTAGTGGCTTACATACATGCATCGGAGGTGGCTAAAAAGGGAAGCAACTGCATATGCTCGGTCGAGGCCAATATAAAAGTAACACATTAGAGAAATTTTAATATCAGTCTCATAGCAGACTTTTTACCTCTTAGGGTTAAAACAATTTTATTAATTTATTAAGTACTAATTTCTAAATTGTATTTAATTCCCTTATTAGTATACTCTTTAAACACTTTTAGTAAAGAAGCTACTTTCTAAAATAAAAAAGAGTTAAGCAATCTTACACTCTCGTATGAGTTGGTATTTTAGTCCTGCTTCTACTTACAGGCTATCCAGAGTCATTACTAGTCTGTTGCCAGTCAGTATTGCTATTGGCATCATTAATGCAAGAGTTATTAATTTCATAAGTACTCTTTTTCGACTTTAGCTACAAGTCCTACCACACTCTTCCTT